>CAMZMU010000033.1:58753556-59236261 GCA_947311845.1 Poa pratensis | reverse complement strand
AAAATATTATCAATTTATATTCCAAAAATGAGAGCCAACAAAAACTTTTGTTGTTTATTGTGTGTTGATTGCTTCTTGTTACTTAAGTTGTTTGTCCTTGTTGTGTGTGTTGCTTGCTCTAATGAACACTTGAAGAAAAAGTAGAAAACAAAATAAAGTTATAAAGAAAGAAAAATAAACAAAGAGAAGGAAAAATAAAAGTGACAAGTTGTCACATGAATTTCTTCAAGTAACAAACTCAATTAATTTCAAACCAAAGTCAGTGGAGTTGTAATGTAAACACTCCCATTTTGATTCTTACTACTTTCCCTCTTCAATGCTATTTTTAAAACTAATTTTAAAATTGTAAAGTAAAATCAATTTGAAATAAATCAATTTACCAAATTCAAAACCCTATGAAAGAAAATGATGCAAAACATTTTATTTTGCAAAGCCAATTTTTGTGGAGCTTCTACATGTTATGGGGAGGCCCCACAATTATTTGCAAATTTTTCTAAAATGTTTAAGTGCCCCAATTAAATCCCAGAAAAGCTTCTGGATATTAAAAAGAAACTGGAAAATAAAAGAAAAGAAGAAGCAGGGGCTTTCTGCAAAATGTCGTCGACTTCAACCCCGACGACCATCGCCGTGTCGCCGCGACCGTGCTCGCCGTTTCCGCGCTCCCCAGCCCCCCTGGCCGCGCTCTCCCTCGCTCCCGTGCCTCTGCAGCCGCGGCGCCGCAGAGGAGAGCAGTTACGCCGTCCCTCGCCTCGATTCCACTCCAGCGTCGCCGTGGCGAGCTCGCCGTCGTCGACCCAAATTGGCCCAGCTCGCTGCTCCCCGACACACCGCGCTTGGCCGAGCCTTCTAGAACATGTCCGGACCCCGGTGAACGCCTAGTCTCCACGTCCCTCGCACCGCCGCGTCGGATTGGGGAGAAATATCTCCGCCGTGCGCCATGGACGTCGCCGTGCACTCCGTCCACGATGCGCCGGCCCCCGCCTATAAAACCACCCCCCAAGCCCTCTGGGAACACCACACCACCCCACTCCCTCACTGCCCCCTCTCGATTTGCCGTGCACCGCCAGGAGGGCGTGCTGTGCCGTAGCCACTGCCGCCGTCGAGGTCCGTCGTGGCCGCGACGCCACACTGCCCCATTCCCTTCTTCCTGCCCGTACTCTCTTCCTTAGCATCACCGCACTCACCCCATCCCTTTTCCCCTTTGATCAGTGCCCAGACGCGGCCGTGGAACCTCGCCGGAGTTGCTGTCCGTGGCCAAGGAAGACGGAGACCTCGCCGCCGACGAACCACTCCGTCCCAGCAAGCAGGACTCGGCCAGAAGCTTCCACCTCGCACCGCCGTCGATTCGCATCACCACCTCGACCTCCCGAGCCCTCTAGGTGAGGTTTTGCCCAACCTCGCCGTCGCCGGAGCCACGGCGCCGCCCAGAAATGGTCGTCGCCGATGGTTTCGTTGCGGGCCGTTGGATCTCCATCCAACGGTAGCGTACCGCTTCGATTAGAAAAGAAGAGAGAGAGAGACTGACGGGCGGGCCCCGCTCGTCAGGTTTTTAATCTTTTTCCCGCGCGCGCTGTGTCGCTGCCATGTAGGCCCCACTGGTCAGAGATTTAACATTATCCATAACTGGATTTCTCTGTTTAAATGGAAATATGAAATCAGTACTGGATAACTTTGAAATTCAATATCTCAAGATTTAGGAATCCAAATAAATCAAACTCAATTGTTCTGAAAGCTTATGAAATTGTTTAACCAACCCAATTGGATTCATCCATTTAATTAAATAATAAAAAGTATTATTAAAAATACTACAGAAGGTTTAAAATCTAACTTGTTAGTCCAAATAATTCCAAACCAATTTTGTTAGCTTAGTACTGCCTTGTATTAGCTTCCCTAATTTTGGTAGAATTAATTGTGCAGTAGGATTTGTTTAGTACAAATTGAAGTTTAAACACCCTTCTGCACTCAAACATTTAATATGTTAATGGTTAACCCAAATGAATTAGGACCAATTTTGTTAGTCACATTTAGTCATGTTTAGTCACCCCTAAAAGGATTTAATTTTTGAAGCAATAGAATTTAAATGGTAGCCAAAACTTGATTATTAAGCTTCTGGATTCAAACAAATGTGTAGGGAGTTTAGTAACTCCAATTGAACCAAATCAAATTGTGTTGTCTTCTACACATCAGTAGCTTTCCATAGAATTTTAGTTTGTATTTTTGTGACCAACAGAACTCAAGTTATTGAATTAAACATGTTCACAAGTTTCTGCCATAATTTGAACATAAATAAATGATGTTTAATTCAATTATTTTGAAACCAAATTGTATGGTTTGATGTGTGCAGTAGCTATGTGTGATGTTCATGTTGTTGTGTTGAGATGATTGCTTGTATAGCTTAGTGATTGTTTGCATTGTTTGTTTATTAATTAGACGAGAACGTTGTCGGATATATCGAGGAAGGAGAGTTTGCTGAATTGAAGAACAAGAGCAAGATCACTTTGCCAAGCAAGGCAAGCTATTCTCTGAGCTTGCACTACAAACATATGCATCTACTTTCATAACATGTTTTACTCTCAAAGCAAGATTTATAAAACCCATTTCAAAAATATATGGATATTATTTTGCCACCCTATGTAGTAGTTTATATAAAACTTTAGGATGGGAAAACAATGTTGTTTATTCAAAACTCCTTTGAAATTTCTTGTGAGTTTATGGAATGCCGAGATGTCGGTGTTGGAATGGAGAAGTGGAAAAATGGTGATGTTTATGAAAAATGCACAGTGTCCTAGTACTATGGAACCAATCCTACCCTGTGCGACCACATTTACCATATATGGGAAAAGGCTTAGTCATGTAGTTTGCTCTTATTAGTATGGGATACCTCATCGACGGAGATGACTCCGTTATGCATGAGGGGATGGTCCGAGGATCTACCCCCTGACCCGGGTCCTCACACAAGTTGGTGGGGAGGATAGAAGGTTCCACCATAAACCGCCGGACAAAACTATGAGTCCTCACACTTAGGGTTTCTGACGGGAAACTGGACTGGGTGTCGATGGAAAGTGTCATATGGGAAGGATCCTATACTAGCATGAGCAAATAAGAGGCTATGGCCGGCGGCTTACTTCGCATACACCTGGTATGGCGAGACGTGGCAGACACGATGAGTTGCCGGATGGATGTGGGTTAAAAGCGTGCTACCTCTGCAGAGTGTTAAAAACTATTCGAATAGCCGAGTCCTCGGATATGGACAATTGGGAGACTGTCCTAAGACCTTGTGCAAGTTTTTAAAAGACTTTGAGTTTTAAAAGAAAATGAAGTGGAGAATGTTTCCTACACCTATACCAACGGATCGGTATGAGGTGGTTGGATGAAAGTGGACCATGACGGGCTATGGTCGGAAAAAGGAGAGTTTTGGAAAACAGATAAAATGGTGACTTCTTTAAAATAGTTATAAAACTCTTCTTACCTTTTTCAATAAAGATATAGAGATGTTTTAAATAAATAAAAGTTGTCAACTAAAATAAAACTGGTGCATACTCATGTTGGGGTAGTTTGCGAGTACATTCAAATGTACTCATATTGGTTTCGTCCCTGGCTATTGTCCTAGCCAGACTACGAGGAGGAGCACTACGCCGAGCAGGAGTATGGCGACTTCTACGCCAACTAAGGATCTCCACAAGTCAGCTGCCTGTCGGGTTGTCATCGTTAGAATATGATGTCTACTACGCCGTAGCTTCCGCTGATATTTTGGTTTGGCCCATGAAGGCACCTATGTAAGAACTTGGTCTAAATGACCATTTATGTAAGACTTTTATTCGGTACTGTAATGGATGTAAACTTTGGTATCCAATTCGGATTATGTGCAACGACAGACTGATCACGGGATCGTTGTGTTAAGCATAATCGGGTATTTCGGACAGCTAGTCCGGGGTCCCCACAGACTTGGTATCAGAGCCATCCTGACTTTAGGAAACCTTAGTTAGCATGGTCGTTTGTCAAATGTTACAAAAGATGAATTTCTAAAAAGAAAGGAATGAAGTATTTTCGAAAATTGCTTATCTCCAATCCTCTTACTTATGCAAAATTTTACTCTCATTAAATGTTACATTTTCCTTATCCCTAAAATTTTGTACACCTCTCATTAAGCTTAAAATTTGACTCACTTGTTGCCCTACTATATTAAAATTTTGATACACTTGTCACCTAACTAACTTAAAATTTTGCTTAAAAATGTAGATGGCACTCCATTGGACCGAGTTCGTTCAGCTGAGAAGGACAGCAAGCTGACGTTTGAGAGGGACTTGTTCGAGTTGACCAAGCTGTTAGGTCGCCCCGCTCCAGAGTTTGAGGGAGCTCAGATTGATGTTCACGGTGTCGGAAGGCTGAGCTGGCTCATCAGGTCGTCAGTTCGCAGGAACATCAAGTCTCCCAGTTCCAGGACGCTCATCTTCACCACCAAGGAGGCCACCTGGGTTGATGGTCTCTGTACTGCTACACAGAGGATGCTAGCCCGACTTTGTGAGGAGCACAAGGCGGAGTTAGTAGACTCCCGTTTCCGGTTCTACGGGAGGCGCAACTGCGATGGACACCCTACTCCTTCACCTTACCACCCGATGTTTGGGAGCTACATCATGGACATGGAGATCTTACTTCAGTGCACTCAGGATGATCTGTTGCGCACTAGGATTCAGCTCCACTTTGACCGCGAGTCGCTCGTTGAGCTTCGCGAGAACGAGATGAAGCTGATGGAGGAGAAGGTGCTCTTCTCAGGAAGAGGGCCCAGCTGAGGAAGACTATCGTGAAGCTCCGCACGAAGGTGGCAGAGCAGGACGGACTGATTGAGGATCTAGAGCACCATACTGACGAGATGGAGGAGGAGGGCGAGGATCTCCGCAAGGAGAACGACGCTTTCCTCAGTGACGATGATGACTTCGTGGAGGAGATGGACTGTGAGGAGGAGGATGATGAGGAGGAGTTAGTTGACGAGGAGGAGGAGCCACTCGAGCAGTTCTCGAGGAGGAGGAGGATCCCGAGGAGCCACCTACCAGTCAGATGCTGACGTGTTAGAGCTGGAGGTTCCACCTCAGTAGGCGAGTGACTTGATCACTACCGCAGGATTAGGTTGACCCCCTATAGCTAGTCGAGTCGTAGTAGTGGTTCTTTTGGAAACCAGATGTATGTATCTTAGATGTAAGGTGATGTTGTAAGCTTGTTGTTGATGTGAACTCTTGATGTGATGTTGTAAATATAAGTATGTTTGTCTTGTTTAAATCTGTGTGAATATTTTCATATAATCTTAAATTAATCAACCACTTGCGAGATCGTCTTTTCCCTTAGTCGAACTTTTCTTGCCTTGCCTCTTATACCCGGTGTGCTTCAGGATGCCGCCCCGTCGCGACAATACGGAGGATCAGGATCAGCACCACCACCACCGGACCCAACCCCCGCCCAACTTCTCGCGCTTATCATGGAGGAACGTGAAAATGCCCGGCAGAGCGCCAGCTCATCTCGTTGCCTGCAACAACTCGCAGCCGCTATAACAACAACAACAACAACAACAACAACAACAACAACAATGGTGGTAATGGCAATGAGAACCAGCGATCCACCTTAGGCGATTTTCAGAAGACCAACCCACCCACCTACTCCAAGGGACTTCACCCACTAGAAGCCGATGATTGGCTTCGCACCATCGACAATAATCTTGAAGTTGCTGCTGTGGGAGAAATGAGAAAGTGCTGTATGCAACCCACTATCTCGCTGGACCTGCAAGAGCTTGGTGGGAAACTACCAAGCTCTCCAGCCAGCTGGTCATGTCATCAACTGGGCTGAGTTCCAGGAGAAGTTCCGCAAGAAGCATATTCCAGTGGACTTATTGAGAGGAAGAAGGATGAGTTCCGCAAACTGAGGCAGGGAAGTAGAGATGTGGTCGGTTATCTGAGGAGTTTACCGACTTATCTCGGTATGCTCCTGATGACACCGACAAGAAGAGAAGAAGATGGAGCGTTTCATGAGTGGACTCATGATGAACTTCAGTGTGCTGGTTATCCATGACTTCCGTGATCTGGAGTCACTTGTGGACAAAGCCATCCAGCTGGAGACCAAGCGCAAGTCTATGTATGAAGGTCGCAAGAGGAGGATGAATGCTCAGGAAGGTTCGAGCAGCCAGAAACCTCGTATCTTTCAGCAGAACACCAGGCCTGCCTATCGTCCACCCCAAGCTCCACGCCCCAATTACCCTAACCGCCCAAACAACTTCAACCGCCCCAATGACAATAACCGTCCCGGAGGAAACTTCAACAACTTCACCCGCAATCCCAATGTGATCTGCTTTGAATGCGGCAACAAGGGTCACTACTCCAAAGAATGTCCCAATCCCAAGAGGAATGTCCAGCGCCCCAATGCGCCGGCACAGAACAATGGTCAAGGCCGCAATGGAAATGGAAATGGCAAGAATGCCGCACCCGCGGAAATGCTGCTGTTGCCAAGGGTCGTCTGCACCACATCAATGCTGAAGAAGCTCAGGATGCTCCGGATGTTGTGCTGGGTACGTTCCTTGTCAACTCAGTACCTGCAACTGTTCTGTTTGATTCTGGTGCTACCCATTCATTTGTTACCCAAGAATTTGTTGCTAAGGGAGGTTTAGTTGAGAGCCTCTTACCCAAACCCATGGTCATCCAAATCCCAGAATCCACCGTAGAGACCAAGATGTTTTGCTCCGATGTACCCCTTGAGATCAAAGGAGAAAAGTTTCCAGTTAACTTAATTGTTCTGGGAACCCAAGGCATCGATGTTATACTCGGTATGAATTGGTTAGCCAAGTACCATGGTCGAATTGACTGTGCTAGAAGAGCTGTATCCATCACCACCGACAAAGAAGTAGAAGTGGAGTATGTGTCTGAAACTAGTCAATCTCACCCAGGCTGCCATGAGAGCATAGCTCGACCTGCCCTAGATGAGATCCGTGTTGTTCACCTGTTCAAGGATGTTTTCCCAGAAGAATTGCCTGGTATGCCGCCAGACCGGGAAATTGAGTTCATAATTGAGCTTATCCCAGGAACCGCCCCTATATCCCAAAGACCTTATCGGATGAATCCGGAAGAGCTGGTTGAGTTGAAGAAGCAATTGGCAGATATGCTCAGCAAAGGACTTGTTCGCCCAAGTGCTTCACCTTGGGGATCACCCATTATATTTGTGGACAAGAGAGACGGTACCACACGCCTGTGTGTGGATTATCGCAAGCTGAATGACGTGACCATTAAAAATAAGTATCCTCTTCCCAAGATCGAGGATCTGTTCGATCAAATGAACGGAGCCCGAGTCTTTTCCAAGATCGATCTTCGGACAGGATACCATCAGTTGAAGATCCGAGAGACAGATATTCCCAAGACCGCCTTCACCACTCGTTACGGTTTGTTTGAATACACCGTGATGTCTTTTGGTCTGACCAATGCCCCAGCCTATTTCATGAATCTCATGAACAAGATTTTCATGGAGTACCTCGACAAGTTCGTGGTAGTTTTCCTTGATGACATCCTTATTTATTCCAAGACCGAAGAAGAGCATGCTGAACACCTGCGTCTAGTTTTGGAGACCTCCGAGAGCACCAGCTGTATGCCAAGCTTAGCAAGTGTGAGTTTTGGCTCAGTGAAGTGGCATTTCTCGGACATGTTGTGTCTGCCGGAGGAATTTCTGTTGACCCGAGAAGATCAAGCCATTATTGACTGGTTATCCCCAACCAATGTTTTTGAAATCCGAAGCTTTCTCGGACTTGCCGGTTATTACCGCAAGTTCGTTGAAGGATTTTCCAGTATAGCCAAACCATGACCCAACTGTTGAAGAAGGACAAGAAATTTGAATGGACTCAGAAGTGTGAGGATAGTTTCCAAGAACTGAAGAAGAGACTAACCTCAGCCCCAATCCTGATATGCCAGACGTCACCCAGAGTTTCGACGTGTATTGCGATGCATCACGCCTCGGACTTGGTTGCGTTCTGATGCAAGAAGGCAAAGTTGTGTCGTATCTGTCCCGGCAGTTGCGACCGCATGAAGAGAATTACCCAACCCATGACTTGGAGTTAGCTGCTGTTGTTCTTGCTCAAAACGTGGCGTCCCTATCTTGCGGGACATCGCTGCGAGGTCTATACAGATCACAAAAGCTTGAAGTATATTTTCACCCAGAAAGATCTGAACCTGCGACAGAGGAGATGGATGGAATTAATCAAGGATTATGATATTGGAATCCATTATCACCCTGGAAAGGCTAATGTAGTTGCCGATGCCCTTAGTCGCAAACCTTGCACCCTGAATGCCCTGATCCAAGCCGAACAGCCAGCCTTGTTCAAAGAGTTCCAAGATTTTGGACTAGAGCTTGTTAGCCATGGTTATCTCGCCAATTAGAGTTAACCCCAACCCTGATGGATCAAATCAAAGAAGCCCAGAAAGGTCATGAAAGCATAGAGGGAATTAGGAAGAAGATTTCCCTCGGCAAAGCACCCGGTTTTACCGAAGATGCTGAAGGAGTGCTGAAATTCAATGACCGTATCTGTGTGCCCAATGTCACGGAACTTAAGGAGTTAATCCTGAAGGAGGCCCATGAGACCCCTTATTCAATCCACCCCGGCGGAACCAAAATGTACCAAGACCTTCGAGAAAGATTTTGGTGGCATGGAATGAAGCGAGAGATTGGTTCATTCGTAGCCAAGTGTGACATCTGCCAGCGAGTTAAGGCTGAACATCAGCGACCCGCTGGATTGCTTCAACCTTTGAAAATTCCCGAGTGGAAGTGGGATGAGATTGGAATGGATTTTATTACCGGACTTCCAAGATCCAACCGAGGCCATGATTCAATCTGGGTCATCGTTGATCGACTGACCAAGGTTGCCCACTTTGTTCCTGTCAAGACCACTCATACCGGAGCTCAGTTAGCAGACCTGTATATTTCCAGAATAGTGAGCCTGCATGGTGTGCCTAAGAAGATTGTATCTGATAGAGGCACGCAATTCACCTCAAGATTCTGGAAATCCCTTCATGAAGCCCTCGGAACCAAGTTAGCATTTAGCACAGCTTATCATCCCCAGACCGATGGCCAAACTGAGCGAGTGAACCAGATATTGGAGGACATGCTTCGCGCATGTGTTCTATCCTATGGTTCCAAGTGGGAAGATTGTCTTCCGTTTGCAGAGTTCTCGTACAACAACAGTTATCAGTCTAGTCTGCAAATGGCCCCTTTTGAAGCCCTTTACGGCAAGAAGTGTCGTACACCCCTGAATTGGTCCGATACCGGAGAAAGCAAATTGTTCGGACCAGATACCCTCCGTGAAGCTGAAGAGCAAGTTCAGCTTATTCGTGAACGCCTCAAAACTGCCCAATCCCGTCAGAAGAGTTACGCTGACACCAAGCGCCGTGACCTCACCTTCAACGTCGGAGATTATGTTATCTCCGAGTGACACCCCTCAAGGAATGCAGCGTTTCCATGTCAAAGGAAAATTAGCGCCAAGGTATATTGGACCCTTCAAGGTCATTGCTCGTCGAGGAGAAGTATCCTATCAGCTGGAGTTACCCCAGGAGTTAGGAGATTATCATGATGTCTTCCACATTTCCTTGCTCCGGAAGTGTCTTGAAGTTCCTGACCAGCCTGATGTTTTCAAAAACATCGACCACCTCTCCATCGACCTGAACCAAGACCTGACCTATCGTGAGAGACCTCTCAAATTCTCGAAGAAGATGTTCGTGTTACCCGAAGACGTGCGATCAAGTTTTACAAAGTCCAGTGGACTAACCACTCTGAAGAAGAAGCAACTTGGGAACGCGAAGATTATCTTCGAAGCGAATTCCCAGACCTCCTTAAAACCCAAGCCTAGCAAATCTCGGGACGAGATTTATTTTAAGGGGGGAAGGATTGTAACATCCCAAAAATATTATCAATATTATATTCCAAAAATGAGAGCCAACAAAAACTTTTGTTGTTTATTGTGTGTTGATTGCTTCTTGTTACTTAAGTTGTTTGTCTTGTTGTGTGTGTTGCTTGCTCTAATGAACACTTGAAGAAAAAGTAGAAAACAAAATAAAGTTATAAAGAAAGAAAAATAAACAAAGAGGAAAAATAAAAGTGACAAGTTGTCACATGAATTCTTCAAGTGACAAACTCAATTAATTTCAAACCAAAGTCAGTGGAGTTGTAATGTAAACACTCCCATTTTGATTCTTACTACTTTCCCTCTTCAATGCTATTTTTAAAACTAATTTTAAAATTGAAAGTAAAATCAATTTGAAATAAACCAATTACCAAATTCAAAACCCTATGAAAGAAAATGATGCAAAACATTTTATTTTGCAAAGCCAATTTTTGTGGAGCTTCTACATGTTATGGGGAGGCCCCACAATTATTTGCAAATTTTTCTAAAATGTTTAAGTGCCCCAATTAAATCCCAGAAAAGCTTCTGGATATTAAAAAGAAACTGGAAAATAAAAGAAAAGAAGAAGCAGGGGGCTTTCTGCAAAATGTCGTCGACTTCAACCCCGACGACCATCGCCGTGTCGCCGCGACCGTGCTCGCCGTTTCCGCGCTCCCCAGGCCCCCCTGGCCGCGCTCTCCCTCGCTCCCGTGCCTCTGCAGCCGCGGCGCCGCAGAGGAGAGCAGTTACGCCGTCCCTCGCCTCGATTCCACTCCAGCGTCGCCGTGGCGAGCTCGCCGTCGTCGACCCAAATTGGCCCAGCTCGCTGCTCCCCGACACGCCGCGCTTGGCCGAGACCTTCTAGAACATGTCCGGACCCCGGTGAACGCCTAGTCTCCACGTCCCTCGCACCGCCGCGTCGGATTGGGGAGAAATATCTCCGCCGTGCGCCATGGACGTCGCCGTGCACTCCGTCCACGATGCGCCGGCCCCGCGCTATAAAACCACCCCGCCTCTCTGGGAACACCACACCACCCCACTCCCTCACTGCCCCCTCTCGATTCGCCGTGCACCGCCAGGAGGGCGTGCTGTGCCGTAGCCACTGCCGCCGTCGAGGTCCGTCGTGGCCGCGACGCCACACTGCCCCATTCCCTTCTTCCTGGCCCGTACTCTCTTCCTTAGCATCACCGCACTCACCCCATCCCTTTTCCCCTTTGATCAGTGCCCAGACGCGGCCGTGGAACCTCGCCGGAGTTGCTGTCCGTGGCCAAGGAAGACGGAGACCTCGCCGCCGACGAACCACTCCGTCCCAGCAAGCAGGACTCGGCCAGAAGCTTCCACCTCGCCACCGCCGTCGATTCGCATCACCACCTCGACCTCCCGAGCCCTCTAGGTGAGGTTTTGCCCAACCTCGCCGTCGCCGGAGCCACGGCGCCGCCCAGAAATGGTCGTCGCCGATGGTTTCGTTGCGGGCCGTTGGATCTCCATCCAACGGTAGCGTACCGCTTCGATTAGAAAAGAAAGAGAGAGAGAGACTGACGGGCGGGCCCCGCTCGTCAGGTTTTTAATCTTTTTCCCGCGCGCGCTGTGTCGCTGCCATGTAGGCCCCACTGGTCAGAGATTTGAACATTATCCATAACTGGAATTTCTCTGTTTAAATGGAAATGTGAAATCAGTACTGATATGAACTTTGAAATTCAATATCTCAAGATTTAGGAATCCAAATAAATCAAACTCAATTGTTCTGAAAACTTATGAAATTGTTTAACCAACCCAATTGGATTCATTCCATTTAATTAAATAAATAAAAAGTATTATTAAAAATACTACAGAAGGTTTAAAATTCTAAACTTGTTTGTTTCTGATACTCTGTTAGTCCAAATAATTCCAAACCAATTTTGTTAGCTTAGTACTGCCTTGTATTAGCTTCCCTAATTTTGGTAGAATTAATTGTGCAGTAGGATTTGTTTGGTACAAAATTGAAGTTTAAACACCCTTCTGCACTCAAACATTTAATATGTTAATGGTTAACCCAAATGAATTAGGACCAATTTTGTTAGATCACATTTAGTCATGTTTAGTCACCCCTAAAAGGATTTAATTTTTGAAGCAATAGAATTTAAATGGTAGCCAAAACTTGTTATTAAGCTTCTGGATTCAAACAAATGTGTAGGGAGTTTAGTAACTCCAATTGAACCAAATCAAATTGTGTTGTCTTCTACACATCAGTAGCTTTCCATAGAATTTTAGTTTGTATTTTTGTGACCAACAGAACTCAAGTTATTGAATTAAACATGTTCCACAAGTTTCTGCCATAATTTGAACATAAATAAATGATGTTTAATTCAATTATTTTGAAACCAAATTGTATGGTTTAATGTGTGCAGTAGCTATGTGTGATGATCATGATTGTTGTGTTGAGATGATTGCTTGTATAGCTTAGTGATTGTTTGCATTGTTTGTTTATTAATTAGACGAGAACGTTGTCGGATATATCGAGGAAGGAGAGTTTGCTGAAATTGAAGAACAAGAGCAAGATCACTTTGCCAAGCAAGGCAAGCTATTCTCTGAGCTTGCACTACAAACATATGCATCTACTTTCATAACATGTTTTACTCTCAAAGCAAGATTTATAAAACCCATTTCAAAAATATATGGATATTATTTTGCCACCCTATGTAGTAGTTTATATAAAACTTTAGGATGGGAAACAATGTTGTTATTCAAAACTCCTTTGAAATTTCTTGTGTGGTTATGGAATGCCGAGATGTCGGTGTTGGAATGGAGAAGTGGAAAAATGGTGATGTTTATGAAAAATGCACAGTGTCCTAGTACTATGGCAACCAATCCTACCCTGTGCGACCACATTTACCATATATGGGAAAAGGCTTAGTCATGTAGTTTGCTCTTATTAGTATGGGATACCTCATCAACGGAGATGACTCCGTTATGCATGAGGGGATGGTCCGAGGATCTACCCCCTGACCCGGGTCCTCACACAAGTTGGTGGGGAGGATAGAAGGTTCCACCATAAACCGCCGGACAAAACTATGAGTCCTCACACTTAGGGTTTCTGACGGGAAACTGGACTGGGTGTCGATGGAAAGTGTCATATGGGAAGGATCCTATACTAGCATGAGCAAATAAGAGGCTATGGCCGGCGGCTTACTTCGCATACACCTGGTATGGCGAGACGTGGCAGACACGATGAGTTGCCGGATGGATGTGGGTTAAAAGCGTGCTACCTCTGCAGAGTGTTAAAAACTATTCGAATAGCCGAGTCCTCGGATATGGACAATTGGGAGACTGTCCTAAGACCTTGTGCAAGTTTTTAAAAGAACTTTGAGTTTTAAAAAGAAAATGAAGTGGAGAATGTTTCCTACACCTATACCAACGGATCGGTATGAGGTGGTTGGATGAAAGTGGACCATGACGGGCTATGGTCGAGAAAAAGGAGGAGTTTTGGAGAAACAGATAAAATGATGATTTCTTTAAAAGTGATTATAAAACTCTTCTTACCTTTTTCAATAAAGATATAGAGATGTTTTAATAAATAAAAGTTGTCAAATAAAATAAAACTAGTGCATACTCATGTTGGGGTAGTTTGCGAGTACATTCAAATGTACTCATATTGGTTTCGTCCCTGGCTATTGACCTAGCCAGACTACGAGGAGGAGCTCTACGCCGAGCAGGAGTATGGCGACTTCTACGCCAACTAAGGATCTCCA
The DNA here is from genome assembly GCA_947311845.1 of Poa pratensis. Lineage (NCBI taxonomy): Eukaryota > Viridiplantae > Streptophyta > Magnoliopsida > Poales > Poaceae > Poa > Poa pratensis. Next base: position 59,222,635 of record CAMZMU010000033.1, on the reverse strand, counting down.
CAAGTCAGCTGCCTGTCGGGTGTCATCGTTAGAATATGATGTCTACTACGCCGTAGCTTCCGCTGATATTTTGGTTTGGCCCATGAAGGCACCTATGTAAGAACTTGGTCTAAATGACCATTTATGTAAGACTTTTATTCGGTACTGTAATGGATGTAAACTTTGGTATCCAATTCGGATTATGTGCAACGACAGACTGATCACGGGATCGTTGTGTTAAGCATAATCGGGTATTTCGGACAGCTAGTCCGGGGTCCCCACATTGGACGGAGCAGAAGCAACCACGTTCAGCTCCCGGACAAGTCCCTTGCAGGCGCCGTTGGAGGGAGGCAGAGAAGACCCTCCGTGAATGCACCCGACACCTCCCGTGACTTCTTGATACTTGCCGTCGTTGCCTCCTTGGGGAGCCGAACCTTCCCCGTTGCCGCCGTGGGCGGCCTCCGGAGTGTTGTACCCGCGACCACCTTGACCGCCGCGTCCTCCTCCACGGCCCCCGCGGCCACCGCCTCGGTACCATCCACGGCCGCCTCCGCCTTGGCGACCCGTGGGACAGTCACGAGCGATGTGCCCGGCAGTGCCGCAGTTGTAGCAACCGTCTTGACTGACCCCATCAGCTCGGCGTTGCTCCCGGACGGCGAGGTTCTTGAGCATGCGGCAGTTCTTGAGCAAGTGGTTGCCTTCTGGATGGATGTGGCACCAGGGATCACCTTCACCTTCCTCGGAAGTCGGCGCGGGCTTGGTCTTCTTCGGAAGAGGCTCGGTGACGAAGATCCGCTTGTCGGGTCCAGGGTCCCGCTTCTTGTTCTTAGCTGGAGCGACCTTGTCCTCGGGTTCATCCTCCCCGGGGAACTTGGCTCCTTCTTCAGCTCGAGCGCACCGATCTGCAAGCTCCCAGAGCTTATGAGCAGATTCGACGCGATGGATGCTCAGCTTCTCGCGCATCTTGGGGTTGCGGACGTTGGCGTGGAAGGACTGGATCACCAACTCCTCCTTGATGCACGGGATGGTGTTCATCTTCTGGGTGAAGCGCCGGATGAACTTGCGGAGAGTTTCACCCGGCAACTGCTTGAAGTCGTGGAGATCACTGGGAGCCCCCGGGCGCTCGTACCCGCCTTGGAAAGCCCCCAGAAACTGCTCCTTCAGTGCCCGCCAGGAACGGATGGAGCACTTGGGAAGGTTGAGAAGCCAAGTCTGGGCATCTCCCTTCAGGGCCAACGGGAACCAGTTGGCCATCATGACCTCGTCGGCCCCGGCAACCATCGCAGCAAGGGAGTAGATCTGCAGAAAGTCCCGGGGGTTCCTGGTGCCGTCGTAGCGGAGAACGTCGATCTTGAATTTCTTGGGCCAGTTGAAGTGGCGGAACTCGGGAGCGAGGGCGAGGCAACCTTCGGCGAGGTCGATGCCCCGATCTTCCCGGCGGTGACGTTCTCGGCGACGCTCGATGCGGGTGCGCATATCCTCGTTCTGACGGCTGTTGAGCTCGTCACGAAGATCTAGGTTGCGCGAGGTAGACGATCCGATGGAGATGGCCTCGCCGTGATCGCGGTTTTAGCCGATCAGCCATCGGTGGCGCGGTGCGAGGAGGCGCCGTCTTGGCTTGACGTTCACCACGAGGCTGGCCTCGCGGATCACGTGTCTTGTCTTGTGCTGCTCCAGGATTGTCGACGGTGGGGGCTTGAGTGGGTTCGACCCACGGACCACCATCGGCGAAGTCGAGGAGCCTCTCGACGCGAGTCCTCCATTCTTGGTAGACCTTGGGATCGCCGTTGCTTGGAGGGAACTGCATCAGGGCCTTGGCAGCGACTAGAGCATCATGGCGAGCTTGCACGTCCGAAGGCGAGTGCGCGGAGGTTTTGCTCTTGGATGCTCGTGGATCCCGCTGGGGCGAACGCCGTGGTTCCCTCCTCCAGTGGTGGGCTCCTTGCCAGTGCCGTCGCAGACGCTCTTCTCCCCTGAGCGAGGAGGAGGCATGGTGGCGCCCTTTGGAGCCGCCGCTCCGCTAGGGCCGTTGTCCTTGTCGCGACCGTCCACTTCGTCCGGCGCCACCCGCTCCATGGGAGGCGGGGACGGAGAGACGCTCCGCCGTGCGCCAGCAGCACGGCGTTCAGTTGAAGCTTGAGTGCGTGAGGGAGAGACCGGCTTGGACGCCGCAGGATCTCCCTTCTTCCTTGGAGGCATGCTTGGCGAAGAACTTGCCGATGAACTTGATGAAGATGAATCCAGCACTTGCGCCCCCTACCTGGCGCGCCAGATGTCGTGTCTCGTTGCACGGACACCGGGAGTATAGGATACCCCCTTTTAGGTTCGGCACGGGCGCGAAGGAGGCTGAGAATCGTCTTCTTGGGCGGAGTCTAGATCAAGCTCTCCTCTCCACGATCAAAGCATGCAACCAAAGGGACACAAGGAGCTACCCAGGTTCAGGCCGCCCGGAGGCTAAAAGCCCTACTCCTGCATGTCTGGATTGATGAGTTCTTCATAGTGTGGCTTACAATGGAACCTCCCGGACAGGGTACCGGAAGGGTTTTGGCTGGAGGTAGAAGAAGGACAGATCCTGACCCGGAGGAGATCACCTTCCTCTCTACCTTCTCAGCCCTAGTCTAGTCTTGCTCTGATTCTAGCTTGTGTTTGTCCTTGGTTCGACCTCCCCCTCCTCCGTGCCTTGGTCCTCCTTTTATAGCCTAAGGGGTTGCCACAGGGTCACGTGAGGGGCGTGAGGGACCTTCGGGGTGAAGGACCCTCCTCATCTAGTTTAGGGGGAGACGTGGCCTCTCCTCAGCCTAGCGTCTCCTCTAGGTTAGGTGGGAGCGTCCGCCTTGGGGGTGGACAGGAGCTGACACCACCACGGGACGTGCTTCCCGCCCGCGCTGCCTTCGCCTTGCTTACCAAGTCTTCCGCGGTGAGGTGGAGTGCTTATCCACAGGAACGTGGGGAAGTACCCGAGAGGGAGCCTGGCCTCCTGCCGGGAACTCAGACTCTCGGGTCCTTTCTGGCCTTCTTGCTTGATTCGGGGCCCCGGAAGGTCCCCAGGACCGAGCCCTTAGTCGACGCAGGCCATGCGTGTCTTGACGGTGAACCCGCCAGCTTGACTTGAGTCTTGGTCTTGTCCATCTTCATCTTGGGCCCACATGGGGTGGACCCACTTTGGCAGTACTAGGGGGACCCCATGTTCCACTGTTGCGACAGACACCTAGCCGAAGCCTTCTCCAAATACTACTAGTTCGATAACCTTGGTTTTGTGATTAAGGGAAAACTGATGCTACGCTAAATCATACCTTCCTATTGGGGTTTACAGCGAACGTGTGATCCACGCCATCACAGTAAGCGAGCTCAAGAGCTGTTGTGAACTTGAGAGTTGGGTTGTGTTTTGTAATCCTGTTGTACCTTCTTTCTCTCCTAATAATGCAGAAGTAGAGCGCACGCTGTTCGGAGTAAAAAAAAAGAGATCCTTATGAAGTTCTTAGATGGGTTTAACTCAGGTATTTCCTCCTTTTAATGCAAAAGCAAAGCTCTTCCTATTCACTGTTATGCTGAACACACTGTCTTGTTTTCTTCCTGATGACAACAATCGGTCTCGCGTGTAAATTTGTGCATGTGTTCTAGTCAATCATTCGCGTAGCATCTGACATACGCCATTCGGACAGCGCAATACTAATTAAACTCTTTCATCATGTCATTATCTCAGTATATATCATTTTTTCTCTCTTTTAGCTACAACTAGTATAGCATTACAACCGGACACAACGCCAAGACACACATACATGGCCATAAGTTAACTCTTAAATTAGTTGAGTAAGCTTCCTAGCAACGTACACATTCCTTTCTTTCAGAGCTATAGCGCCGGACTTCCTTGACGTATCTCCGCACCCAGCTGGCCGATTTTGGCTTTCAATGAAGTTCCATGAAGGATGTCATATGGTTTTAATATAGATAAAAGGCATAAAATGCTAGGATTTAAATTAATGAAGCTAGAAACTCCTAGAGATTGCAAATGCTGAAAGGCGGCTTACAGGCAGCGAATACAACAAGCAAAGAAATAATAAGATGAAGAACAACTCTCTTTTTTGCGAAATTCCGCCGATCTATTAATAAACATCAATAGCAGTATGAAGAACCCAAAACGTAAAAGAATTACAAATAGGTCCATGGACCGCCTAGCGACGACTAAAAGCACAACTTGAGCGGCGAAACCGTAGTCCAGCTCCGCGATCCTACCGGAGAAAGGGAGCGCTAGGCCAATCGAGGGAGCACGCCATGGAAGGACTCACACCATCATCGTTCTCGAGAGGCCAATCACTGTCGCAAACCCATCTGTTCCACCTCTAAAGAAGGCCCCTTCCTTCTCACCCTGGTTTGAATGGCCTTGTACCGCCGAGAGTTCGAGCTGCTCCCATGAGCAGGCATGGACAGTGGCAGACATGAGGCCAAGAACAAAGGACAAAGAGAACTACCGTCTCACCATGCAACAACCCACAGACATCGCCGCCTACCGCGGCACAAACTACACCGCCAAATACGCAAACTAACAACAGAGAACGTCAAAGAAGATGTGGAGAGAAAAGAGTGGCAAAGCGCTACGCTGCTAGGCTTCACTCAACGAATCACCTGGGAAACGCTGCTACCCGAGAGGGGACCATTCCCCTCTCGCCCAGGCTCGACGGCACCGACTCATCGATGAGCAAGTTCATGGGGGAAATGAGCAACATCCCAAGTTAGTCCAATCACACCGCTACATCGTCACAAAAGAGAAAATCGCACCAGCTATGCATCACGCATCGCCAATCTCGCCCACCGCTCTCCCTGTCCCAAGACGCCCCCTCCAAGGAGGGAGCAATGTCGGAGCACCATAGACGCACAATCCAAAATATTTGGGGCTTTCACCCGGGACTGAGAGGCAGGGGAGGGGGAATAGACCTCGATGCCGCTTTCAGGAAAGAGAACTCCACCCGGAGCCGCCGTTGACGACATGGCCACCACCGGTGGCCAAGGGTTTCCCCCCAATCCAGCGCCCCACTTCCGGTCACACCCATCAACGGCAAGGCTCCAAGGATCCAGGGCTGGTGTGGTGGAGCGAGAAGCATAGGGGAGGAGTATCACCTTCACATCTGGTGCCAGGAGATATCCACGATACCACGTCCGCCGCCGCCTCACCACCCACAGAGCCGAGGAGAGCGACCTGCAGCACCGACGCACACCACCCGCTGCCAGGTCAAAGCCGCCCTCTCCACGCGAGGCCGCCACCTCATATTGAGAAGATCCCCACCATCAGAGAACCAGGATGGGGCAGCGACAGCCCCGCCGCGACCATCCTTGGGGCCGCGCACGGGCTTGCTCCTCATCGGCATGCTCCTGTCAGTTTGCGTCACCGTCGTCTCGGCCAAGCTCCGCGCCAGGGCGATAAACGAAAATGTAGATGTCTGACCATGATCCATGCCTGTCTGAATTATAGTTTTATTTCTTTAAATTGGCTGAATTTACGCGTGAATCGAAGAAGTTGTATGGGGCGCTACAATCGGCGCCCATTTTTGTCTTTTTAGATATGCAGATTTTGTTTTTGAAAACTAGTTTCCACGACAACTGGAAGGGTATGCATCGGGCCCAATTAAGCTTTCAGGTGGGATGGGCACTGATGGGGGATTATAACCCGGTAGGCCCATGAAGAGGGAAGCGTGACCCGCCAGGCAGGAGGCCCGGCCAGGACACCTAACCATCAGCATGGGCCGGGTTACGTCGATGAGCCAGCAAGCTTGTCGGTGACCCGTTTAATAGAGGAAAGCTTCTAGAAGACCCGGAGGCGGTGCAGGACTTGGAGGACACGAAGGCCAGAAGACGTAGAGTAGGACTCTGAGTCTGGGTAGAACCCGGGCTTACCATGTATAGAACTAGGAGACTCGGCCGTCTATATAAGCGGGCTCCTAGGTCATAGATAGGGGAGACTCAAGAGAGGCCTTACGATTCAAGCTTACGCGAGAGAACTAGAGAGAGATCAGAGTAATTATCGCTACCAAGCGAACCCTGTAACCTAAATCGAGATCCGGCTCTGTTGTCGTAGCCGGGTTATCGAGATTGAGATCAATAACAGCATAGCAGGAAGTAGGTCTTTATCTCCAATGGAGAGGCCGAACCTGGGTAAATCCCTTGTCCATGCAGAGCTAAACAAACTCCCAGACACTAGCTTCGCCTTGCCCTACAACACAAGTTACCCTATTGTAACATCTGCCGTGACAACCCCACGACAGTTGGCGCCCACCATGGGGCCTGCGTCCAAAGGTGTCATCATCATGGGAGAAGCTATGCAAGGAATCAAGAATTTCGTTTTCGGCGAGGTTACCATCAACTCACAAGGAGAATCCATCGTCGACGATTCTGGCTGGGGGCCGGAATCAGATCTGCTAGAATCAGGTGATGTTATTTCAATTGGCACGATTAATGTTTTCGTTGGTATGGTACATGCAACTAGATCTGCTAGTGATGGAGAATATGAATATGTGTCAGGAGCCGCTACGCTCGTCAAATCTGACGGGGAGGAATCAGTAGGCACGGTAGAGGCCGGGCTACCATTGGTCATGCACGAGGAACAGTCGGGAGAGCCGGCATGGATCCCGGGTGACGCGATGGAGCATGAAGAGGACACAGAATCAATCTTGCCCCTGTTTGACGGTCGGTATGGATACGAGGCAGAAGAAGAGGACGAGGAGGAGCAAGAGTACAGCGCGAGCCTGGTTAGGAGGATGGAAGTTTACACCGCACCTTCGATTAACGCGGGTGCATCACCATCAACTGCTATCCCACCAGCCTCAAACCCGGACCAACAGCAGCAACAGTTACCACAAATACTGGAGCTGGCGGGTAAGAGGATGGATGGAGACCCGGCTTCGGTGACAGATGAAAGCGAAGACACGGCTCGTTTCAGAAATAGCTTCGGTTTCCTCAATAACCGGGCTCAGGGCGAAGAAAGAAATAATACGGCTAGTGCTCCTGCCTTGTTCAGCAATGGCCTGTCCCTAGACCCGACAGCGCTTACGAGATTGGTTACCCCAGAAAATGCAGCAGTGCGAGCTATGGAGTTCGATACAACACGTCGGGCTTTGGAACAAATGCGTAGAGATACAATGGCAGAAAAGCAGCAGATGGCAGCCAGACAAAGGCAACTTGAGGAACAAGAGAATCGCCTCAATGACATGACTTGGGTTCACCAGAGAAGACACCAGAGCCGGTTGGCTCCGTGAGAGAATACCATAAACCCAGCAGTACTATTCAGGACCCTGGTGGATCAACCCATTGGTGTGACTCAAGCAGTTCCAATTATCAGAGCAGGTGCAAAACCAAACAGAGAGACTGGAGGAACTGGTGTCGCGATTGCCGGGTCACCGGGTTTACTCGTCGGGGGAAATCCGGGTTTGCCAGCACGAACACCAAGGTTCCACACGCCAGCGGGTCATTATTCCAATCCAGTGGATAACGTGTACACCGTAACCATAGCGCTTGACCGTATTCCCCTTGGAGACTCGCCAGCAGAGATTGAAGCCCGGCGTGCCATTGACATGTTGCGCACCGCAGTAGTTCAGCAAGTTCAGTATTCGAAAGAGAAAAGTGCACTTCATTCCACAACTTATCGTAGTGAGCATACCAAGAGCCGCCATGGTGAGACCCCGCTGTTGGCCGGGCCTGCCGTGGCGCAACAGCAGAATCCACCTCAAACGAATCAGAACAACCAGCAATACCTGCCCGCACCTGCAGTTTCGGTGGCTCAGCAGATAGTCAATGGATCGCGAGCGAGAAGAGCGGCCAGCGCGAACCCGGCGGTACCTGTCGCAGCAGTGCCGCAAGGAGGGCCCGACGCTACGGCAGCTGTGTCCATAAGTTCACCAGGTAACAATAATTTTTTAGCAAGTTCTTCTAACTTAGCCGGGCCAAAGTGTCTTTCAGATGCCATTAGAGCGGAGCCTTTCCCTGAGAAGTTCAAGGAGCCCAACAAGATATCCAATTACGAGCCTAGCATGGACCCGGCGAGCTGGTTGAGCAGTTATGAGATGGCAATGTGTATACGCAACGCCACGGAGAATGTTTGTGCAAAATATATGTACTTGATGATGAGCGATGGAGAAGCGAAATTATGGTTCAAGAACTTACCAGAGAAATCCATCAAGTCATGGGACGAGCTAAAAACAGTTTTCACCAAGCACTTTCAAGGTACATGCAAGCGTTTGTTCTCTATTGAGGACCTTGATCGCTGTGTACAGAGGAAGGGCGAGTCAGCGCGGCATTGGATGAGACGGGTCACGGAGATCCTTCACTCCTCATCTGGTATTGAGCCCAAGGACGCGATTTCAACGATGGAAAAACGTGCAAGTTTACTCCCCTGGTCCAGAAGCTGGGCCGTATGAAGGAGGGCCACCGGGTCAAGCCAGTCACCATGGCTGAGTTGATGGATGCTTGCAACAGGCACACAGCCACGGACAAGACCCAGGATGATAATGAGGAAGAGAAAGGGAAAGGTCCTGTGAATAATAAAGGAAAGAACAACAATGGCAATGGAAACAACAACAACAACAATCAGAATCAACACAAGCGTGGGCACAATGAGGGAAGTTCAGAGTTGGTGGCAAACACAAATGCCGGGTTTCAGAGGCAAAGGATGGAAGGAAATTTTCATGACAATAGAGGGTATCAAGGAAATAATGGGAACTATAATGGTGGAAACAGTTATCAAATGTCACGCCCAACCAGCACTGAAGAGGCTTTCAGGATGCCGTGTCCTCGCCATAGCAGGAACGGTAAACCCGCCAATCACTCGTTGGCCCAGTGTGTAGATTTAAACAGGTGGAAAAACAATGAGATACACAGAGCACTGCAAGGAGCAGGCAGAGGAGGAGGACCCGGCCCGGGTGGTAACCCGGCTACAGGACCTTTAACTGGAGCAAATGCAGTACCCACCAACAAATTCAGACCGGTCAGAACACAGGCAATCAAGGCGGGTTTTCACAGCAGCCAAAGCAACTTGGCCAATATCACATATACACCAGTGGCACAACCAAGAGAGAGCGAAAAGTAGTCAAAAGGGCGGTTAATGCAGTTGCCGCAGGAGTCCCAAGGTATTTAAAGTGGTCAGAGCATACGATCACGTGGAGTAGAGCGGATCACCCGGATGTTGTGGAGCACCCGGGTCTGCTAGCTTTGGTCGTGGCTCCTCAAGTGGGTGGCTTTGAGTTGAAGAAAGTTCTGATGGATGGTGGAAGTAGTATCAACATCTTGTATTGGGAGACGTTTTTGCGTATGGGTCTCAAAACGTCACAGTTGCAGAAGACGTCAATAGTTTTTCATGGCATAGTTCCAGGGAAGTCAGCGACACCAGAGGGAAAAATTTCGTTAGAGGTTGCTTTTGGCGAGTCCATTGACAACTTTAGATCAGAGTGGCTCGTTTTCGAAGTGGTGAAGTTTCAGAGTCCTTATCATGCACTGTTTGGAAGGCCGGCTTACGCCAAGTTTATGGCGAGGCCGTGTTATGTGTACTACAGTTGAAAATACCGGGTCCTAAGGGGATCATCACAGTTCATGGCAACAAAGAGATAGCAGCACAGTGTGATGAAGGAGATGCGGCCTTGGCAGAGCATGCTTGTGCGAAAGAGGAGTTGAAAGCTTATAGGTCTAATCTTGACCCGGAGGATAATACAGCACTCAAGAAACCAACAACAGAAGATGACAGGGCAAAGTTCAAGGCCGCCAAGATACAAAGATGGTGGATTTCGTGCCTGGGGATTCCTCCAAGCAGTTTGCCATAGGGTCCAATCTCACTGATAAATAGGAAAGCGCGCTCATCGAGTTCATCCGTGAGAATCGGGATGTTTTTGCATGGACACCTAGTGACATGCCTGGCATTCCGACTGAACTCGCTGAGCACCGCTTACATGTTGATCCCAAAGCAAGGCCGGTAAAACAAGGTTTGAGGAAGATGAATGCAGAGAGAAGAAAGGCTATAGGAGAAGAGATAGCCCGGCTCCTAGCAGCTGGCTTTATCATGGAAGTTTTTCACCCAGAGTGGTTGGCTAACCCGGTTCTAGTTCTGAAGAAAAATAATGAGTGGAGGATGTGCATTGATTTTACAAGTCTGAATAAGCATTGTCCCAAGGACCCGTTTGCACTGCCGCGCATTGATCAAATCATTGACGCAGTTGCGGGCAGCGAGCTCTTGTGTTTTTTGGATGCATACTCAGGATATCATCAGATCAAGCTTAATCGGCAAGATTGGGAAAAGACAGCGTTCATAACCCCGTTTGGTGCTTTTTGTTACAAGACCATGACGTTTGGATTGAAAAACGCAGGTGCCACGTACCAAAGGTGTATTCAGAAGTGTTTTCATGATCAGATTGGGCGCAATGTGCATGCCTATGTGGATGATGTGGTGATCAAGACAGAGAAAGCCGGGTCATTCATTAATGACCTAAGAGAGACGTTTGTTAACTTGCGAAAGTACAAGATGAAGCTCAATCCTACAAAGTGTGTATTTGGTGTTCCAGCTGGGAAGCTACTTGGTTTCATCGTATCAGAGAGGGGAATCGAGGCAAACCCGAAAAGATCAAGGCTATTCAAAGTTTGAAGAAACCTGAGGAATTGGCGGATGTTCAGAAGTTAACGGGTGTGTAGCTGCGCTAAGCCGGTTTATATCCCGGCTCGGAGAGAAGGCCATCCCTTTATACAAATTGCTGAAGAAAACAGACTTCGTGTGGAATCAAGAGGCAGATGAGGCATTTGAAGCTCTTAAGAAGCAGCTATCAGAGGCGCCAATTCTTGCAGCGCCGGGTCCCAAAGAGCCCATGCTGTTATACGTCGTGCCGGGCCTCAGGCTGTTAGCGCTGTGGTGGTGGTGGAGCTAAAGAAGTAGGCAAAGAACACCCGGTCCAGAGGCCGGTCTATTACGTCAGTGAGGTATTATCAGAGGCAAAGCAGCGCTATCCACATTGGCAGAAATTAGTGTTTGGTGTTTTCATGGCGAGTAGAAAGTTGAAGCCTTATTTTCAGGAACATCCAATTACAGTGGTCAGTTCAATTCCATTAGCAGATATTATCAGAAACTCAGAAGCTACAGGAAGAGTTGCCAAGTGGGCAATAGAGATGGGGCCGTATCATATCAACTATGAGCCTCGTACAGCCATCAAGTCTCAGGCGTTGGCTGATTTTCTTAATGATTGGACACAGTTAAGTGCACCACCTCTTACACCAAGTATCAAGTCTTGGATCATGCATTTTGACGGGTCTAAGCAAGAACAAGGTTCAGGAGCCGGAGTTGTGTTAACTTCTCCAAAAGGTGACAAGTTGAGTTATGTGTTACAAATTCATTTTGACTGTTCCAATAATGTGGCAGAATATGAGGCCTTGCTGCATGGTTTGCGCATGGCAAAGGAATGAACATCAAGCGTATTAAGTGCTATGGAGATTCAGATCTTGTGGCACAACAAGTTTCAGGAACATGGGATAGGAAGGATGCAACAATGGCGGCTTACAGAAGAGAGTGGATAGGGTAGCCGGGTTCTTCTCAGGCTATCAGGTGGATCACATTGATCGCAGGAAAAATGATGTTGCGGATGCTTTATCAAGACTCGGCTCATGACGAGAGCCGGTTCCACCTAATGTTTTCTTGGATGAATTGTGGACTCCTTCAGTCAAGCTTCAAGATGAGGAAGAACTTGCATGTCAAGATGACCCGGATTCACAGTTGGTAGCAGCAACTCATGAAATTCCAGAGTGGACAGAACCTTACTTGGCGTATCTTCTGCGAGGGGAGTTGCCACAGCAGGAAGTTGTATCCCGGCAAATAGTACGCCGGGCTAAGGCTTACGTGGTTATTGATGGTGAGTTATACAAAAGGAGCGTGTCAGGAGTATTTCAGAGATGTGTGTCTGGAAAGGAGGGCCGGCAAATTTTGAAAGAGATTCATGAGGGAGATTGTGGTCACCATGCATCAACAAGATCTTTAGTAGCAAAAGCATTCAGACACGGTTTCTTTTGGCTCACGGCCCAGGCAGATGCAGAGCGATTGGTGAGCAGATGTGATGGGTGTCAAAGATATGCAAGGCAAGTTCATGTGCCGGCTCAGGAATTGCGAACAATACCTTTGACCTGGCCTTTTGCAGTTTGGGGCTTGACATGGTGGGTCCCTTTCATATGTCCCCTTGCAAGAAAACCCACCTCTTAGTTGCCATTGATAAATTTACAAAGTGGGTTGAGGTGATGCCAGTTACAAATTGTGAAGCAGCTACAGCAGTTAAGTTTGTGAAAAAGATCATACATCGGTTTGGATATCCTCATAGCATCATCACAGATAATGGAACTAACATGTCACTTGGAGAGATGGCAAAGTTTTGTGGAAACAATGGTATACGTTTGGATGTGGCTTCAGTTGCTCATCCACAGGCCAATGGGCAAGTAGAAAGAGCAAATCAAGAATTACTCAGAGGCTTAAAACCACGTCTCCGGGTCCCGTGCATCAGAGCCGCCGGGGCGTGGGTTGAGGAGTTACCATCTATAGTTTGGGGAATCAACACAACGCCAAATAGATCCACAAAGATGACACCCTTCTTCATGGTGTATGGGGCAGAGGCAGTATTGCCAAGTGATATTATACATGACTCGCCTAGAGTGGCGGCTTATGTTGAAACTGAGAATGAGCAGACCCGGCAGGATTCTTTGGACTTGCTCGAAGAGAATAGAGAAAAAGCATTGGAAAGATCTGCAATTTATCAGCAAGATTTGAGGCGGTATCACAGTCGCCGGGTTAGAACTCGCACTTTCCAGGAGGGTGACTTAGTGCTGCGATGGACGCAATCCAAAGAAGGGATGCACAAGTTATCTCCTCCATGGGAGGGACCGTTCATCATAAGCAAAAAGTTGTACAATGGTTCGTATTATCTGGTGGATGCTAGAGAGAAATCTGAGTATGTGAATGACACAACACATTCCACTTCTTCATTGGAGGAGCGCGAGCGGCCATGGAACATTGCCCAGCTGCGCCCATATTATACTTAGCATGATATCAAGATATCAGATGTAATACACGATGTAACAGGCAGCAGGTTTCAGACGCGCTCTTTTCCTTACCAGGGTACCTAAGGGGACTGGAAGGTTTTTAATGAGGCGGCTTGCTGACCTAACCTTTTCTATCAATAAAGTGAAGGTTGAACAGAAATTTGTGTTGTCTCAGTTTACATTTCAGTTTGTGTTTTGAAAGCCGGTTATTCTCTAAAAGATTGAGATGTACCGTAGCACAGTTTGATGATAAGCCAGGTCTTGGGGGCTGGTCATTGAGGTGGCACAGTTTTTCATCCAAGGCCCGGCTTTATGGTTATCCGGGTCCCAAAGTTCTTTGAGACCCGGCAAAGAGAGTTTGGGGTTATTGTTACTGTTTTTGTTCATTAGCATGCATGTTTAGTGTACAAGTTTATGTACTTGTGTTTTCTGTTGTAGAACAAGTTATATAGTTGTGTAGCCGTTTTTTATCATAGAAGATGCCCAAAGAGTGCGTCTCATCAGTATGTGGATCAATGGGGTAATGTGCATAGTTAAGCCTTTACTTTATAAACATTGATCCAGGTCTTGGGGCTCTCACTTGAATAGTTTGTAGCTGCAATCCCAAGACCCGGCTTTTATGCCACCAGTTTTATTCTTGGTTATCTTGCTGTTGAGTTTGATGTGACTCGCAATTATATGGCCTGATTGCTCACCTGAAAATTCAATCAACCATGATGCCCAATGGGACTTGGTTTGACCCTGTTTTTATCAGAGAAGTTGCGACAGAGAAAATCCATGCGAAAGCCAACTCACAGTTAAAGAAATCAAAAGGGTCATCGAAACCAAAGACAAGCAGATAGTTTTAAAGCCAAGTTCTACAGGTTCACACAAAAGTTTCACAGGTGTACTACTACACCATCGCAAGCATGGGATAAAAGTATTAAGTTATTACAATAACTGCCCAAAGGGCCGAATTAAAAGTGTTTTTTCGCAGCAAGCAATATCTGCCTAAGTTTCAAGCATCGGCTTCACGAGCCGGGTCACGAGGTGGAGAGCCGGCTGGACGTTCCTCCGTGGTCTTAGCCGGGTCATCTACCTTGGCAGCTGCCGGCTCAGTTTCTGTCGTCTCTGTCTCCTTGGCCCGGGTCTTGAGGGCTCCATCTCCACGCCAGGTGACATGTTGAAGGATTGGAAATAACCCTCATCATCGTCTTCAACTGCAGCTCGTGATGGAGGAGGAACACTTGGAGTAGATGAACTTGGAGCAGTGGAGGTACTGGGAGCAACTTTTTCTGGGACAATGGAGTCCTTGTAGCTTTGGAGGAGGTCAATGCGTTGTGGTTCATCATCCATGATATCTTCTCGGCTTCGTTGTATCCATATTGCAGAGTGGTTAGCTTCATCTTGCTAGCAATAACAGTGGCAGCGTGCCGGGTTTGCTTCACAACCCGGGAATAGCTTCTCTTGTCAAACTGCGTGCCATCAGTATTGAACTGTGGAAAGCCGTCATAAGAGGAGCCGGGTTAAGATTGGGATGATAGGCCTTTGCCAAAGCAAGACCACGCATTACCCCGGCTCTGCAAGCAGATTTCTTCAGAAGATGGATCCATTGAGGCATTGTTGATAGATGGCCAAGCACCTCAGTATAAGTGCTTGGCGGGTTCTCCCAGTTTCTTGCTGCCTTGATGACTTCACAGCTGCCAAAGTATAGCTGGCGTACCAGAGTATACATGCATTTGACCTTCTCCACAGCAGTTTTACGAAGATTTCCATCGCGAGGACCTGAATAAGATAGATACAGTGGTGAGAATTAAAATCCGGGTCTACTTGCTCAAAAGATTTCGCATTAAGAGGAATGATACTTACCCACTAAGGAGGCAACCATGGAGGTGATCATCTTCTTCAACCTGGTCAGTTCATTGGTGACTGAATCCAACTGCTTTTGGAGATTGGAGTGCTGTTCTTTCCAATGATCTTCTAGTTCTTTCTTAAGCTCAGAGTTCTCTTGAGTCAGCTCAGTGACATTTTTCTCCAAGGCCTCAAGTTGTTCAGAACTTGTGCGCCGGGTTTCAGATTCAGCTTTTATAATGCCTTTGAGCTGGGCAATTTCTTCCTCGGCTTTGGCAAGATGTTCCTGTTGCAATACAAGAGAAAAAGTTAGTCCCAGGTTACCGCAGGCAAGTTAACCCGGAACTTGGGGGCTACAAGTTTGAAGCTTTTAAGCAGTACGTGAACAGCAATATAGATACATTTTAGTCCCAGGTTACTGTAGGAAAGATAACCCGGAACTTGGGGGCTACAGTGTTTAAATTTTGTAAAGATAGAATAAAGTGGAGTCCCAGGTTGCTGCAGCGTGCAACCCGGCACTTGGGGGCTACATGCGCAAAGTTTGAAATTTTCTATGTTTTAGTCCGTGGCTGCTGCAGGCAGGCAACCCGGCACTTGGGGGCTACAGTGTTTAAAGTTTGCTATGAAGGGTGAAAAATTCTAAAAGATGAAGTTTTAGTCCCAGGTTGCTGTGAACAGACAACCCGACACTTGGAGGCTACAGGATTGAAGTTCATATCTAAGGCATTTGAATTATAAGCACCAAGCTCATCAACAAGTGATAATCTTAGAGCTTGGGGGCTACTCAGGGTATAGTTATGCAAGAAAAAGTAAAGGCAAGAAAAAGAGTACCTGGTATCATTTCTGGATCAGGGTGACCAGTTCAGTCTCAAGATTCTTGTGATGGGTGAGTCGAGAAAAGTATTCTTCACAAAGAGCCGGTACGGACATAGAGTCCAGAGCCGGTGAATCAGGAAAAGGAGCCGGGTCCTTGCCTTTGGCAGGAGAGACCGGCTTAGCCTCAGGAGTTGTCACCTTGGCCAGAACTTCAGGAGCATCTTTTACAGGAACGTGCTGGGTTCCAGTGATCTGCACTTCATCTTCTTTGTGCCAGATCCTAACCCGGGTGACTGAACAGCTGGGGATGGCTCTGGTGCAGGAGTAGGTGGGCTTCTTGGAGATGCAGTCAAATTTTCTGCTGGTTCGTTCCTTTGAGCCGGCTCCTCGATGTGTGTATCCATAGGAGAAGGCTCTGTCGTGGCTGGTGGAGAGCCCGGCTCTTCATCCATCGTAGCTTTGGCACTGAAATAAAGTGAAGTTTGATTAGTTAAAGTACATTATGGAGAGAAGCAAAAGTATAGTGGTAGTTGAAACGTGTCTTACCCGGTATTGATTTGGAAGTCCTCGGGTGTGCTAACACTGTCCGAGGATGAAGCTGACAAAGAATAGGATTTAGCGGCCCGGATTTTGCCAGCTAAAGGATTTTTAACACAAGGAATCTTCTGGATGGATTTGGCCCAGCTGGTTAAAGAACATGGAGGGATACCTGTGTTCAGAGAGCCCGGGTTTGCAGCAGACCGGGTTCGAGGTTTCTTGCTGGCTTCAGCTTCCTTCTCAAGTTCCTTTGCCTGTATGTGTGCATGGGATTGAGAGGTGTTCATTGTATAATTTAAAAGACGAGAATACGGGACCTTTGCAATAGCAGCTCGGGTCCTCTTGAGAGGAGGAGGTCCAGCAGTTTGAGGACCCGACAGTTCATCAGTAGCCGAGTCAGTGGGGCCTGGAACAAGAAACGCCAGGTTATCAGTCGAGGGGTCCTTAGTGGTGACCTCGCTGTTAATCAAGTCGAGGAAGAGCCGGCCTGTTGAGTCTAGCTCACCTTCTTCTTCATCTTCATCACTTGCATCTGTGTCTTCGTCGTTAGGAGAGGACACAGGGGTATAATCAGCTTTCCACCACTCCGGGTCCTGGGGTGAAGGAAGATAAACAGATAAGTGTTTCATGCAAGAAAAACCGGGTAAACAAAGACAGAAAGAAAAAGAGTTGGTATCGTACCGTAGGAGGTTTGTTCTTGGCACTGAATGGGGCAAGCCCGGTTAGCGCAATGTCATGTTTGGTCTCGCCAAGCAGCTTCTTGGCGTTCTTCACGATTTGATAATCAGTAAGAGTCACTTCGGAGTAACGCATGTTATCAGTTGTTTCTCCGGTATATTCATGGAATAGCCGGGTCCCGATGCTAAGAGGCTGGATGAACCAACCGATCCAGCACTTGACTAAATCAGTGCCGCGGAGGCCATGAGCAAGCAGAGCTCTGGCCCGGACCCGGACAGCTTCAACCAAGACCCGGTTTTCATCGTTGGCGTAGCTGTTCATCTTGGGGTCATAAACCAAGGGAGAATTTCTGAAAGCCGGGTAACGAGCCTCGTCTGACTCGGGAGAAGTGTCTTTGCATTAGAAATAGAGTTTTGCCACCCCTTGGGGTGACTGGCTAGAACAAGAGCCGGGAAATCACATTTCCTCCGGCGTTGGATGGAAACACCTCCATAAGGACCAAGAGGCTTGTTTTTGTGAGAGGGGTTGCAGTAAAAGATCTCTAAAAATAACTCTAAGCTGGGAGCCATTTGGAGATAGTCCTCACAGAACACTACAAAGTTGCAAATATTGAGAATTGAGTTGGGAGCAACATCTAGTGTGGTGAGGCCATAGTACTTAAAAACTTGGCGAAAAAAGAGAGAGCCCGGGGGCGAAGATCACGGGAAACATGATCAAGCAAGACAACAATTTCACCTTCCTTGGGGTTGGGCCGCGTTTCTTCTCCAGGGGCGCGCCAGTGGATCTCCTTCTTGGGCGGAAGCTCGCCGCGGTTCACGAACGTCTGCAGTGTTGTATCAGTGGCACTGGACCTAGTCCAGTTCACCGGAGTGGCTGCCACGGCGGCGTTGGAGCTGGATCCTTTCTTCGCACTCTTCTTCGCGGCCCTGGGACCTCCAGACTTCATCTTCTCCTTCACCATTGATGCGGAACTGTGGTGGTGCCCAATCTTGAAAGCAGAGATGACCTAACCCTAGCAATGGAGGTGGGTGCGAGGAGAGGAAGATGCAGAGCGATTGCGGATGCGATTGAGTCTGGGATCGAGGGCGCAACACTGGTGGATGAGTAGATGGTGGTTGTGGAGATTTCTGTTGAGATTTGGGAGCTCGATTTGAGATGGGATCTGTGGCGGCTGCGCGAGGAAGGATACGAAGAGGCCAAGGAAGAAATGGGGAAAGTGACTGCGGTGTTTACCCTAACCCTATATTTATAGGCGGAGTAAAAAACCCTAGGGGTGTTGCGGTAAAAAGGACAAGGAGATAAGGATCTTTGACCAAGGGTCAACGACAAACAGAAAGAGACAAAGAGGAAAATTATCGGACGAGATCATGATTGAGATTGACTAAAGATTGACACATAGTTCAGTTGGAATTTTCACTAAGTGTTGAATATGAAACCCGGAGGCGTATGAACCCGGAATGACCGAGCCAGGTTACGATATGGACCGCCAAGAAGAGCTGGCCTAGCTAAGGAAAAAAGCAATGTAACCCGGTATTTAACTTACTATATGTTATTCTTATATTTCAGGTGGTTAACCCGGCCAGCCAGGATGACAGCTCTAACCAAGAAAACAAAGCTCAAGACTAGAAGAAGAGCATGCCAACTAGGAAACCCGGTTAACCTGGGGGCTACTGATGGGGGGATTATAACTCGGTAGGCCCATGAAGAGGGAAGCGTGACCCGCCAGGCAGGAGGCCCGGCCAGGACACCTAACCATCAGCATGGGCGAGGTTACGTCGATGGGCCAGCAAGCTTGTCGGTGACCCGGTTAATAGAGGAAAGCTTCTAGAAGACCCGGAGGCGGTGCAGGACTTGGAGGACACGAAGGCCAGAAGACCTAGAGTAGGACTCCGAGTCTGGGTAGAACCCGGGCTTACCATGTATAGAACCATGAGACCCGGCCGTCTATATAAGCGGGCTCCTAGGTCATAGATAGGGGAGACTCAAGAGAGGCCTTACGATTCAAGCTTACGCGAGAAAACCAGAGAGAGATCAGAGTAATCATCGCTACCAAGCGAACCCTGTAACCTAGATCGAGATCTGGCTCTGTTGTCGTAGCCGGGTTATCGAGATTGAGATCAATAACAGCATAGCAGGAAGTAGGTCTTTATCTCCAATGGAGAGGCCGAACCTGGGTAAATCCCTTGTCCACGCAGAGCTAAACAAACTCCCATACACTAGCTTCGCCTTGCCCTACAACACAAGTTACCCTATGGTAACATCTGCCGTGACAACCCCACGACAGGCACGCCACGAATCCCGTGTCCCATCCCGTCATAAGATTCCCAACTATCCCTCTAATAAATTCCACCTGTCCCGTACGGTTTAATCGGGATGAGACCAATTAGTCCACGGGAGATCCATGTATTCCGCTAGTCATCACCTACTTGCTCTTCGTCACCGCCGCATTTCCTAGGGCAGAGCTCCTCGCCACCGCGCTCTCCCAACCAGAGGTCTCTACCGACGCAGCCATGGACGCGGGCACGGAGGACGCACTAGTGGTTAGTGGGACAGTGGGATATATGGTTTACTAGTTTAGGTGGAAACGGAAGTCCCAATCCCATCCCACTTGCATCTCTACCAATGGTGCCTTTGGCATTGACGTTCTTGTTTTATTGGCTATATTTCCTGCGCGACTACAAAACAAGCATAGAGCAACTCAACGGGTCCAAATTTCGAAAAAATTACATCGTAGTTCCAACTAAATTCAAGGATCTGTCCAAATTCTTCCAAATTCAAAAAATATGTTTGAAAATCTCAAATTACTTCCATAATTATGACAATTCAGGTTACATATGCGATAGTTTTTCGTACTAAACATTTTATGTTGATTCTCCGTTCTCTGCCATGAATCTATAAGGTACCCCCCACCCTCCGGCTCGGAAAATTCCGTCTGATATGTGTTTTTGGCCGTTTTGATGCACGAACACGCATATTAGCCAAATCCGCAAACAAATATGGGGTACCCACTAAATGCCCTTGCAATCCCCTTCCCTCTGCCGTCTTCGGTGTCCTGGCCCTTTGTCGTGAAGGACCGATGCATGTAATCTACCGACTCATGATTGGAGAAATTGAGGTCCTTCGCTCCAAAATCACAAATAACATGCGCGAAATCTTGGGTGGATCTCACTAAGGAGGGGCGATCTTTGAGTGGGGACAGGGGGTCCTAGGGGGCAAAGACTAGGCTCGAGGCTCTTTGGGACGTGTGGTCGAAAGAGTTAGTTATAACTAAATGTATATGATCAAGCAAGTGGAGGAGAAGGTAGAGTCTTATTATCATTTTGCTAGATAGTGGTTCTTACAAGTTACAACCACGTCCAAAAGGTCACACTAAACTTTGCTCTACTAGTATCTGTATGGTTGGTGGCCTGTGTAACTCATCCAAATATGCTACATTTCTCATGCCTTGAGTATTTGAACATAATATTATAGCACAATAAGCAAGCAGCAAAAAAGGACTCACATGTTGTCCTCTTAGGTGACCTGAAGCTGTGAAACTTATTTTTTGAAAGGAAAGTTGTGGGGAAGCCTCCACAGCGAGTTTTTTTAAAAAAAAAAGCCAAATTCGCACCCGTGAGGACTCGAACCTGGGTGGCTGGGTTTTACATCCACTCCACTAACCTTGGGGGCTGCAAAACTTTAGTTGTGTGAGGCCTCCTCCCTTTCCCTTACTGTCTTATTATGTTTTTGGTTTATATTTTGAAAAGATATATGAAATAATTCTTAATATGGAAAACATAAAATGTTATTAAAAAATTCAAATATAATAAAAAATGGTTCACAATAAATTACACCTACGATACAAAAATGGCTCATGATAAAAACTATTCATGTATTTTTTTAAATTGAAAAGTTTTCACCTATACTCAAAAAATATTCACAAGAAAAATGGTTAACGATAAAAATGTTTGACGATTAATTAAAACTAGCTGGGTGGCCCGCGCAATTGCGCGGCTTCTAGAAGTGAATCCATGGAATCTGACCTTATTACAATGTTGGTGAAACTATTTGAGAGGACAATCTCAACATCTGAAATTTGTTACTCGAGTCGAAAGAGGGAGAAATATGAACCCACATATATGTTGGGAAATGTACATCACAGATATCAGATAAAGAGCATATTGGGAGAAATGTTTGTTTTAAACATAAGATGTCTAAATGTGCTACTTTTCAGAGCATATCCATGTTGGACTGCCTTATACCTTTCATAAACTTTCTGTGAGCGACTTATATACCTGGACAAATGCAAAAATAAAATGCATAAGCAAGATAAGTAGGACTTGATAAATATTTATGTATTCTATAGAGTATTGTAAGTTTCCTCGTGTTGATGCTTTCAAATCAATTAAGTTTATTTCCTGATATTTTCGAAATACTACCATGCAAGTGTACGTCGTTACAAAACACTGAGGCTTCAGGTAAATCGAAAACAAATAATGACATAACACATACAAAGTTGGTGTTTGAGTAACTACAACCTGCAAATGCCGGGATGTAAATTTACATCATGAATGCAGTTCTGTTAATAGATTTTGTAGTTTTGTACAATGGAGTCAATTGATGCCAAGAAGAGAACAGGTAGCAAGCTTGCAATATGAGACACAACAAAGTTCTACCAGTACAGATATCAATATTATTAATCCATCCTTCATGTAATGTAAGAACTTTAGTGACCAGTTCGATCAAATAGAAAAAGGAAACCATAGAAACTAAATCCACCAAAGCACAATTATTAAAATCTGCAAGGAGGCCACATACTATAAGCTGTAAGCTGACATGTTCAGAATAGAAAGATAAATAATTTGGAAGATAGTATGACATGGAAATACAGGTATTGTCACATATGAGAATTGTTGCTCTTTCTCTAACTGTTCTTGTAGAGCATTGATCCTTTCCAAATTTATTATAGCAACTATGTGATAATCATTTCACCTTCTTTGCCCTTGTACCATATACACAGTAATTCTAATTTCAACATTTGCCAAGTGATACTTGTAGAGTGTATACCTTTAAAATTGCCAAATAGATATAGCAAACTCTCCTTGATCTTCATCAGTAGTAGCATGAACTGTATAGACCTTCAGAGGCGAAAAAAGATCTTTGTAGGTTAACAATGGACGAATTGATAAAATCGAATATCTTTGCTGCATGCACTTTAATGTTGCATTGTTGTCATTATGGTCGCTCGCTCAGTTTCTTCATAGTCATGCTGGTGTTTCCTTAAACTACAATTAATTTAGGCGATGCATCTAGTGCGTCTTGCTTGTGTTGGCTGAAGAAGAGAACAGGATCATGGTTTACTCGCCTTGAGGAAGTGAGGATCAGTAAGAACATTATTTTCTAGATTATGGATTGGACCTCGAAGGTATAATCAAAAAATAATCCGAGCCCAAATAATGGATACCGAGCGTTGCAGGACGCCAAATCTAATGTTGTGCTGCTATATTTGCCGCCGTAGTCCGGCTCGCCATCATCGTAATTGTCTCCTTGCAGTCCGCTGCGCGGTGACTTCTGACCAGATCGATATCAAGCTTGTCGTAGACCTTGCTACCCAGGGTGTCGGCAAAAGAAATAGCTAGATGAATGATTACCGTCTGCATAAGGATATGTGGGGTGTCGGCGTCTATTCGCATGCCCTCGTGGTCGCCGGCCGCCGGCAAAGGGCGAACACTGCCCTACATCTAGGAACAGAGGGAGTATATCATTCAAAAGTGATTACTAAACATGCATGCCAATGTTGTTTCGTCGTGATTTATTGTTTATATCCAACAAATAAGCTTATTCACTGTACTGTTTTATAAATATATTCTTATATTTTCATGAAGGAAAATCCAATCTTATATTGATTTATAACTCATATAATCTATATATACCTACTAAAACTTAGGGTGTAGATCTAGTTTTAGTCTATCCATGACCGATATTGATTAATATCCAATAATATATACATAGTTACTTGCATTAAACATTATTTTGCAGGGCTTGTAGTGCGAAATATTAAAAAGCCATCACAAAATATTTGGATGAATATGCATATACTACTCTACTCGGATAGCTTCATTTTGGGCAGCATCACGTACTCAGCATGGCACAACACCATAGTAAAAATCGGTGGCTGCTATGGGCCTACTCTTCTAATTCCATGGCATTGCTTAGATTTGTCCTAACTCCTATGTCTTTAGTTTGTTATGCTTAACAGGGAGAAACTGGACAAAAAGCGATAAAACATTAACTCTAGTTTAGCAGCCGATCAGCTCATACCTGAATCTGCACTTTCTAAGACTTGGCTCTAGTGCTCTAGACGTGAAACTCGATCCTGTCCAATACTGCTGAGCAGTTGTGGCCCTGGTGTGTCCTTCTGATTAAACATCCGATCGTTCTCGCTTTCCACAGATTCAACGTACATGCAGCAAAGCAAGCTGATGATTCTTTCGCTACCGTGGAGGCGAGCACAGGCTCCATGAACCGAGAGATGGTGTTGTGTTGGAGCTGATAGCTTCAGATTTCATGCCTAGCTTGTGTCCACGCAACCTGGGAGGATCTGCAGTGATACGCTTGGTGCTGGATCGACTCAAACGACTTGGTGGTGGATCGAATCAAACGCCTGGCAGATGTCACAGCCTGCATCCGTCATCCAGCACTTCAACATCGTATTGTCCCTCGTGTTCTAAAATCCTCGGTAGGCAAGGCACGCCAATAGTTTGCGCTGGCGAGCGATCGCACACCTCTAAACTGAGTCGGCGGCTTGCCACAGCATGCCTTTGTGACGTCCGCCGGCTGACCATGCAGGTCCGGCGGTGCGTGGCGTGTCGACGTGCAGGTTCCGGCGATCCGCATGAACATCTTCCTAGTCCAAAGTCCTGATCGGCAATCTGATCGTGCTCTTAGCTGTGCATCCTAGTCCAAAGTCCTGATCGGCAATCTGATCGTGCTCTTAGCCGTGCATGGCTACCGCCGCCGCCGCCGCTCGAGACCTAGAATTGGGGATCTTCATCAGATCGAGCCGAGCTGTTGCAGCCCATAGGGGAAAGCGCTACGTTGCCTAGGTGCGTCCACGTGATGTCTATATTGCAAGCAGTCCGTGACGTGCACGAATAGAAAATGCATTGCTAGCCAAGCCGTACATGCCTTTTTTCCGTGACAACTTCTATGTATTTGACGATGGATCTCAGCCATTAAACTATCATAACGTAGAAGCAACTAAATCTCCACCGTTTATTGTTTGTTGTCTTAATAATATAATAGATAGATGTATTCATGTATGATAAAAAATGGTTCACAATAAATTAAAGTATTAACCTATTATAAAATCTTTACCTAATAATAAAAGCGCTAAGGCTTCCACGGTTTGGTGTGTCGTTGGATTAGATTTGTCCATAAAATTATGAATAATTACCCACCTATGCGACCCGGAAAAAACGTTTCTATTATTTTTCTGTTCTATCCGTTCCGTCCAGACTGCCTCCCGTTCCCCGTCACCCCCGTCTCCTCCCAGACTCGACGCCAAACCCACGCATCCTCCTCCATGGCCAGTCAGCTCAGCTCCAGTGAGGCAGCGAGGAGGCACACCCGGCCTGCCCTGAAGCACCAACCCCCGCCGCCTCTGCGATTCCGCACTCGTCCGTTGCCGCCGCCTCCACGATTCCCCAATCGGGACGTTTCTGCACCGGCGGAATCAGCCGCTGCTTCTCCGGCGCTACGCTTTGGAGCCTTCTCCGTCCGCATTCTTCCCATTGGGGGCGAGTTCGGTATAGCCTGTTTCTGTAATTCTCAAACTTCTCAAAGTACACCACGAAATCAACGCTACGAAACTTGGTATGCTTCTTTGCCGTTGAGCTTAACTCTCACAAGAGAGCACGTACGAGCAGGCCCCTGCGTACGAGAAGAATTCATGGCTTTTCTGCTGAAATAGATACACGGCAGCTAGCTTGTGAGTTGATTCTTGATTGATGCCTAGCCCTCTCTTTCCCTTCGCGGCAGCCGGCAGGGGACAACGACCGGCGCTTACGTACCGGCTTATCCGAGGCCGACCGCCCGCTCTGACCCTTGCGTCCAGCTCTACAGAAGTGGTCGTCCGGCTCCGTCCCGAAATCTCCGGCGCGCCCCGCCTCCATGGCCGACTATATGTGCTGCTCCGCGCCTCCTGCAATCTCTGCGGCAGCCGCATCCGTGCTGCCACCGCACCTATTCCCGCCGCGTAGGTGTGCAGCGCAGCTACTGTCTTCCCCGCTCGCCGAACTCTCTACGAGGACCGGCATTGGTCGCTTCCTCTGTTTCATTATTGCAGCTACAGACCGCAGGAACTCATGCCGTTGTTATTTCCACTGGCCAATCTTCTTAAAAAATTGTTGCTTCTGCCGCTACTCATGGAGCTTCGCCGCCCTGCTGACGCTGCTTCTGTTCCTGAGAAGCGCTCCCTAACCATAGCCTGCTGCTCTAGATGAGAGGCTGATACTTGCTTGAGATGCGCAAGCATGAAAAAATATGGAGAGATAGCTTATGCGCTGATGAAAACGTGTGGATTAGAAATAAATCACCTCTATTAACTGAAGTTCAGTTCGGAAATTACCCGTGTGAAAATTTCATGGAGATAAAGTTAAAGAAAAAAGGCAGTACGACAGGGGCATATACACCTCAAGTTCAATTACTCTAGCAAGTTCGTTAAATAAAAAAACTATCCGCCCAGAAGTATAAGAACGCATCACACTATAGGTATGGGAACACACCCTGTCAGTTAATGAGGGGAAAAGTTAAATTGTCAACCAAGAAGTACAAGAAAGTAATTTCGTGAAGTACAAAATTTTGGGTCGTAATGTACATAGACAAATTTAAAAGTACGACAGAGTGTATTTTTTCAAAGACAGTGAGCCCAATGGTAGTTGCGTCACCGTAAAAAATTGATTTCCAGTAGAGATATCCTCCACAGCGTAAAAATATTTAATAAAAATTAACCCGTAGCGAAGCACGGAAGATATTAAAAAATAATTGAGATTGAGGCGGCAGGGCGAACTAAGCATAGGCTTACAAGGATCGATCGAATTTGGGGGCAAAATATGGATCGTGCGATGTTTTGACAATAATTGACCTAATTTTACCTCCGTTGCAATGCACGGGCATGTTTGCTAGTTATTTACTATAGATCAAAGTATATTCTTGCATTACCAAAAAAATAAGAAATAAAAAGTATCATAAAAAGAGAGAGAAAAGAAACAGAAAAAACAAAAAGGAAATGGCAAACCGAGGGCTACCGGGCCACGGCCCATTGCAGTTCGCACACGCACGAGCGCTACTACAACTCGCAAAGGGCGATAGATCTCAAAATACAAAAAACTCACAAATGGAGATAAATAGTGGCTGCTAACCAGTGAATCGGACGGCAATCCCCGCCTAACGAAATGAATTTATGCCACCGTCATGTTTGGTGTTCGGCTGTTCGCCCATATTTTCCGACGGTGGTGTCTGTGTTTCAAGCATAGGTTTTAGTGAGGCCACCGCCTTGAGTTAATTGCACTGGCGGTCACTGAAGTCGTCGAGTGGGTACACTTAAATCACCATTTTCAAAAATCTTGTGAACCCGTCACTCAAGTCCACATCTATGTGCACTTTGGTCACTCGGCCGGTTTTTGACCGGTTTTTGACCGAGAGTCGTCACGTGTGACTCACGTGTCCTAGCTGCGGACAGGAACTTTTGCAAATAGCCCCTCCATTTTATTTCTTTCTTTTATATTGGTGTAGTTAGATATTTTTTTGGTCGATGGTGAATGCGATCCAGTGCAACGGCTCGAGCTCGAGGCCGGGAAGGTCAACGGCGCCGGCACAAGGCGTTCTTCGCGGCGTCCGACGACGCCATGGCACCAAGATCTTGTCCGACGTGTCGCGGATGGCGGTGGCGTTGGCGCCGAGGACCAACCTCCCCGCGCTCCTGGACACGGGCGGCGGTGGGCCACCTATGCTGGAGCTGCTGCCCCTCGTCATCGCGTTCCCTCCCTACGTGCCTGCGGCTCCCAGGAGCTCTTTGGGCTGGTCTGCGGTGCAGGGAACGCTCGGAGGCGACGGCATGGATGCCGGCAGCGGCGGCCGGAGCACGGCGGCCAGAGCTAGAGTTGGGGAAGGCGACATCCACGCCGGCGATTAGAGTAGAACTGGCTCGATTCCTTCTGTGGGTAGAATCACTACGACGAGGCGGAGCTAACGGACATGAAGGCGGAGCTCGGAGAGACCCACGGCGACGAGGAGGAGCACGATGCCAACGGGGGCGCGCTCTGGGACGCCGACCGCATTCTCTGCGCACAGGGCATGTGAGGAGCTCAACGTCGGCTCACTGTGCCGCAGAGGGTCCATCGCGCTGCACCCGAGCCGGCGGTGGCGCTCGCCCGGCCAGACTGCATCCGTCCGTGCTCCTATTCCACCGGCGCGCTGTGCCAGACCAATCCCAGATCGATGCACTCCGCTCCAGCACGTTCTTGGTCATCGAGGAGCTACTCCACGATCCAGTCCACACCGACTCGCTACACATCGGCATGTTCCAGGTTGCCCGCGAGCTCCGCCCTGATTTTTCCCTGTCCTTTTGTTTGTCTAAGAGACATATCATTCCCGATGCGATTCCTGATGTTCTTCATGGATTTAACGGTTACTTGCTCTTGTACCAATATAAAAGAAAGAAATAAAATGGAGGGGTTATTTGCAAAAGTTCCTATCCACAGCTAGGCCGAGTGACCAAAGTGCACATAGATGTGGACTTGAGTGACGGGTTCACAAGATTTTTGAAAATGGTGACTTATGTGCACCCACTCGACGATTTCAGTGACCGCCAATGCAATTAACTCCACCGCCTTCAAGCAAGTTACATGTTTTCAATCATTAGATTTCTTCCTGATTATCGCGAAGGTATGCATCAGAATGCGTTATCTACAGTATTATACAACTTCTCAAGCTTCGCACTTGGGACAGGTGGCATGGTTCTTCTGCGGGGAGCCCTGGCAGAAGAAGAACTTGTGCGGGCACTTGAGCAAGCAGTTATCCGCCAAGCTCACCACGGCGGCGCCCTCCTTGATCTGCCTCATCTGCCTCGGCAGGGCTCCGCAGAGATAGTTCCCCTGCAGCGTCAGCTTCGCGAACGGGACCCTCCTATCGGCGACTTCCTCCACCGAGACCCGAACGGCGTACTGGTCCGGTATGCCTCCGACGAACCGGTTCCGGTCGAGCCCCACCATCGCGAGACGCGACATCGCCCCGAGGCACCCGGGCAACCGCCCGGCGAGCCTGTTGTCGCTGAGGTCCACCTCCACGAGCTGGCTCGACGCGCCGCCGTCAGACGCCTCCTCAACCGCGCCGAGCCGGTTGGACCCCAGCCGCAGCTGCTCCAGCGCCGGGTGCTCGAACGCGGCGCCGGGGACCGCGCCGGTCAGCGCATTGCCTGTGAGGTCCAGCACCTGCATTGCGGGGAGGGCACGGAAGGCCGCGGCATGCAGCGGCCCGGACAGGCTGTTGTTGCGCGCCACGACGGACACGACCTGCCGCGGCAGCGCGTCCAGCAGCGGGCCGGACAGCGCGTTGCCGCTCACGTCGAGGTGGGCGAGCGAGCGCATGCCGCCCATCCGCGGCAGGCTCCCGGCGAGGCGGTTGTGCTGCAGCTCCATCCGCGTCAGGGTGCCCAAGGACGCGATCAAAGGCGGTATCCGGCCCGTGAACGCGTTGCGGGAGAGGTCAAGCTCCTCCAGCGACGAGGCCGCGGGGATGAAGAGGGACGCCGGTATCTCGCCGGAGAAGGCGTTGCCGGAGAGATCGAGGACACGGAGACTCGGCGGCAGCGACGTCCCGCCGGTAGCGCGCCGTGGAAGCGGTTGTCGCGGAGGGAAAGGGACTGGAGGAAAGGGAGCGAGGCGAGGACGGGCGCGGGGAGCGCGCCGGAGTACCCCGCGGGGTCGAGGGAGACGCCGGCGACGCGCTGGTAGGAGGAGTTGGGGGGCGTGGTGCAGTGGAGGCCGCAGGGGAAGGCGGTGCATGGGTCGTGGGCGAAGTCCCACGACGCGAGGCAGGAGTAGGCCGGGATGGTCGCCGCGTCCACGGCGGATTTCAGGGACGCCAGCGCGGCCCTGTCGCCCGGGAAGGTGGCTGGAGCGGATACTGCGTCCGCCGCGGCGTGCTGGAGCACGAGCAGAAGCAGCAGCGGCATTGCTAGCGGGAAGAGAGCATGAGAAGCCATCGATCCTCGGGGTGCGTTTGCCATTGTGTGTGGCTTTGTGGTCGGCGTCGAGGTCGTGGAGGTTGGTATGCTTTGAGTGAGTGAGTGGGATCAGTGGAGTGTGAGCTGTAGCTGAGCGTCA
The DNA here is from genome assembly GCA_947311845.1 of Poa pratensis. Lineage (NCBI taxonomy): Eukaryota > Viridiplantae > Streptophyta > Magnoliopsida > Poales > Poaceae > Poa > Poa pratensis. Next base: position 59,193,389 of record CAMZMU010000033.1, on the reverse strand, counting down.
GGGTGTGCGACTGTAGTGTGTAGGAGGATTATTGCTGACTAAATTGTGCGGCGTGTCTGATGTATGCTCCCGGAAAACTAGGGACGGACCTTTTGCCGCTTTTGTTATGTTTCGCACTTTGTTTTACACTGATGGCAGCCTTTTTCTCCCTTGGGTGCGTTTCATGATTCCTTCGTATGATTAGAGCGGTGAAGTGCCCTTCACTCATGTCCGTGTTTTAGACATGCGGATTGCGGTGACCTCGTGTCGGTGTCGGTGGTGGGAGATGGATGGCTTGTGCTCGATATTAGACTAGGAGCGTCTATGGGTGACTTCTTTTGGGCTTATGATTATGTATAAGCTGGCTTATAGATTTTGGTGGGGAGAAACTGCGGTGGGGAGAAGCTAGTGCAAATTGATGGGAGACTTCTTTTAAGCTTTTGAAGTTTTAGCTTATTTGTTGGGTTGAGTTGTGAGATATCTATAATGCCCCTAAATTTAGTGTGTGCACTAAATAAAGAGATGATATCTTGCATACGCTAGTTTTTCGTAGAAAATTGGCAAGAAATAAAAAAAAAGGCAAGAAACTGAATTCTTCATGTAAGGTGAGATTACAAGAACAAATACATGCAGGCATTACGACAAGCACCTTGAACAGACGCACAGCTCCAACACTGAGGCATTACAGCAAGCAGCTCTCGTTCGCTACTAATGGATGCCTGCTTGCAATCGCACTTGAATTTGTATGCAAGTTTGTTTGGCTTTCAACCGCAAACACACAAACAGGCCTGATTCTTGAACACTGACACAAGGCAACACAGACTTCAGAGTTCACAGTTCAGAGCAAAGAACTCAAGAACATGCTCATACACAGGACGAGCGAAACGCAAGCACGTGCTGGCGGCGTCGAGGAGGTCGGCCGCTGACGAATAGCTACTGGTTTACAATGATACACAGGACGTACCGGAGCTCCTGGGACGAGCTGCTGATTGGGATCGACGGTGAGTTGGTCGACATGACCTGCTGGTCGCCGGATCTTGACGGGCGGCAAGAGGAGCAGGTGTCGGACGGCCGGACGGAGGGTGGTGGAGGGCCGGCGCGCGAGTCAGAGGGCGACCGACACCACAACCGTGCGGACCAGTGGCGGACGCAGCAATAAAATGGAGGGTGGGCTAGGAAATTATTAAAGGGGGCCACCGGCGATTTTTTTTTTTGAGAACACATGTAATCCATAATTGCACTGAAAGGACTATATAAATAAGTTGAAGTCTCACAATATTATAGCAATATAAGTTGAAGTCTCATAATGAATTCTACAATTACAATAAAAATTGTCAATTGGTTGGGGCAAATCTGGCTATTTCTCTTCACAATGCATAGCAAATTGGGGCAAATGAAAATGGGGAAGAAGAAATGTGCTACCTTGGGCGTCGGAGTGGGCAGTGGCGACGACGGCCGGGAGTGGGGCAGGCGACGACGGCCGGGGGGCGACGACGGCCGGGGGCCGGCCGGCCGGGGGCGGGGCAGGCGACGGCCGGGGGCAGGGCAGGGAGCGGCCGGGGGCGCCTAGGGCCGGGGGCGTGGCGGCGGCGGCCAGGGGCGGGGCAGGCAGCGGCCGGGGACGTGGCGGCGGCGGCCGGGGACGCTAGGTCGTCGGCGGCGCCATGGGCAGCAGCAGCAGATCGATGCGCTCTCGATTCTCGTCTTCCGTCCAGTACAGAGAAGAGAAGGCTAAGGCTGAAAAAGAAGTGAAAAAAGATGGGCCAAATGGGCCAAATGTGCTTCATATCTGGGGGTCTCTATTTTTTTTCCAAAATTCTGGGTGGGCCGCTGCCCACCCTGCCCACCCGCTGCGTCCGCCACTGGTGCGGACAGGCGAGCTTCAGGTATCCGGTCGTTTTTTCTCCTGCCGTTTCGTTGACCGGTCGACGAGAGACTAGCGCGTGGAGTGGCATTCTAGTTGTAATTTGTCTGAACGACATGTCTATTTCTGGGGAACGCTTCGCAGGCCGAGGGGAGAAGCTCGGGAAACTGGTCTCGACCAGTTTCTCCCCACTGCAAGTACGTGGGCTTTTGGGAGGCTTCTCGGTGGCCAGAATCTGGAGACTTCTTTTCAGCTTATGCGGTTGGGGACCTAGAAGCCATCCTATAAGCCTAAAAGAAGTGGCCCTATATCGCCGACCGCAGGCGGCGAGATTGGCCTCGGCCACCTGGAGCGAGTGGCTTCATCGGCCGGTTTGGAGCGGCCCAATAACACAAACAGTGTTTTTCCTCTTTGCGTTTTTGAAATCAATCTTTAAATCAGAACATTTTTAACTCTGAATAAATTTTAAATCTGTACGTTTTTTCAAAATCTGAACGCTTTTGAATTTGATTTTTCTTCAAATTTGAACAATTTTTAATCTGAACATTTTTCCAATCTGAACATGTTTTGAATTAGAACATTTTTCGAATTTGAAGATTCTTCAAAAAAAATTGAATTTGATTTTTCTTCAAATTTGAACAATTTTTAATCTGAACATTTTTCCAATCTGAACATGTTTTGAATTAGAACATTTTTCGAATTTGAAGATTCTTCAAAATCATAAATTTCAAATCTGGACATTTTTTCAAAATCTGAACGCTTTTTGAATTCAAACACATTTCAGATTGAATAATTTTGAAATCTGAACATTTTTTAATCTGAATATTAATTGAAGAACAACAGAAAACAGAAAAGAAACGAAAAAAGGAAAGAAAAAGAAAAATGAAAATGGAAAAAGAAAACAGAACAGATAAAAAGAAAGAAGTGCAGAGAAAAAGGATTAAAAACCTGCCAAATGGGCCAGCCCATGCGCGCTCTTCTAGAGTCGGCGCTCGTGTTTCGCGTCGTCAACGGGCGATATTTGCGATTAGAGTACAAGTCAAAACCGTAAAGCCCATGTATGGATGGGCGGTTCGGCTTGCTTCATTCGGAGGTCGTAGACTCAGACTTGGCCTTGTTTATATGGAAATCTTATCATTAAAAGGCTCATATGCCTTTCATGAGCTCCATAAAATGACTAACCCATAAGCTTTCGAAAAGCATTTTTTAACCCAGTGCTCCATTTAAAAATCAAATAATATATTTTTGGGTCCCAAAATTCTGAAAATATACAGCTACATATACATGTATCCCTACTACCAATTTTTCAGCGAAATATCATTTCATACGTGATCTGCAATAAAAGGACAAATGTAGTAAAGTAAAATGAGTTATTTTCACCTCTTTCAGAGCCCCAATTTGTAGATAACATGTATATATAAAAACATAAACTATATTTGAAAATTTAAAATACTATATTGATTTATTTATCAAATATCAGAAGTGTTAGCGTCGCACATAGTCTATCAATGGAGAAATAAGCAATCACGGCATGACGACGTCACGGAAATTTGTTAAAAAGGTTCGACAAACTCGCCTACTTCCCGAGACATGATTACGAGAGCTCATCTCTCTGATACCGCAAGACCTGGCCGACCTACACGCTGGCACATGCCGTCGGATCCCCTGCGTGACTGCTGCTACCAAGTCGTTATAGTCGACGTCGTGTCCCCCGCACCACACACATATTATATCGTCTGACTCAAATTAAACAAGGGATATGACATCTCAACCGTATCTGACCGGCTTAATGGCATTACCTGTTAGCTAGGATGTCCTTGCTGACTCGATCCAGCTTTTTCACGTGGAGTAACCATCTTCCTTGATGAGCATTGACATTGGTCAAGGAACATGAAAGCATAGTTCAATTAACAGACCAAGGGCAAAGCTTGTTTTTGTTCTTCTTCTTCTTCAATAAAGCGCGAAAGCTTGGTTAGCTACTTCCACGACCACGATACTGGCGTGGTTAGCAGTGTTGTTCGTCGTAAGTTGTGGTTGTAAGTGCGGACAAAACTTTGTATTTCCGTTAAGAAATTAATGGAAATGGGATGGCCCGATTGGGGAGGACGACCACGATACTGACGTGGAATCACATATTTTAATCCTACTGCTGAACTTTAAATTCCCTACGTTCGCGTCACCTAGAAAATTTGAGAAACGAGCGGTGAGAGAAGATAAACAAAGATGCACGTGATGTGTTGCATGCTCCATCTGCAAAAGATTACATACAGTAATTTACTCCTCCGTTCACAAAAGGATGTCTCAACCTAGATCAAATTTATATGTATCTAAACATGATTTTGTGTGTAAATACATATAAATTTAAACTAGATTGAGACATCTTTTAATGAACGGAGGGAGTACAATGATTCCAACCATCCCCCAGAGAACTCACACCACCGTATTAGGTCGTCCGCGTACCATGCATGGCGTCCGCTGCCAAGCTTCCGAAGCTCCATCGATGTGCTCATCGGTGTCAATTGCGACTCTCTTCGTATCCATAATTAGTTGAGCGTACGTTACACATAAATTAAACTGTGGACCTTGAATAATCACATGAACAGTTGAGTGTAAAAGACAAGAGTGTAAGTACGTCATGGAGACGAGCACAACCACTTTTAAGTTACCGATTCTTTTGATCGGGCAGGAGCATATGACTTCGGGAGTCATTGTGAGATTCAGATTCTCGAGGGGTTGTTTTGCCTCCCGAGGACATATGCTCCTGCATGGTTAATTTTTTTTAAAAATAATAAAATATTCAAAAAAAAATTAACAATAAACATATACTCTGTCCGTTCAGAAAAGGACGTCACTAAAATGTATTTACCTACCACTAAAAGATGTCTAGATAAATCCATTTTAGGACATCCTTTTTCGGAGGGAGGGAGTACAACTTCTCTACATCTCAAAAGTTTTGTGATAAATGTTACACTGATTTTTTCACATAGAACACTCCAAATGTCGTTTCAACACGAAATTTTGTACGGACATAGTAAACTTGTATATGTTTGTTGTAAAAAAAATTCATATTTTTTGAAATGATTTACTATTTTCTTCAAATATTTTAATTGGTGAGAGGAAATGAGCTGAGATGCATTGTGAATTTCTGATTCTTTTGCTATTTTTGTATAGGAGTACCATACAATGTAGCTAAGGAATAATTGCAGCATTTTTTCTCTATACACCGTTGACGCTCTCATGTGAGGGAGAATAGAGAAAAGATGTCACCAATTTTTTTTGACAAAATTCACGAAGTAACAGATTTCCTATATGGGCCCAAAAGATCTACTCTTGTGCGAAAGCTATGCGAAAATTTCCATGTTAATCTCTGAGAGCAACACCTGGGCGTCCTTCTCCCCTCAAACCCAAGCACCACCGCTGTCACTCCTACTGTATTGTCGGCCTCGTCCGTGGCGGCGGCGTGCCGCTGCTGATGACTACCGCCTACGTGCAGAGGCGTCTGCCCTGCAATAGTTCGTCCAAGTAATATCTCCAGATCTGTTCTGGACAACCCATGGCTGGCATTTCCTCTGTAGCGATTGAGAAGTTTTTTTTGGCAGTGAAACCTTTTGCGGTAGCGTTCCCAAGAAGGATGGCCAAATTCGTGGAAAATCCTACTCCTTCCGTTTCAGTTTAGATGACTTCCATTTAACCACATGTAGATATATCTGGACATGTTACATGCATAGATACATGCACATGTGGTCAAAAGAAAGTCATCTAATTTGTAACAAAGGGAGTAGATTAATGATTTTGTCTCTCATGACCAAAATGTCTTCAAGAAAATGTGAAGTATCCACGGATTTTTTTTTGTCTGACAGAAATTATGCAAAACGACTTCACAGAAGAAAGAAGGCATCTCTCCTACTTAAGTTAGACATTAAAAGACCTTCGGCTCGGTTAATTGGAACTATATTTTTGACCAGGCGACATTTCCGTCACAGATTTTGCAATTGAATTGCAGCGCTTTTACCCACCTTGGCCTCCAGAGTCCTTCTCCGTGCATGGGACACCAGCCGGATGCCCATCAAAACAACGGTCGTGACCTTCGTTAATTGGAGCACCTCTCGCCCTCCTCTTTGTGATTGTGATTGACTCGCTTCAACGTACTCTGAACATGGTCGCAGATCATGGTATTCTGCATAGCCTCGCTAGGAACGGGAGCTCTTTAGGACCTCTATGCGGACAAAGCGGGATCGTCGTTGCCCTCATCATCGAAGATATCATTGCATTTACCAGCAAAATTTGATAATGCCACCTTCCTTAGAACCAACATCGAAAAACCTTAGTAGCCCCTATCTACTGTAGAACATTGATCTACAAGATACTATGCACGATTTTCCAACTATCATCACCGGTTTTCCCATAAGATACCTATCGCGTTGTGTTTGGGTGTGTATGTGTGCGTGCGCGTGGTGTGTGTGCGTGCGGGCGTGTGAAGACAAGATGGCTTCTAGATAGGATCGGCAACAACTTCATCAACACTGGCCAGATCGCCTTGGTTGAATTTGTTATTGCTTCTCAACTTCTCAAGTGGTCTATCATCTCACCTCCCTTGACATCACCGCCGAAGTTTTTCAAAACTTGATCAAGTTGATTCGAGCCTTCCTTTGGGCCGGTGCGAAAAATGTCTCTTTTCCATTCGCGTCTGGAACATTTAATTTGAACATTGTCATTGATTTTGTAATCTACAATGTAACTGTGAAGTATGTACATCTCCCCGTTGACACACGCAGGACGCAGCTAATTCTGCTGAAGTACCACCAGGCCATGACATGATACTGCTACTGGATCTGTCTGCAACTACTGGCAAAGCTGGTTCCAACGGACTGCTGTCAGTTTCATTTCACATCTTTTTTTTTTTTTTGAAACGAGAGGCAAAAGCTTTGCCCCTAATATTAATTAAGCAGAAGGTGCCCGGTTTATTAGTGGAAGAAACCGGGCGAAAACCAAACAACAGACACCAACAGCAGCAACAAAGAACGCCACGGGGCAAAGCCCACACAACACCCACTCCACGGCCAGCCGGCCAACAATCCACCCTTGCCGGAGAGGAGAATCCGCAACTGCTATGGGAGGAGCAGACACGGGACACTCCGTCGTAGATGAAAGCGGCCACCACCGGGGAGCCCCGACGACGAACAGCACCGAGAGCAGCCTTGTCGCCCACACGAACCAAGGAGGAACGCCCTCGATGAAGCAGAAAAAACTCGGAGCCGCTGCCCCGACATCCAACCCTCCGTCACGCCCTGCGCAAACCACCTGCACCACCTTCCGGGGCCGCCGCCCCGACATGCCACCGCCCACACCCGGGCCACGACGCCGCACGACTCGGCCACCCACAGCCCAAGCTGCACCAGGTAAGCCGCTCGCAGACCACGGCCGCCGTACCAACATCCGGGGCCGCCGCCCCGGCCTAAAAGGCAACCGCTGCTGCCGCTGCCCCAGCAGCCCCGACAGCCTCGCCGCCAGCACCCCCCTCCGGGACCGCCATCCCGACATAGCACCGCTCGAACCGAGCCACGACGCCGCACAAACCAGCCACCCGCAGCCCAAGCTGCCCAGGGAGAGCTGCTCGCAGGCCACGGACGTCGTACCAACATCCGGGGCCGCCGCCCCGGCCTAAAAGACAGCCGCTGCTGCCACCGCCACACCAGCCTCGACACCCTCGGTGCCACACTCCCGCATCCACAGGTCCCTCCGGCCGGTCACACTTCAAGAACGATGCCCCCAGGGGGGAACATGGCGCAGGACGCCACCACCGCCCGATCCCGTAAGATCTAGGGTTTCCCCCGAAGTGGCACGAGCAGAAGGCAGACATCGCACCTCGACGGTGCCTCCAAGGAGGGAAACGGCGCCCGGAGGCGTCGCCACCGTCTGCGCCGGAAAACCGCAGCAGAGCTTTCGCTCGACGACGACATGCCCAGTGCCTGCCCGTGCAGCCCGACCGGCCAGCCGCCAGCCACCACATCCAGCGCCCACACGCCAAGCCCAACTCGCTCCGCGGCACACCTCTGCCACGGAGATGCAGGAACCAACCAGGGCCGCCGCGCCCCGACCAGCCTGCCTCCCGCCATGTCCCTCCGAGGCGCCCCGGCCGATCCGCCGCCGCAGCGCCCTGCACCAACGACGCCCCCGCACAAGCGAGCCCAGATGGGGCCCGCCAAACTCCCGCAACCGCGCCGCAACAAACCTCCCCACCGCACGCCCGAGACGAATGCCCGCAACCACCGCTGCCTCGCGCCGTCACCACGGCAGCCCCACGCAGCCCTGCGCCGCCGGCCCAGACGGGCCCAGATCCGGCCCGTCGATCCACCGCCAGCACCACCTCTTCCACCGAGCGAGGTAGCCGCCCCGCAACGCCGGACAGCACCGCCGCGTCGCCCAGCATCCTCTCCGGTCCGGGGCCGCCGCCCCGGCGTCCGCTCGCTACGAGCTCCGGCCGACGCCCCCCAGCCGCGCCAACCGACCTCGAGCGGCCCCAACAGCAGGGAGAAGCTGGCCCCGCAGCCTTTGGAAGAGGGGCCTGCCGCCACCGCGGCCGAAGCCGGCGGCAGCGGCCGTGCGAGCTGGCGAAGAGCCTCGAGCGGCGGCGAGGTGGGTGTCGCCCCGGTGTCGCCTGGGGGGCAACACGGGGACGGGGGACTTCAGGACCGTTGCTTCCACCAAAGGAAGATGGGGACGCCCTTCATCAAGATTTTCACATCTTTATGAAGTTTGCTGGATGAGTGCGCACACACACACACACACACACACAGACCTATTATTAATTGACATCCGAGTAACACGTGTGGAGCAAGATCAACTGGCTCTGTGTACTGTCATATCTGATCAAATAATGCAGTGTACACAATTACATACACAACCAACTACACTGTAGGCTGAACCAAATCGTCCATCCATACATCGAGAAGTCGAGAACAATATTATCCTTTGGTCTGTCAACTAGGAGCGTTGGTTTATTTATTTATTTTTCTAGAAAGGGGGAGCGTTAGTTTATTGAATAGGTGCGACCGAAGAGGAAAATACAGCTGGTATCCTTGGGTGTCCAAACAAGCGCGAAGACAGGCCGGTAACACAAGAAAATACATTTTAATCCCTTGTTCAGTAAGAAATACTTCTTGATTCCGAGCAACACTTTTTACGATGGGATTCCAGACAACACTCGTATTTGGCCTGATCACAGGTTTCATCTTAGCAATGGAAGAACCGGTGGGTGATCTCCTTTTTTCTTCAAAAACAAAAATCTACTGATTATGTTTAATCTTTCTACCTAAAGTAAAGTGTACCCGCTAATTTGAACGTTTGATTTTATTGATCTCTTAGCCAGAACGATGAGCAATAACTATTGCCCCGGACATCTTCAACATTTGCAAAAGTAATTTTTTTTAAAATAAATCTAGAAATTGGAATGTGCATCAAGTATTTGGGTTTTTTTCTCAAATCCTATTGTTTTCATTGTTTTTTCCCTCTCTTAATTTTGTTGATTTAATAATTTTAAATTGATGTATTTTCATTCTTTATTTATGAATAGTTTGATTTAATATATTTATTTATAATATTAATACATTTTTCATTATTATTTAGGTAGCGAAATAAACTGAAATTAATAACGGAGAGGTAAGAAATTTCTCCCTATATTATTCAGTGCTCAATACAGTACTGCCCCTTCACTCTAGGGGGCGACTCGAGCGAACCGTGAGCCTGCACGGGTCGTAAGTGAAAATGGTGACTCCAATCTGGGCTTTTCGGGATGAAAAACCTGGTATCGACCCATGGTTGGACTCGTTACTATCGGTGGCGCATGTGTTTCCTTCATCAAGGCTTAGCTTAGGAGTTTGTGTACTTTTCACGGTATTAGGTTTTTTTTCGGGTTGACTCTACTTAGCTGCTGAATTTTGAATAACAAATAATATATGGTTGTGTATGTTACCGATGTAAGAAAGAAAGCAGTGATCAATTTCAGTCGTGTGAGTATCTACTTTGTATTTCTCTTGGTACTATTTATAATGATGTCGGTCGTAAATTGCTAGCAGTGCGCTTGTGTTAGATTAATCAATTGATGATAGTACAAATAACATGCAAAAATAGAAGGTTTATACTGTTGGAATGCTTAATTGTTGTTCGGTGCTAGAGAAAAACATGTAGAACAAAGTTGCACTAGAGAGCCCCCCACGTACACCAGGAAATTAGCACGGGAGATCTCCAGAGCGGATTGTGCAGCTTCAGTCCCTATTCCCTAAGTAAACTGTCCGGTTTACTCTGCCGTTGAACCGGTGCTCATGGCCTCGCTCCGGCTGGTGGCCTATTTATCACACGTTGGCCGCGCGGGCATTCTCAGTCAAGCCAAGCCAGCGCCCACCCCTGACATCCATCCATGGGAAGCATGCAGGAGACGACGCCGGACCTTGGCTTGGGCAGCCTGGTGAGAGGCCTGAGAGAGGTGTACAAGAGCGGCAGGACCAGGGAGCTGGCATGGCGGCGGTCGCAGCTCAAGGGGCTCATCAGGCTCCTCACAGAGAAGGAGGAGGAGATCTTCGACGTGCTCCGCGAAGACCTCGGCAAGCACCGGACTGAATCCTTCAGAGACGAGGTACGCAGGCATGGTCGCCAGAACTCGTGGCCGAATCAACGTGAACTCAGCCGGTTCTTGTTCTGCTGATCGTCTTCAGGTTGGGGTTGTCGCCAAGTCCGTCAAGCACACGCTGCAAAACCTGGAGAAATGGGCGGCCCCGGAGAAGGCAAGCCCTCGAGCGCCGTGCTGCCCGTTTGTGTAATCAAGCTTAACTAGGCTGCTGCTTTGGCTGGGCATGACTTGTTCTTTTGGTCAGTGTAGGCTCCTACGCCGCTGGTTTCTTTTCCGGCCACGGCGCTAGTGGTGCCGGAGCCGCTGGGGGTTGTGCTCATTTTCTCCTGCTGGAATCTCCCATTAGGTGAAACTCTCACCCTCTATGATCCATCTCAGTTCTTTGGTTATCTTTGCATTAACTAGTTATCATCATGTTGGATGGAGATAGACCATGGTATAACTTCTATCATCTATTTATTGAGAAGTAATTCTAGTATCTTGTTTACGTGATTCGTGACTTAACTGAGACCATCGGTGCCCACTGAAAATCAGTATCTAGACACTTATATTAAGAGAGTGATGACGATCCTACAGTTCAATAACTGCGAGAATTAGATTCTGGAACGCCCCATGGATAGATGTTATCATCGACGTATAATTGTGAATTTTCCGAGCTCCTTACAGCTTAAAACCTTCTCGATCGGCAGGCCAGCTCTCACCAACAGTGTACTAACCTAGCACAAAATAGTAAACAAGTGTTTAAATCACTCTTACAGGTGGTTGTTGCGTCTGTACAATCACATGGTTTAATGTTGAAAGCACCTTACAATCTCACATGCGTGTTCGTGCCAAATACCAAAGGTACAGTACGAAGCCCTGAGCTTAACCAACCTTTCAGATAGCAACAACACGGCCGGTGTAGTTTTCTGCAGTGGCAGCCCCATCAGTTTCCTCTGTACATATGGTTGGCAGGTCACTTCCGTGACAGCTAGATCACGTACGTGCTTCCTTGTCTTTAGAGGTTTTTGGACTATGGATATTCTTTTCCACGAAATTTCAGTATTTAATTCAAATTTAAACAAGGAGCCTCTTAAAAGTACAAAAAATTCCCTCATTCGAACATGCCCTTGTGTGCGTCAGCCTGCCCTGAAAAACAATCGTATCTCCAAAAGGAAAGATCAAACAGGCGGGTCCATTTGTGGCAAATTAAAACGATCTGATGAAAAGAAATTCGACTGGAACTTAAATGCCATGATCCACCATTCATAGTTTCATACGTTCAAAACTCAAAGCCAACACCTAACCATCTCTGGTTGGCACACTTAACCTTGTGTTTAGCTCTTGTAGTTTACATTATCGGTGCTCACAGTCTCCGGGTTTATGCTGTACGCAGGCTTAGCTCTGGAGCCACTCTCGGGTGCCTTAGCGGCTGGAAACGCCCCTTGTATTCGCAAAAAAAAAAAAAAAAAAAAAGGAAACGCCGTGGTTTTGAAGCCCTCCGAGCTTGTGCCATCGACCTCGGCATTCCTCGCTACCAACATACCGAGATACCTGGACTCTGAGGCTGTGAAGGTTGTCTTGGGCGGACCGGAAGTTGGAGAGAAGCTCATGGAGCACCGATGGGACAAAGTCCTTTTCACAGGTAACAAATACAAGACTGCAAGTTCATCTGTATCCTCATTTCTGAAGAAAATGTAGTTGCCAGTAATACATGAACTGAATGTTCTTGAAAAAAAGAATACACATATTCTGATGGTCATAAATATGTTGTGGGCTTTCAGGGGTGCCCGTGTAGGTCGCATTATCATGACCAAAGCTGCGCAGCACTTGACACCAGTCGCGCTTGAACTCGGCTCGAAGTGCCCGTGCATCGTAGATTGTCTGGATACCAAAAGAGAAAGTCAGGTGAACCTCAGGGTCTGCATTGTTTTACCACCGTACGCTGTTTCTAAGCTCGACAAAAAATGACCTTATCCCTTGTATCGCCTACATGTACAGGTTGCTGTAAATCGCATAATTGGAGCGAAATGGTCTACCTGTGCCGGTCAAGCTTGCATAGCCATCGACTACATACTTGTGGAGGAACAATTTGCACCCGTTCTGGTCTGCTTCATGCTAAGCTAATCGTGTGTCAGTTATCCGCCCTACTGGTTTACGTCTCTCTGACATATAGTTCTTCTCTGAAGATTGAGCTGCTGAAATCAACACTCAGAAGACTCTTCACGAAACCAGAGGACATGGCGCGCATTCTGAACGAGAAGCAGTTTAACAGGTTGAGTGGCCTCCTAGAGGATCATAAGGTGAGCTGTTCTGTTGTGCACGGTGGAGACGTGGACCCCAAGACCTTGTAAGTTCCTGAACAACGCCTATCCTACCCAATGTCTGCTTCTAATTGGGCATTACTGTACACTGCAATTGGTCTCTCTGTTAGTCTCATGCCATGATTCCAATTGTGCAGGAGCATAGAGCCCACCATTCTGCTGAATCCTCCGCTCGATTCTGACATCATGACGGAGGAGATATTCGGCCCTCTCCTCCCGATCATCACGGTACACATTGACGATGATTGCAACAGGCTTTGATGGAAACCAACAGCTCAACAAATCCGTGCAACTTCTTTTTGCAGGTAAAGAAGATAGAAGACAGCATCGAGTTTGTGAGCTCCAAGCCCAAACCGCTTGCAATCTACGCCTTCACCAAGAATGAGGCACTGAAACAACGGATTGTCAAGGAAACATCGTCTGGGAGCGTCACATTCAACGATGCTATTGTCCAGGTATAGTAGATTGTGACTTGCAGAAAATGAAAGTAGGGTACCATTTTCTGAGGTATGCTGCAACTATTTCTTACGCACAGTACGCGGTGGAGAGCATCCCGTTCGGAGGCGTCGGGCAGAGCGGGTTCGGGCAGTACCATGGCAAGTACTCATTCGAGATGTTCAGCCACAAGAAGGCGGTCTTCAAAAGAAGCTTCCTGATTGAGTTCATGTTCAGATACCCACCATGGGACGACAGCAAACTGGGGATGTTGCGGCATGTCTTCAGCTACGACTATGTGTCTCTGTTTCTCGCGCTGCTCGGCCTGAAGAGATGAACGGGTCAGCTGGAAGAAGACACCCCACATGGTGAGGGGCAGAATATGCAATAATCATTGTGTGTGTTGTGGCCTTAATAGCGTACCAGTTGCCACAGCCATAGATAGAGTCCAGTTTGGTTACTAGTCTAGATTAAAGAAATAGGGATATCATAAGCTAGCAACGTCAGGGGCAAAGGAGAGTCCTATTCCTAGTTGAATACTACAGGTACTAGTTGGTTTGGTCCTCCTATAAGAGGGCATGTATCTGGTGTCGTTTGGGCAGGCAATAAATAATCAATCTATCTTCTCCTTGCTATTCCCGACCCCTCTGAATTATCTCGACCTACCTCCTGCTATCGATCTAATCGCCAGCAACGCACCAACACGCAGAGGACGAACTCGTCCTCCTGTGATCCACCCCTACTACCTTCGCAGCTCCAAGCGGCCACAACATCTGGTATCAGAGCCGACCACCATGGCTTCCGACGCGGATAAGGCGAAAAACGACCTACACCACCGACGACATCATGGCAGCAATCATGGAGTTGCGTACTGCCAACTCAGCAATCCAGGAGACAAACAAGGCCATCCAGGAGACAAACAAGGCCATCAAGGATAGCCTCGCTGCGCTAGAGATCCGCGTGAAGGCGCTGGAGCTCAAACCAGGCAGCCAGGAGGGCTTGTTCGCGCCTCATAAGGACCTGCCACCATCTACATCTCAGTTACCATTGTCAACATCATCGGCTGCTACAGACCTAGTCGAGAACCTTACTGCTGTTGCCTCAGCCCCGGCTACGGCCAGCTCGGGGTTCCCAACAGTGTCTCTGGCCCAAGGGCAGCAGCGCCCTGTGCCACCATGGTCTCAGTTTGTCTCGCCGCAGGTGCCACCAGGTGTGCCACACCTCGCTGACACCACCGGTGTGCCGCGCTACCACAAGCTGGATTTTCCTACTTATGATGGAAAAGAAGATCCACTCGGGTGGCTAAACAGATGTGAGCAGTTCTTTTGGGGACAGAGGACACTCGAAGCACACAAGGTGTGGCTTGCTGCATACCATATGACCGGAAGTGCACAGACGGGTATATGCGGCTGGAACGCAACGAAGGCACCCCTTTGTGGCCTCGTTTTAAAGATCGTTGTCATCTTCGTTTCGGCCCTCCGGTTCAATCCAATTGTCTGGGTGAATTAACAAGGCTTCGGATGACAGGGACTGTGCAGAGTACCAAGAAAAGTTTTTAGCACTTTTGGGTCACATTGACTCCTTGTCCATGGCACAGCAGGTGTCCATCTTCACCTCTGGCTTGACAGACCTGTTGAAGATTGACGTGGAGCTGCATAACCCGCAATACTTGGACACGGCAATGAGCCTTACCCGTGCTCATGAACTGAGGGCTAAAGTCGCAGCTGCTGCCATCACAGAAGCATCCTCAAGCGAAAAGTCATCCACGCCCACAGGACAGCTGCAAGGTATACCTTGACAGGTTCAGTTCCGGTTGGGGAAGGACGGGCACTGCGCCGATTGACAACCGCAGAGATGGCAGAAAGAAGGGAAAAGGGACTGTGTTTCAACTGCGAGGAAAAATTCTCGAGAGGCCATCGTTGCCAATGCCTTTTCTACCTTGAAGTTATTGATGATGCTAAGGAAGAAGATCCACCATGAATTACAGCTCGAGGACGAGCTGTGTCTGGAGAGGGGGAGTAGTGTTGTACCAGTTGCCACACCATAGATAGTCAGTTTGGTTACTAGTCTAGATTAAAGAAATAGGGATATCATAAGCTAGCAATCGTCAGGGGCAAAGGAGAGTCCTATTCCTAGTTGAATACTAAGGTACTAGTCGGTTTGGTCCTCCTATAAGAGGGCATGTATCTGGTGTCGTTTGGGCAGGCAATAAATAATCAATCTATCTTCTCCTTGCTATCCCGACCCCTCTGAATTCTCTCGACCTACCTCCTGCTATCGATCTAATCGCGGCAACGGTACCAACACGCAGAGGACGAATGTGATCCACCCCTACTACCTTCGCAGCTCCAAGCGGCCACAACAGTGTGTGTGTTTCCTTATCAGTGTTTTGTACCAACCAGCATGGCAGCATGTGGGATATACGAAACTTATGTATGTTACCTATCTCATATCTTGTGCAAATTCAGGAATGTTGAAAGGATACTTGGATTTACAAGACAACATGTTACTAGTTCGTTGGCGATAATATTCCCATTATGAACACAAACCAAGCAACTCCTGATAAAATAATATAGAAGAGAAAGTCGAGTACTTATGAACACAAACAGTTATAAAACCTGGCACAACAGATAAATGTATACACACTTAAGAAAATCGTACAATCCAGTACACTTTTTGTCACAACACTTCCAAGCAAAAAAAATCGGGCATGAGTTGCAACACAGTGTTATATTCCTACAGAGAGTAAAGTTACATTCTCCTTAGAATTCACATGTTTTTTAGAATACCAAGCTCCATCCGGTGATCATCACTGCGACTGAGACTGACTCTTGCCAAGAAGTTTCTGAAGCTGCCCATTTGAAAGAGCATTTTTTGTATCTGCAATCAGCGACATGAGGATAATTTGTATTAATTGAAGGGTAGTAACACATAACATACAAACATCAATGCAGCTGGAAAGTTTGAACACTGACCGTCTGAGCCACCAACATGATGGCCATTCACAAACACCTGTGGCACAGTATGGCGGCCAACCAGGTCAAGAAGAACACCTTGAATTTCTCGTCCATCCTCTGCGTGATGTATACATATGATATTCAGCTAATAGTGTACAAAATGCTTTTAAAACGCAACCCGGTTGGGATCCACCGCTATCTGATAATTACCTCGCTGATCAAGTTCAACAACGTAAGGATTTTCCTTAAGATCTTTAAATATTCGCTTAGCCCGCATACAATACCTACAAGAACGGGGGTAATGAGGCAAATGATAACTAAAAACTTGGAGAGGTGTTAATTCATTATACGAAGGAATCGAAAGTAGTTGGATCATATAAGAGGTATTTTCCTTTTCGAAAATCAATGTTTAAGATTATAGGAACAGAAATCTGTGTTCTTGTTCCTCAAGATTACCCAACCTTTGTTTCTTGGGTTCAGCTCTTTGAGAATTTGAGATACAGACGCAAGTATCCACATTTCAAGAAGGAGCTTGCATTAACTGCCTTAATCTTCGATGATTTAGAAATTCAGTATATTTAACTCATGATCTTAATATATCGAAAGAAACATGAATATCCTACCTAGCAGTCGGGTTTGTAATATATGATGCTCTGTCAAATGGTCTATGTTGAACATCGGAAGGAGTCAAGGTCAAAACCAATAGCCGAAGTGACCAAGTCTATCAAAAGAAACACATTAATGTCATAATTTGTAGATACCATATAACAGAAAAACCGCATGTGGTGTTATTAGATAAGTGGCTTATCCTTCAAACGGTACAATAATTTGTAGCAATGATATCCAACATGAAGTCGCCCTAAATTGGACATTTCCTTTTTTTTTTGTATTGCAACCCAACTGCAATAGATATTCTAAAAGGCAATAATATAATTTCATTATTCCAGTCCATGTCAACGATTCAACAAGATCAATTTTCATATCAACTCATTGCAAGCAAAGTAACAAACTATCTAAAGCCATATAATGATATAATTTGGTATATCTCTGAACCGCGAAGTTCAATCAGATGGTATGGTAGTACACTGATATAATTGCCATTCCCCGAAGTATGTTCTGAACCTAAATGCTATAGCATAGTAATTATCATAGACTAGAAACTAAACCACAAAGATCTGCAGGACAGTAACACACATAGCACATTTAGGACAGCTCTTCACGACAGTAGTAAGCCATGGTCACCAGCAAATTGAAATTGTAAAATAAATTTTTCAATTCCATCAATTCATCAAACAAAGATTTGGCCACTGTGACATAAATTAAGCTAATTCCATTTCCCAACCGCTAGCGGTTGAATATCATGACAAACGCGGGTGCCTAATTCATGGTTTCATCATCCACTAGACAGCAAATCCATCCAATTCTCATTATCCGATCCCCTTTTTCCTTGGTATAAACGTGTGCCTAGCCTCCTTCTCAAGAATCTCAACGATGCAGCATTAAGTCCGCCACTGATGCGCAGCCCACACACACAGAGAACACAACCTGACAATTCCCCAAAATCACATACAATAGAAATCACAATAGTTGGTGTTAAGGTCGGCTTACGGGCAGTAGGATTTGGAGAAGATGGTGATGCGGTTGGAGTAGATGGCGTTCTGCACAAAGGCCGACGGTGAACGAGTCGCCGCCGCGGACTCCGCCACGGCGAGGAGGAGGAAGAGAAAACCCGCTACTCTGATTAGCGACATCGGGGAATCAGGGCAGCGCCGCTACCGAGCGCGACTCCGGAGGCCGGAGCTCCGATTCCGGAGACCAAGACCCGACGAACCTTCTTGGAATCTCGGCGGTGGGCAGCCCTGGCGAAGGGTCTGCACGAGGAATTTTATCCCCTTCTGATCCTAATTCGAGTAGTCGGCCCATAGGGTGACATTCGGTATTTGGTCATTTTTCTGCCAACATGGGCTGGGAGATTCGAGCCATTGGGTTTTTTCACCCTTCTTGCGCAAATCCCAAGCTTTGAGAAAAGCCCACATTCCAATTGCCCACGGAACTTATTTTCTACCCCCTCGAATACTAAATACAACGACACGCAAACCCTATATATCGCCCGTTGCGAGTTTTAACTCGAACTCGCCCGCGTACAATTTCTTAGCGGGCCGGCCCAGTCGTTTTTCTTTACAGAGAAAATATAGCAAAATATGTTGGCATTTGCAGCGGAGGGATTCGAACTCGTATCTCCAACGCTGCGAACACAGTGCACAACCACTGGGCTACGCCTGAGTTCGTGTTCAACAGCCTTTTTTTGTCATTCTATAGTTTCCTTTTCTGTATTCGTTTTTCCTTTTTCTTTTCTTTTCTTTTTTGCTTCTGTTTCTTTTTTTGTTTCCTTTTTATTCTTTCTTTTTTGTTTCCTTTTTCTGTTTTATTATTTATTTTAGTTTTCTTTTCCTTTATTTGAAAAATATTCGTTTTTCATATTTTCAAAATCAGAACCATTTTTCGTTTTTATTTTTTCTGAACCATTTTCAAAATCTTAACGCTGCTCTTAACCTTTTTTGAAAATGGTTCCGAACCGAAAAAATGGTTCCGATTTTTGAAAATTGTTCCGAATAAAAAAATGGTTCCTCTTTGAAAATGGTTCCGACTTTTCGAAAATGGTTCCTTTTTGAAAATGGTTCCGAACCGAAAAATGGTTTTGATTTTTGAAAATGGTTCCGAACCGAAAAAATGGTTCCTTTTTTAAAATGGTTCCGAATGAAAAAAATGGTTCCTTTTTGAAAATGGGTCCGAACCGAAATGGTTCCTTTTTTAAAATGGTTCCGAACCGAAAAAAATGGTTCTGATTTTTTAAAATGGTTCCGAATGAAAAAATTGTTCCTTTTTGAAAATGGTTCCGATTTTTCGAAATGGTTCCTTTTTGAAAATGGTTCCGAACCGAAAAAATGGCTCCGATTTTTGAAAATGGTCCGGAGTGAAAAAAAAATGGTTCCTTTTTGAAAATGGTTTCGATTTTTCGAAAATGGTTCCTTTTTGAAAATGGTTCCGAATGAAAAAATGGTTCCTTTTTGAAAATGGTTCTGAACCGAAAAAATGGTTCCTTTTTTAAAATGGTTTCGAACCGAAAAAAATGGTTCTGATTTTTTAATTTAAAAAATGAACCGTTTCAAATTTGGAACCATTTCAAAAATTGAACCGTTTTCAAATTTGGAACCATTTCAAAAATTGGAACCATTTTCTAATGCAAAATCTGAACCATTTTTTAAAATGATTTTTTTAAAATTCGGAACCATTTTTAAAATTGAAACCATTTTCAAAACTGGAACCATTTTTAAAAATATGAACCATTTTGAAATTTGGAACCATTTTAAAAAATGGAACCATTTTTCAAAATGGAAAAGTGGAACCATTTTTTGAAAAAGGGAACCATTTTGAAAAAGGGAACCATTTTTTAAAATCTGAACCATTTTCAAATTTGGAACCATTTTCAAAATTGAAACCATTTTCAAATTTGGAACCATTTTCAAAATTAGAACCATTTTTTAAAAGGAACCATTTCAAAATCAGAACCATTTTTCAAAATTGGAATCATTTTCCATTTTCAAATTTGGATCCATTTTCAAAATTGGAACCTTTTTCAAAATTGGAATCATTTTTGAAAATTAGAACCATTTTCAAAATTGGAATTTTTTTAAAAAATAAATCATTTTCAAAATGTTCAGATTTTAAAATTTTCGGATTTAAATCTATTTTTGGAAAAGAGAAGAAAAATCGGAAAAGAAAAAAAACATAACGTAACTAGAACGTGTACATGCGTACGCTTGAGGCAAGTAACGATGATGCATAACGATGGGCTTGGCCCATTAAGAACCTATATGCAGGCGAGGCGGTAGTTTGGACTCGCTAAAGGTGATACATAGGGGAACCCACAACGACACTTATTATAAGTCGAATAGAATACGAAACCTAAGTTATTTAAAAATACAAACCTTTTAAAAAGCCCTTCGGTGCTACGATATCTTGCC
Organism: Poa pratensis; assembly: GCA_947311845.1. NCBI lineage: Eukaryota > Viridiplantae > Streptophyta > Magnoliopsida > Poales > Poaceae > Poa > Poa pratensis. The sequence goes on along the minus strand of CAMZMU010000033.1, from coordinate 59,173,200 downwards.
AAGTGGTGGCTTCTAGTTTCAAAAAATACTCCATATAATGTCTGCACACTCGCTAAGTGGCGCAAGGAGAAAAAAGAAGTTGGGATTAGAATGTAAGAGAGAATCACGGGAGGGTTGGAGGGTGCCATTTTCGCTTTTTATTTTTCCAAAACCGATTTTCACAATGTAATATATTTTTAATCGTTCTTCCGAATACAACGGTTTTCACTGTTGTTTTCCTCAAGATGTTCAAACCTATATCCCATTTTGATAGTTTTGGTGGAATTTTTATATATTTCCAAAAAAGGCCAAAAAACTATACTTATACTACTTTCACTTCTTGATTACAGTGTAATTTCTTTACTTCACGCAGGTATTTTAACGATTGTTTGTTAGTTTACTTTGGGTTTTGGTTTTTTGTACTAATAATTTTGTATTTTGGATTTGAGTGTAGTTGTAGTTCGAGATTACAGTGTACTTCACGCGAGAATTTTGATGGTTGTTTTGGGTAGTATACTTTTGTACTTGGGAGTTAGTGTAATCTTACTTTTGTTTTTCGGATTTCAGTGTGCTTGTGATTTGGATTTTTCGGTGTACTCGTATATTCGTAATTTTGGGAGGGTCTTTTGTAGTTTGGTTTTTAGTAAATCTGTCACACCGCTAAAGGTTGTCATTACCTTAATTTCGATATAATAAGAAGGGTATTAAGTCCAATTACTTTTCCTCTTGCTTAAAATAGTATGACAGAAGTTTTTATTTATTTCATTAGACATCAAATCTCAAACTTTTTCTCATAATCATAGTTGAATGGATAAAAGACGTTAAATATTATGGCTGAAGTCAATCAATTTGAATTTTTTCTAATAATCAAAGCCGGATGGATGAAAGATATGGTAAAGATGACGATTGAAATCAATCGGGAATTGTTTCAAATGATCAGAAACTTCTTGCTCACAGAGAAATATTGCTTTATGAAAGAGCATCCACAACCAAAATTTCCTAACTTTGAATAATATTTCTAGCATTGTGGATGATGACCTCTCTTATTAGCTTTTGGACAACCTAGGAACTCACATAAGGATTTGGCATGTTTTGTCGAAGAGGCAGATAAATCTGAATGCACATAACGAGTACTCGATTATTCAGCATGGGAACATAGAAAATCCCTTTAGAAAGATTCCTATTTAGTTGCAAAATACTCATTTACGAAACATGATGGACCTATGATTCATGAAAACCCTAGTTCAAAAAGTAAAAACTACATAATGGGATATGAATCAGAGCTTAGTGCATTAAAGTTGTTGATAACCATTTATGTTTCAATGAGCATTTATTTTTGGACTAATCTCTTTGAGTTCCCATTGCATCATTGGGTCCCTCCCTCTCATCATGGAAGCCAATTTGAAGTGCTTTACAATTGCATTTATCCATTCAAATACATACCGGTCTTATTTTTGTTTTCAAACTAAACTATATGCCTTCATGAACAAATATAACGCCTACAACACCAGCTGCATCCACCAAAACTGACACAAATTCATCCTTGCAGTCGATAGGGTCGAAGCATGGTCAAATCCACCACAACATATCATTCATTATTCCATTTCCCACCACATAGTCGATTCATAATAATAAGAAACTAGTAGTTTATTGCAAAGAAGGTAAATCATTGTATAGAAAAATTGCAATAGCAAGATAAAATTAATTGAAAAGACATGGGTAAGAATGGACTTGCCATTTAACTGCGAGTAAATGCAATTCAAATCTTGTAGACATGACAAAACCTCAGGTTCTGAATTGACATCATTATCGAGTAAAGACTAATGTAAGGATTTAGTACGTTATTAGCATGCTAAGTTTTGAGTTCCTAAAATTCCAAAATAATTGATGGTTAATGAATTAATAACTTCTAACCATGTATTTTGTTGGATTCAGTTGACTTCATTTTCTTTTATTACACTTGGTTGATTGAAAATATTCATTACAAATCTTATAAATCTAAGAATTTTGTTTGAAATTCTTCTATAATTTTCTATGTTTCTATAATTATTAAAATTAAAGCTTATTTTCCTTTTTTTATGGAGGGTTTAGTTATAAATTTCTATTTTAAGTTATTTAATACTTCATTAGGACTTTAGTGGTCATTGCACTATTTGTAAAATATTAGTTAGTATTTTAAGTGTTTCATTTTATTTTCAATAACTATTAAGAATAACATTTTTCTTATTTAATTATAAGATGTTTAAGCTACATTTTATCCTTGTATTTTTTCTTATTTGGCATATTCAACTTTCGAAACCTTTGGGCTCTTTGAGTTCATTCCCCATAAACTAAATTCAAAACTCAAAATGGAAATCTTGAAGTGAGTGGGTGATGGAAGTTTCTTTATTTTGCCCGGTCTCTCCATGGGTACATCAACTATTTCGATCTTAATGCAAGCGTTCAGTCATTGAGGAACGTATAGGGAGGAAGCAGTATGTGACGGGAGAGGTTTTGCGGTATGGGACACATCACTCGATGGGGGGGTGGGTAGGCCGCCGCGCTCGACCAGAGAGAAGCGATATGTTAGCTCCATCCGGAGGAGGCGGCTAGGCAATTCTAGACCGTAACTACCCTTACTAGCAAGGATAAGAAGTACAATTACGCCTATAAATGGATGGTTCGATTTGCATGTTGCTCCTCCCATCCCTCTCATGGAGTACTAGGGTAACCGAAGAAATCCTCAAAAATATATCAACTTCTACAACCTCGGGCACATAATACGAACGTATATTTCATGATGAATATATATTTCTACATATTTGGTCAGATTTTACAAAGTTTGACACTAGTTAAAACTAATAGGCACAACATCTTAGCATAGAGTATTACTTCCTCCGTATCAAAATATAAGACTTTCTAGCTGCTAGAATGTCTTATATTTTGATACGGAGTGAGTATTATAGTACAACTCTGCAAGACAGTTGCATAAATTCAGCTTCTAAAGCTGCTGTTATCAAAGGGGGAAAGTATGCCATTGCTACGTGCGAGGGAATAAACAGTTTGGAATGTGTACAAGAGTATAGATAGAAAGGTGCGGAAATCTTCTCCGCCACCTCAAAAAGCACGAACAACACTCGCAAAACATCCAGATGAACAAGGACGCCTAGAAGTGCAAAACGCAGTACTTAAGTCCCCCCGAAACAACATCATCTAGGACATCGCGGTAAGAGTTAATTTCACCAGTATGGATAGCCAGTGGGCGTCCGGGACCTCTTGCTGCCTCCCAGCTCCGCGTGCATCCGCGGAACCCATTGCTCCTGCGCCATCCACGCAGCTGGGTAACCCGCTTGGTGCAGCCCAACGTTCTGAGCGACTCCCTGCTCAAACAGACATTACCGAAAGCCAAGTTAGTCACAGCTTCCCATGTTTCAGAATTACTGTCAAATACTGTAGATGGTACTAGTACTCCCCAATGCATATGCAGGCACTCTTATTAATAACTACACATGATAAGAACTCCGGAATCTGAATTATCATGCTGTAAATTTTACTACATGTGTCCAAATCGGTAAATCTAAGTGGGCCTCCAAGGATGTTGTCGTTATACCCTGGACCAGTGTGTGCAAGCTGCGGAACACGAGCGTATAACTACAAACCAATCCCATAATGGAATGGTTGTACTGGGTGTGGTAATGTGGATGCAGACGTTTCTAGTTTTCTCGATCCGGAACGTGCCAAGAATGCTCGATCTGCGCCAATTGCTCAGTAGCACAGCACCAACGTACCTGATAAGATCCGGCTGCAGAAGAAGCAGCGGCGGAGGCAGCTGCCGCGGTGGCGTCGTCGACGAGGAAGTCCTCGACGTGCCACCCCGGCAGCGTCTTGGTCAGGTACTCGGAGATGCTGCTGCCGCTGCCGCTGCTGGCGCCGTGGCTCGACGCGGGCGCCGGCCACGACGTGTCTTCGTCGCCGCCGCTGCAGCCGAAGCTGCTGGTGTTCTCCTCCTCCTCGCACGGTGGCGGCGCGGGGGAAGCGGCCGGCTCCGAGGAGATCCGCACGCCGGTGAGCAGGAAGCGGGCGTGGCGCATGGAGAACGAGCTCGCCGCGTGCACCGCCACGTCGCACTCCCGGCACAGGATCGCCCTGTCCTCCTTGCAGAACAAGAACCCCCTCTTCTCCTGGCAGATGTCGCAAAGCGGCGGTGGCAGCTGCGACGGCGACGGCGACCCCGAAGACGACGGGTTGAGCAGCGAGAAGCGGCGGTGCTTCCCGGCAAGCTTGTTGGCGCGGTGCACGCGGCGGTCGCACGCGTCGCACAGCGCGGCCTCGTCGGCGCAGCAGAACACCGAGGCCGCCTCCGCCGCGCACACGTCGCACTGCACCTTCATGGTTTCGATTGGTCTCCTCCTTCCTCGCGACGACGACCGCGCGCTCTGTCTCGATCGTCACGCGAGATCGATGCAGGTCAATGGTCTCGGCTGGCAATGTATCACCGGTGCCGCAATTGTACACGGCTACTAGCAGAGGAAGGGGATGGGAGGAGTGGAAGGTAGACGTGAGGGGCCGTGGGTTTATATACGGTCACCGCGAGGCGATTTGTGCGTTTAGCATGGGCGATTAAGTCAGACGAGGTCTGTCAAGTGTGCGCACTGTGCCGACCTGATGCAGCGTCTCCTTCCTCCGGGTGAGCCGCGCCATGTTTGTCATGTGGGAGGTTTTCATATGCTACTTCGTGATCTACCATATCCGCTGCGGACATGTGCCGGAGTTCGTATGGCTTTTCGCGACGGTTCTCAGTGTAAAAGTGTTTGGGTTGAGTGAAAAGTACTCAGCTAAATGGCGGGAGTGCTATTTCTGTGGTGCTGTGTTGACTTACGTAAGAAGGTTACTGTTTCCGGACTTCGATCTGGGGAGTTCTGCAGTTTTATGGTGTCTAGTCTACTCGCCCTGATCACAGACCTACGGCCGGGAACGATCTAGCTCTGGGATCTTACGAGAATAAACTAGCATGAAATCATCGGAGACTCTCTCCTATGGTTTACCTCAACAGTTTCATCGATAATGGCGATGTGTACATCGACTAGTGCAGAGAACGGGTATACCTCATGACCTCAGTCCCCTAATGGAAACAGGGCCATCGGTTCATCAGTCCTCTAATGGAAACAGGGCCATCGGTTTGACTCTTTCGTCCCAGTTCCCTTACGAACCGGTACTAATGGGGCACTAATCCCGGTTCAAATGGCCAGGGCGTCGGCCAGATCCAGACCCGGTTCGAACGGAACATTTAGTCCCGGTTCGTGATACGAACCGGTACTATAGGGTCGCGGCAGGCGGCCGCAGAGGTGGGGCCAGCGCCAGCACCCTTTAGTACCGATTCGTATCACGAACCGGTACTAAAGATGGACCTTTAGTACCGGTTCGTGATACGAACTGGGACAACAGTTCTCCCTATATCATCTTCTTCCACCCCGAGCCGGCCGTGGCCATTTTTGAGTTCGAGTTCATCAACATTTTCTCATCTATTTCCTCTCCCGAGATCGAGTTCGTCCCCATTTTTTTCACCATTTGTCAAGATTGACGGCGCCCCATCTATCTAAGGGTTAGCACTTCCGGCGTTGCTACTTTAGCTCATTTTGTTGCTAGTTTAGCCCATTTCATTTTTCTAGTGCTAGCTAGGTGTTTGATTAAATGCTTAAGTTAGGGATTTCATTTGTTTTATATGCAATTTGAGCTCAAATTAAAGTATGATTTGTGGGTTTTAGTGTCGTCCCCGTCCTCACCGCCGTCGATCGCCTGCGCCGTCCAGTCACCGGCACTACCTCGGTGAGCCTCTTGTTTTTATCTTTTATTTAAAAAAAAACTTAGTTTTATGATTTAGATGCATAGTTATTACTTGTATAATTTTCTTATTTGTATGATTGTTTTTTATATGTATAGTGTCATGGTTTTGATATCCGTCCCCGTCGGCCCTCGTCCGGTCTATGATTCGGATGTGGTATATTTTTATAACTTTTAGTTTCATTTCGTTTTTATGACAATTATGCCGACCAACTTGACATAATTTTTTTAATCTAGGAGGTAGTTGAACCGGAAATTCCAACCGACCCTCTTGTCGAGGTGCTAAATTTATTTAAAAAAGAAAACATAGATTTGAAAGCAAAATTAAAAACAAGTGAAGATCTTCGTCTCCAATGCCTAGAAGAGAAGATGAAATTGGAGTTCAAGCTTGCCGACGTCGATGATGATCACCAGATCAAGATGGATGCAATGCGTTTGAAGATTAAAAAGATTAGAAAATATGTCATTAATCAAGAGTCTTGGTATCATTATGTTGTTGGTTCAGTAATTACCTTAGTTGCGATTTTGATCGCATTTGTTGTTGGATTTAAATTCTTTAGATAGTTGTATGTTAGTTTCAATGTATGTTTTATGAGAACTATGTATTACATTTGGTCACTACTCTACTTTGCTTTGAATGTGATGAACTTGTATTAATTAATTTGGTCACTTATCGATTCATGATGTAGTGTAATGATTTTTGATATACTTATATAATGCAGATGAGCCGGCAATGGATGTACGGTGACCGACGCAGTCCCGAGTTCATTAGTGGCATGCATAATTTTCTCCATGTGGCTGAGGCAAACAAGCAGGCGAATGGTTTTATTTATTATCCATGTAGTGTCTGTAAGAATACGAGCGATCACTCTACCTCAAAAACCCTTCACGTCCACCTGTTGCAGTCCGGTTTCATGCCCGGCTATAATTGTTAAACCAAGCACGGAGAAAGAGGGATTATAATGGAAGACAATGAAGAAGAGGATAATGACAACTATCCTATGTTCACTGGACATGGTGATACTACAATGGGGCAAGACGAAGCTGAAGAAGAGCCCATTGTTGATGAGCCCGATGATGATCTTCGTCGGGCCATTCGTGATGCATAGATAAACTGTGGAAGTGAAAACGAGAGGTTGAAATTGGAGCGCATGTTAGCTGATCACACAAAATTGTTGTACCCAAATTGCGAAGATGGCCAGAAAAAGCTGGGTACCACACTGGAATTGTTACTATGGAAGGCAAAGAATGATACTTCTGACAAGGGATTTGAAAAGTTGCAGAAAATATTTAAGAAGATGCTTCCAAAGGATAACGAATTGCCCTCTAGTACGTACGAAGCAAAGAAGGTGGTCTGCCCTCTAGGATTAGAGGTGCAGAAGATACATGCATGTATTAATGACTGCATCCTCTACCGCGGTGAGCAATACGAGAATTTGAATACATGCCCGGTATGCGGTGCATTGCGGTATAAGATCAGGCGAGATGACCCTGGTGATGTTGAGGGCGAGCCGCGCCCCAGGAAGAGGGTTCCTGCCAAGGTGATGTGGTATGCTCCTGTAATACCACGGTTGAAACGTTGTATTCAAAACAAAGAGCATGCCAAGTTGTTGCGATGGCACAAAGAAGACCGTAAGAAAGACGTGATGCTGAGACACCCGCTGATGGGTCGCAGTGGAGAAAAATCGACAGAAAGTTCCCGACATTTTCAGACGTCGCAAGGAACTTAAGATTTGGTCTAAGTACAGATGGATTTAATCCATTCGGGGAGCAGAGCTCTACTCATAGCACTTGGCCTGTGACTCTATGTATCTATAACCTTCTTCCTTGGTTGTGCATGAAGCGGAAGTTCATTATGATGCCAGTGCTCATCCAAGGCCCGAAGCAACCCGGCAACGACATTGATGTGTACCTGAGGCCATTGGTAGAAGAACTTTTACAGTTGTGGCATGAAGAAGGTGTACGTGTGTGGGATGAGCACGAACAAAAGGAATTTGACGTGTCTGCACGGTGAGAACAAAGTGCGCTGGAAAAGTTAATATTGATCTCTTGGATCTGCCTAGAGATTCTAGAGAGTTGCGAGGCATAACAGCCACCGATTTGGGGTGGCCGAGGCGTTAAAAATATTTTCAATGCTTAATTTCATGCATAAATTATTATTTGATAAACTAATAAGAGTAATTGTATATAGAGATTCATTCCGATGAACATGTACTAATTGATTCTTTGACAAAATATAATTGAATTTTGTGTGTGCAAAAATAGTAGAACCCATGATGTTTTATGTTCGTAGGTGATTACTATAAGCAATGCTACTTAAATAACGGGAATAAGTCATCAACATATTACTAACTTATTATTGAATCCATAATAATTTGTAAGACATATTTGACCAAGAACAAAACGATTAATCCAACTGGTTGATTCATACTTTAGAAGCTTCTTATAAGTTTGCTTACAAAACCATACACTACATACCTCTATAAAGATATTTGTTATATTGTATGCTTTGGAATCTCTACCACATATTTAGTAATACTAAAAATATAAATTCACTCGTTAATATACATATACCCTATTTAATTCATCAATTATGAAAACACAATAGAGGAGGCTTATGTTTTCCTTTTTACATTTAAGATGGTTTTGTATTTTGCTAATGACAATATATCACAAAGAAAAAACTTGTGCGCAACTCATATATATTTCCAGTGATATACATTGCAACTATATAGATGAAACAATTGAGAAAAAAATATTGTATGGTTAAGAATGTGAACTAATTAGTATACATCATATATTTGTTAAACTCATTATGAAGTAAACAAGTTTAGTGTAATTATATTTACTGAACTCAAGCCGGATCCAAAAATTAACTGGAACGACAGTGTATGTACTTAAATTAACTCTCACTTTGGCGGTCGAAACTTTGTCGATACCCTGGCACTACTTTTTTAAATATAGGTGATTCCTTCTTTCTTTTGCTAGTGCCAAGACCGCTACACGATACACAACTCCCCAATATATAAGACAATCACTCGAGTTAACACAAGTGCAATGCCTCGTAATATGGATGAGCTAGTCTTCTAGGTCAAGGTACACAAAGGGGTTGGTGGGGAGAGTTCAAGTCCTTGGCATCGTCGTCGCTTGTCGATGTAGGGTCATTGCGGAAGCTTCCTTGATGTAGATGGACGTTGATCGCTAAAAGGAAAGACTCAAACAATAAAAAGGAAATGCCAAAACTAAATGAGGAAAAGAAAAAATCTGTCAAAAACGTCCCAGGCAGTAGTACCGTTGTTTCTACCCGGTAGTACCATTGGCTCCAATATGGCGGTAGTACCGCTGGTCAAATTTCTAAGCTTCTCATTTCACGATTTTGGGCGGAAAAGGGCTATGAAAAATCCTTGATTTCATGGGAAATTGGCAAAATAAGACTTGGGAACGCAAACGATGGTGTAGGGGGTCCTTTAGCAACATATCCATGGATCAAAACTACCAAAAACTCAATAAATCAATAGATCGGCTCGAATCCATGAAAGGCTATTTTTGGTGGAATTTTTGAAATGGAAAAATTAAAGGAAATTTTGGTGGATTTTGGTGGAAACACAACTCAAATCCTACGCAACCTTGAGATCTGATACCATATGATGCAGGTAGGGGTATCGATCTTCACGTATTTGGGGTCGAGAGGGATGAACATGAAGAACTCACGAAGAATGCAAGGGAGAAACATGGGGAAACATGAGGGGCAAACGGAAAGATAACTAGCAAAACCTGTAAAGGAGAATCAGTCGATTACCGGCCACAGAGCGGCCTATTCTCAAAACCAAAGTCAATCTTACTCTTAATTGAAACCGTTTCTCTCACGGTCGGTCCACCAGTCCAATAGAATCATCAAAAGAAAAGATTGGCAAGTATATCTCAATTACAAAGAGAGGTCTTGTTCATGTCCAAAAGGAGGCCTTGATTCATCTCCATAGGGAGGCCTTGGGTTTCCACATGGGGAAGGAAGGAGCAAAGCTCAACAACTCAATTAAAATCCGGTCTAACCAACTCTAGACAGAGGAGTAGCTATTTATAGTCTAGTGCAGGAAACTCTAGGTGGGAAAGGTTTACATGGGCTTCAACCCAAATCCTGTAGTGTGCAGCGGTAGTACCGGCCGAGGCAGCGGTAGTACCGCTCCTGGATAGGGACGGTAGTACCGCTGGTCACCGGCGGTAGTACCGTTGCACACTTCGAATTAAATTCATGATTGTTTTCCAGCGGTAGTACGTGGTCACTATCTAGGTACCGGAGATATTCTAGAGGCATTTTTCGAGCTGGCGGTAGCGGCCTTGATAGTTCAGCCGGTAGCACCGGGCCTAGAATCAGCGGTAGTACCGCTCGTGCGCAGCGGTAGTACCGTCGCTTGTAGCTTCGTCTGCTTCATCTTGGTCCTCTTGTGGCTGGCGGTAGTACCGTTGGTGATCGTCGGTAGTACCGCTTACTAGAGCTGGTTCTCCATCATCTTCATCTTCTCGGCTCGTCTCTTTTCCATCTTGATCAACACTCGAGGGTTTCTGTGAGTATCATACCTGAGCACTCACAAGGTATGGGAATGAAGTAGCAAACCATTCAAGGGGGTGTCAAGATCACACAAAGAGAGGAGCGAGTTGTCCTTTCCATGGATGGCTTTGCCTCTACCTCTTATCATATGACCGTGGCACTTGGTGTTGTTGTGGTAGGTTGGGCTACATCATCAACTGAATGGTCTGATATCATATATTTATTTTTAAAGTCATTTGGGGCCCAATATATGTTTGGACAAGCCCTGATGTCCACGCATGCCGCCCGTTAGATACCAGCAATCCAATGTAGCAATAGAGAAAACAGCAACAACAATTTATACATCAAATGAAGCTAAGTCTACACACCAAAATAAACTTTTGAGTTTTCAGGACTACCTACATGGTTTGGATCACTTTGATGTGGTACCTTTTTTACGGTATTTAATGGATATTTATGGGTCTGTAACCATGCTCAACTCGTGAGTTTGTGGGTATCAGTCCACGAAAATTCATGAGCAGAAAATACCCTTCAAATGTGTGCCGAGCAGGATTGAGATATGTATGTACCTGGTTCCTTACATCTTATCCCCATGCATGCTTAGGATAATCCACATTTAATTCTAATATGTATACATAAATTGATGTGCCATAAGAGATCAAAAAGGCATATCCCCATTAGTTGGGTACGTACAACTCTGTATTCATCTTGGTATACAAGATTTGACCACAAAATATAAGTTATGTATAATAAAAGTGATGGCATTGGATTTATTTTCAAATCTAAATCTAGTGATATAGTTTTGTGGTATATAACTCATGATTTACCGTTTAATTGGATGTTCAAAATTTATTAGACACAAAATACAAAAGCAACCCAACTAGCTAGTAGGAATTATGAAAGCATGAATATAAATCCACAGAGATTGTCACTTGAATTGTATGGGACTTCGTAACACCGAATAGGAGCTTGATCAGAAAGTAAATGTAATTTTTTACTTAGTAAGGATAATGGTTGGCTATACATAGTTATATCCATGTTAGAGTTTTCTTATGTTACCTTTTGGTTTAGACCGATATGATTATAGTGTGATGAGTTGTTTGTGTTAAGTTGTGTGCATCTTCACACCTTCAACAATGTTTTCATCATCATTGGTAAAAAAATTCATGTATTATTTTTGGTGACGTTGCAAGAAATGAAGATGAACCAACAACCTCTACACAAGCTCCAAAATTGGGGCTCTTTGATTCGTGAGTAGGAAAAACGTAGGAATAGGAAAATCTTAGGATTCCAGTGTCATGCACATTCTATTTCTATAGGATGCACAAAAATTTGTTTGATTCCATCATAGGAATAGTAAAAATAGGTTTAAGTGAATGCTAAATTTCGTGTAGGAAGTAGTACAAATAATTTCTTAGGAAAAAATTCTGTAGGATCCAATCCTACGAATCAAATGACCAAGATAGGAAAATTCTTGTAGTATTGAATCCTTCGCAAATTTTATGTGATTCCTTTTATTCAAAGAATCCATAGGCCTCCTTTGATTTGAAGGATTTCTCTAGGATTTCTATAGGAATTCTTCCCTGCGGAATGTTTCCTTTCATGTATGTTTGATTCGTAGGAACAAATCCTATAGGAATTTCGTAGGAACAAATCCTGTAGGATTTCGTAACGTGTTTCCACAGGAAAAGAAACATGAGGTTCGGCCTCATGTAAAAAATCCTTCGCTGCAATCAAACAGCTAATTGTATGAATTCCTATGTCCATAGGATCCAGCTGATCAGGACTTCCCATTCCTTTGTACTTCCCATTCCTTTGTTTTTCCTATCCTTCAAATCAAAGGAGGCCTAAAAGAGAGAGCAAGATGGAGGCCCGTTTTGGCTCATAGGAACAACAGATGCTCTCATTACGAAACATGCATTTTTAATGCTAAAAAAATCTAAGAAATATATCGCACATACATTTGAACATTCTATATGGATACATGAAGTAGCCAAAAAAGACAAGTTTTGTGGCATGTGTAAATAGACAATTTTCAGTGGTCAAAAATGAATTTTCATGCGATATTTATTTTTATTATAATACAGGGCATAAAAGATATATTTTCTTTGACAAACTTGATGTGCATACATATATAGGATGTCCGTATGTACAACAGGACTTGTTTGACATATGCTCCTCCGAGACAATGTGGATTCCCGAGTGCAATCTTTCATATTCTGTCACCTTCTATTGAATCTAAGACCCATTCAATAGAGTAGATCTGTTGACAGTTTTCTTTCGTGAAGTCATATTCGCATAATTGGATTTCATGAAAGGCATCGGAAGAACAAATTCAGCCACAAAGTGTAGTAGCATTGAACGGAGAAAGCCACCACTCAAGCAAGTCAAAGGCACGCGTACATTTCAAGACGCAGCACTTTCTTGTGCACTTTTCTGCCAAGGCATGGGCATGCGTTGCGCTTTATTGCTGATAATAGATAAGGCAGGCAATGTGGCACACACGACCAAGGACCAACCATGTTAGCTCCATACACTATTATCTACTATTCCCTCCATTCCTAAATACTCTATATACATTCAACAAAAACTACATACAGAGTAAAATGAGTGATTCTACACATCGAAATACGTCTATATACATCTATATGTAACACGTACTACAATAGCTAAAACATCTTACATTACAGAACGAGGGAGTATTTGTTGCTAAATACAAGTTTTTTAGCCTTTCTTGATTCATACGTACCTAGATGTATTTGGTGTGTTGATTGACTCATTTTAGTCTGTATACATACAAATTAACAAAAAACTATGAAGTCTTATACTTAGTAACAAAGGGAGAAGAATTTTAGATATTCTCTATTGAGATAAAGATGTGGACTTTTTTTTAAATAATATTATTTTTAGTACTAATTTCGGGTAATAGTACGCGCTGCAATGAAATTTGAAAAATAGCGTGGCGTCGGCCTGGAGCGAGCCGAAAGCCAGGGGGCCGAAAGTAGGGTGTCGGTCGACTGCTGCATGCAGCTCTGAGCAGCTCTGCACGCGCGGCAGGCGGGGCCCGCGTGTTTCGGCCTGAAGCGACCCGAAAGCTGCTTTCGGCCAGGAGCGGGCCGAAAGTTAGCTGCACACCAGTCGCGCCTCCTTCCTCTTCCTCCTCTCCTCTTCCTGCTCATCCTTCCTTCCCTAGTTCCTCTTCCTCCTCTCCTCTTCCTGCTCTTCCTCCCTCCATCAAATCCAGTCCAAAAATTTGTGCTGCCACAGATTTGATCGGTAAAAAAGAGAGAGGAGGGAGGGGGCATCCAGGATCTGTCGATGGGATAGCTTTTTGTTGAGTCGTTTTGAGGTGTGGTGGTGGAGGATTGGGAGCAATGGTGGTCAACAACGGTGCCTAGTGATGGTACAAGTTGTTGTTTGAGAAGGGGGTGTTGTGGTGGAGCAGTGGTGGCGGTAGATTGAAGCCGGAGAGCGGCGCTGACCGGATCGACACGCGTCAAGGGTAAACCCTTATTAGTCACTAGATAATTATTGTTTAGTGTAATAATGCTCTGTTAGTGGACGGGTGCATATTAAGTATTTTGTTGGTGGCTGCGTTAGTAGTAGTGTAGACAATTTTAGTCAGTGGATTCGTTAGTATTACTGTCGGAATAATTTATTTGGTGGATGCGTTAATATTATAGTACTATTATTTTGTTGATTAATCCAGTGTAGAATTTTTGCGATCGGTTAGAATAAATATTATTCATTGGGCGGCATATTTTTCAGTAATCGGCATCTGATGATGCAATAAATTTGTTTAGGTCATGGAAGTGGTTGATGTTGTTGTGCACTATGGCGCCGGTAATGTCGGAGTAAACGAGTCAGGTGTTGATTTGAGTGAATTTGGGAATATGTTGATTCAGCTTACAGACCCAGTGAATTTGAGAATTGCTGCCATTCAGCAGTATTTCACGATAAATTTCCGGTTTGATCCTAATATCTGGGCTGTTAAGATTCAGTCTGTATGGAGCAAATCCCGTACAAATATTTTTCGGGAGTTGTTGCCGCTTGATCGGACAAGTCAGTGGACATCTTGGCTAGCATCATGCAAACGCCGAGGTACACAACCTGAAATCCTGCTGGTATTTTATCTGAAAGAGAATAATTTGGAACACGGTGGCGGGAGTCCTGAGCATGGAGAGAGTAGTCAGTGTACTGGCTCAGAGAATGTTGATTTGTTTGGCTCCATGGAAAATATTTCTGATAATTATGAACCGGCACTTAGTAGTCAGTCGGCAGGACCAGCGCATGTAGGGGAGACAGATGGGGATGAGTACGCAGGAACACTGCAGCAACAGATGTTGGACGAAGATGAGGATGGCCTTGCAGAAGATCTTGATTCTGATAATGAAAATGATGCTCCTGATGAAGATGATGAAGAGGATGTTGACGATGTGCCTATTCCAGACTATTGGAATGAGGACAAGTCGAACATGACAGTCGTGCAAGACGGAAACTCTTCGTCATGGGAGTATCACATGAATAATATTCAAGTCGGTGCTCAGTACAGCACAAAGCAGCAGCTTAGGGTGCATGGTCACTTACCGAAGTATGACGTGATGTGGGTGGTTTCAGGCTTCGAGCCGCACACTTGTGAAATATCGAAGACATTGAGTGACCATCCAAACCTGACTTCAACTCTCATTGCACGCCTCTTGTATGATGAGATAGTGCGGACAAAAGACATGGTGGCGAGAAACATCATCCCGACAGTTAAGGCTAGTTGGAATACAACCATTAAGTATGGGAAGGCATGGAGAGCAAAGCAGAAGGCTCTGGAGATGAGGTTTGGGACATTTTATGATGCATATGATAAAATAATGTTGTCCATCAAATTACCACATTGAGCGAGAGGAATCCTGGCACCCATGCATCTTTGCAACTATTTAAGATTCCCGAGGAGCCAAACTATTCTGTATTTTGCAGGATGTTCTTCTCGTTCGCAATATGCATCGAATCTTTCAGACATTGTCGTCCAGTGCTCTGCATCGATGGCACATTTCTCACAGGCAAGTACAAGGGACAGATACTGACCGCCATTGGTGTGGATGGTAACCAACAGATCGTTCCTATTGCCTTTGCCTTCGTAGAGTATGAGAATTATGAGAGCTGGTTATTCTTTCTGAGGGAATTAAAAAAGGGGGTCGTTGATGCATGTAAAATGCATACATGAACTTTGCACTTTAATTGCTTATATTCCAATCATATTTGCATCATATAAGGGTTATATCAATGTTTTATAATGATTTTGGGAATACTTCATAGTTTTCCCATTTATTTGGAATTAACCCTGTTTTTCCAGAAAACGTCTTTTTTAGTGTTTCAGACTTTCCGGGAGCTTCGGGACTCCAAAAAGGGCAAGGTCAAAGAGCACGGTTCAGAATTTTCGAGACGAACGCAATGGGCTTAAATTGAAGACCAGAAGCCCAACAGGCTGGAAATGGGAGGGTCCCACGCGGCCTAAAGTACATGGCCGCGTGGGCCTATCTCGTTTCCACCTCGGAGCTCCGTGGCCGTCGATCTTTCGTCCACCGACTTCGTCTTGACCTAAAAACGCCTATAAAAAAGGTCTCCTGGCGTTTCGCGAAAGGAGGCGGCGGAGAAACAGAAAACCACGAAACAGAGAGTCAGAAGGCTGCCGCCGGAGAAGATCGGAGGGGGGAAACGCCGCCGGAATCACCTCCGGAGGGCTCCACCCCCCTCCGGCGTGTTCATCATCAACATCTACAGCAAGATCATCTCCATCTCCCCACTGTAAACTCTTGGCAAACATGATGTGTGATGCAATATACTATTCCCTTGATCTATTGTGTCTCCCATCTGTGTTTGAGAAGTGATTTGTTCATGGCAATTGTGAAATAGTTCGTTGATTGGTTGCATACAAGTGTTGTTATCTTTTATGATTGTCTTTATGTACAATATATGAGTGCACGCATATGTTGGGGAATGCATGTAAGGTGATCACCGTAGCGTAATGGATTGAGTAGGACATGTCGGAGTAGAGAGAAACCGGTGTCTGAGACTTGAAGTTACTTTATGGGGGATATATTGGGGGACCCTAGAACTTAAGGCTATGGTGGGACAATTATGTCTTAATAATTCTTGTGCTGCATTTATTTGGCCATGAGATCCATCATAAGAGTTGTGTTATTGCTCATTTACTTGGCTACACCTATTTATGGCTCCCACCTAAAAGAAACAACTAAGACTGAAACATGTGCTTCACTAATTGTGACAACCACGCGAATGAAATAACAATTGCTAGAACATTTGCTCCCTTGAGATATTTGCTACTTGAGATATTTGATACTTGCTGCTTGAGAAACTTGCTTGAGAAAACTGCTGAGAGAAACTTGCTCTAAGAAACTTGCTACTAGATAAACCCATTCCACGTCACTTGCTTCCATTAGTTAGATCCTTTCATATTTATTGCTTTGCATAAAAGGCCATATAAGAGGGTTATAGGGCTTTAGAGAATAGATAGTTTACCTTCAGCTCCTCGTGGGTTCGACACTCAAATACTTATCGAATTGTGCTACAGTGATTCCTTGCTCTTGGGGATTATCAAGTACTTTTCTGGCGCCGTTGCCGGGGAGCGTTGTGCTAAACTTTTATTCTTGTTTGCATTGCATACTAACATATAAATCTAAAACACAAAAAAATTAGAAAATGGAAAAGAACCAAAAAAATTAGAGTTGTATAATATCTATCTTGAGTTAGGACATGAAGTGTTTGAGGAGAAAATTAAATTTTATTTGCATAACACTCATGTTTGTGGTACTAACTCTTTGAACACCTTTATTGCTAATGCTCTGGAAAAGTTTAAGCTTGGGGAAGCCGTTGAGGATGAAAGTGATTTAATTGAGTTTGATGATCCATTATGCTCATTAGATGATAAGTCTTTATGTGGTGATTCTATTCAAAACTATGTGGGTATGTTTAACTTTAATGCTTGCAACTATTATGAGAGAGGAAGAGATAAGAATCCTCTTTATGTTTCTATGTTATTTAAAATGCAAGCTACTGATCACTACATGCATTGGTTATCACAAAATTGCTGCTATTTATTCATATATAAAATGCCAATGCATAGGAAAAGAGTTAGACTTAAAAGTTGATGGTTTAATGTTTTGGGTGTGTTCTTATGCTTTAACTCCTATTCGGTTTGGCACACCTTTATATCTTACAACCTGCAAAATAACTTTACCTACTGATTTGTGACAATTAGTTTAGGATTTTCATTATATAAATTTGGGAAAGTAATGAGAAGGATGAGTAATGGAGAAGTTGGGGTCGACCTTGAACATGTGTTGTTCATGCCAATGGAACCATTGCAAAATCTCTATCATTTAAACTTTTCCCAAAGCTAAAACCAAATAAAAAGAGTGATAATAGTAATTCGCTGTCCAGTTTTTGACATATCCTGTCTTTATTCTGCATTACTCTCATTACTTGTGTTTTGTGCGGTTCTTTTGATCAAGGAGCATTACATAACCATAGTAACAGTAGCTAATGTTTAAAATCAATTCATGATATGTCTTTGCTGTGCCTATGTGGATTTAATTTATGAAGGCACTAACCCCTCTAATCAAGTTTGTGACGAGTGTTGTGTAAAGAGAATTTTAAGGTGGAAGAATTGAGGGTGATGAACAAGATCAAGAGGGACAAAAACTCAAGCTTGGGGATGTACCCCTAGGCTCACCCTACATACAAGAATTTAAGCTTGGGGATGCCAAGCCACCTCACTTCAACCATCTTGATACCAAGTAAGTAAGCCTAGCTATATGGCTATAAAGAAAGCGCTTTGCGGGAGGCAACCCGGTTATTTTTGTGTGTGATTTTTCTTTGTGTCCTCTTGCTGTAACAAGAGATTTTGTGTCTAGTTAGTTTCTGGAGTTTTTAATAAAGTGCCAAGTTTTACCCATTTGGTCTTGAAAAGTTGCTATTTGAGTTCGGAGATTTTATTCCTGCACGAATCTGTGCACGGTATGATTTTTAATTCTTATTCTGTAACTCCGAATGAGCTCATATTTGAACTGTAGTTGCAACTTTTCATCCTCTGTATGCATGAATTTTTCGGAATTTTTCGAGAAAGTTTGGTAGGGTAGAAAAATACGTTTTGCTGCTGCTGTTTTTCTGGACAGATTCTGTCCCATTTTGTTTGATGCATGCTTTGAGCTTTTAAGTTGAATCTTTTTGATCCAATTGAGTTTATGAGTAGGCATACAACATTATACACTTTCTGGACATCTCATATGAATTTTTGTTCAAGGATTATATGCAGCAAGAAACCTATTTGTTTATCACTATTAATGCACCCCACAGAAAAGAATGGGAGAAACGGTGTTTTGAAGTTTTTTCACAGGGATTGGAGGAGATGCACCAAGAGCTATCCAAGGATGGTGAAGACCATAAGCTTGGGGATGTGAAGACAACCCCGCTGGACCTACACACTCTCGGTTTGCACACGTCCAACTTCTGTTTTTCGATCAAAACACTTTATCGCATAAACTTGGAGCGTCGTTTTTGTTTTTGTTTGAGTCTTGAGAGACCACCACACTATCAATTATATATGGAGAGCTACTGGAAATATGGGTTGAAATATGTTGGATGCTTTTATAAGATGGGAAAAGGGATGTTTGAGTTGATTTTTAATGATACATATAGTTGCATGATTCATGAGCTTGTTTATGAGTAATAGTTTGCAAATCTTTTGAAGAGTATCACTTATTCATGTTTTGATGCTGATTGTTATTTCACTTGTTTAACATGGATTAGTTAGTTCTATGGACACTCATGCATGCATCTAGATGGTCAACTTTCTCCCTTTTGCTAGCCCAAAAACTCCAACAAAAAAACTTGTTTCCAACACCTTCAACCAAAGTTATTCCAGTGAGTCCACCATATCTACCTACTAGCTATATGCTATTCCGAGTATGTTCATCATGATATTTGTGTTATCTATACCTCTGAATGAAAATGATTATGTTATTGATTGCCATGGGAAAAGTTGGTTATATAGCTCTCACGAACTTGATGCACATTTTACTATCATTGCAATAAATAAAACATGACCCATTGTGATTAAGATTATGATGCTAGTGGCTTGATAAATGTTCGAGGTTGGGAGTTAGCCCATATGTGCTGTCACATGCAAAGCTTTCAACATGCTCCTTCATCTCATTTAGTTGATATCATGTACTTTTGTTTATGGATGCCTATCATGGTGAAATGAGGTGGAAATGAAGTAGTTTAAATGAGTTTGTATAAATGGTTAGAGAGACGCCTGGGCCGCTAATCTAAGCCATGCATTATTCATGGTGGAAATTTACTTACATGCTATGGTGAAATCTATGATACACCTTACAATAAAAAGCTATTCCAATGGTAAATAAAAAGGGTGTTGAGGTTTTTCATCTTGTTTGTTTGTCTTGTCATTTTGATATGGGCTTGTTCCATATCCTGGGACAAGAGGTACCCCAGTTGACGCTCTTGATGATACTATTATTACTTACAATGATATATAACTTGAACTTGCTTTGTTTCCTAAGTTGAGTAATCATGGTGTAGGTACTTGTATTCAAGGGGCATGAGACATCCAACCTTTACTTTGTCAAGCACACTACTCATATTTGCTTTCACTTTAACCTTAATCATTCAAGATGCTATGATAGGGGCAATGAGAGCTTGACACCAATGAATACCTTATTGCAATCATTAACTTAAGTAGAAGAGTTTGGAAGTTGGATGAAACTTATGCATGCTTTACCTCTACTCACATATACATCTTTCCAAAGTGTACACCTATCATATTCAGATTTCCATCTACACTCTATGACCATTGTAGGATGTTCTACTTATCATTATGCATACATGTGTTCCATATTACTTGCTACTATGTTACACTTTGTGAACTATCAATGAACATCCTTGTCTTGAATACTTGATATCACTTCATAAACTATTTGCATATTGCTACTCCTTTGAAGAATGAATCATTTGACTATATGTAGCAATAGTAATCATCTTTGATATTCATTGTTAAGTATTAAATTGCAAAGTCCATGTTAGTTTTATCATCTTCATACTCGAGGACGAGCATGGATTAAGCTTGGGGATGTTGATGCATGTAAAATGCATACATGAACTTTGCACTTTAATTGCTTATATTCCAATCATATTTGCATCATATAAGGGTTATATCAATGTTTTATAATGATTTTGGGAATACTTCATAGTTTTCCCATTTATTTGGAATTAACCCTGTTTTTCCAGAAAACGTCTTTTTTAGTGTTTCAGACTTTCCGGGAGCTTCGGGACTCCAAAAAGGGCAAGGTCAAAGAGCACGGTTCAGAATTTTCGAGACGAACGCAATGGGCTTAAATTGAAGACCAGAAGCCCAACAGGCTGGAAATGGGGGGTCCCACGCGGCCTAAAGTACATGGCCGCGTGGGCCTATCTCGTTTCCACCTCGGAGCTCCGTGGCCGTCGATCTTTCGTCCACCGACTTCGTCTTGACCTAAAAACGCCTATAAAAAAGGTCTCCTGGCGTTTCGCGAAAGGAGGCGGCGGAGAAACAGAAAACCACGAAACAGAGAGTCAGAAGGCTGCCGCCGGAGAAGATCGGAGGGGGGAAACGCCGCCGGAATCACCTCCGGAGGGCTCCACCCCCCTCCGGCGTGTTCATCATCAACATCTACAGCAAGATCATCTCCATCTCCCCACTGTAAACTCTTGGCAAACATGATGTGTGATGCAATATACTATTCCCTTGATCTATTGTGTCTCCCATCTGTGTTTGAGAAGTGATTTGTTCATGGCAATTGTGAAATAGTTCGTTGATTGGTTGCATACAAGTGTTGTTATCTTTTATGATTGTCTTTATGTACAATATATGAGTGCACGCATATGTTGGGGAATGCATGTAAGGTGATCACCGTAGCGTAATGGATTGAGTAGGACATGTCGGAGTAGAGAGAAACCGGTGTCTGAGACTTGAAGTTACTTTATGGGGGATATATATGGGGGACCCTAGAACTTAAGGCTATGGTGGGACAATTATGTCTTAATAATTCTTGTGCTCATTTATTTGGCCATGAGATCCATCATAAGAGTTGTGTATTGCTCATTTACTTGGCTACACCTATTTATGGCTCCCACCTAAAAGAAACAACTAAGACTGAAACATGTGCTTCACTAATTGTGACAACCACACGAATGAAATAACAATTGCTAGAACATTTGCTCCCTTGAGATATTTGCTACTTGAGATATTTGATACTTGCTGCTTGAGAAACTTGCTTGAGAAAACTGCTGAGAGAAACTTGCTCTAAGAAACTTGCTACTAGATAAACCCATTCCACGTCACTTGCTTCCATTAGTTAGATCCTTTCATATTTATTGCTTTGCATAAAAGGCCATATAAGAGGGTTATAGGGCTTTAGAGAATAGATAGTTTACCTTCAGCTCCTCGTGGGTTCGACACTCAAATACTTATCGAATTGTGCTACAGTGATTCCTTGCTCTTGGGGATTATCAGTCGTGCAGGATCGGCCGAACGTGTGCATACTTCATGACTGACATCCAGGTATGTTGAAGGCAATCAAGGCACTACAGCAGCCTGCTGGGGGAGAACCTGAACCATGGACTGACCTGCAGAGCCGATGGTGTATGCGTCATCTCGCTGCAAATTTTTACTCATGTTTTAAGAGTAAGCGGCTGATGAATCTGTTCAAAAGACTCTGCAATACGAATCAGGAAAGGAAGTACAATTTTCTGTGGGAAATACTCACTGAATTCACAAACAAACAAGTGAAGGAAAGAAGAGCTGCACAGGCAACAGCGATCGCTGCGCAGGTGAGAGCTGCACAGGCTTCGCAGGCGTCTGCATCACAAACAGACGAAGGGGATCCTGTTGGATTGTGTGACTTGCCTGGAATTGACCCACCGGGAACGAAGAGAATGAAAGGAAACCGAATACGGAATTTTGTAGAGTGGATAGAAAAAGAGCCTCCCGTGAAATGGTCTTTGTTGCACGATACAAATGGAGCACGATATGGCATCATGACAACCAACCTTGCTGAGGTATATAACTTCGTACTCAGAGGTAACAGGGGTTTGCCACTTACAGCACTTGTGGAGGGAATTATGCACAGCACAATGACATATTTCAGAGATAGACGTCAAGAAGCTGTCGAACATATTGAACGTTACCCCAACACACCATATTGCAGAAAGATCAGGCTGTACATGGAGAGGAAGACAAAGAAGGCACGTTTGCTGACAGACTCGGGTCTTCTGTATGCAGGCTGGCTTGGTCTGGTCTGTTACCACTTGCTCGTCTAGTTGAGATGAGTCCAGAGCTGTCGGTTGTGATTCAGCCAGAGGCTGACGGACAGGAGGCCCAGCGCCTCCACCGTAGTGCTAGTAGTCGTTTCGGCGTGGACAAGTCATTGGTGAGCTACTTAGTTGATCGGTGGAGGCCCGAGACCCACACGTTCCACTTTCCGTGGGGGGAGATGGCACCTACTCTTCAGGATGTGTCATACTTGTTGGGACTTCCTTTGTCGGGTGAGGTGATTGGACCGACGGACTCTCCAGTCGGTTGGCGTGACGCCATGCAGGCACGGTTCGCAGGCGTGCATCCGGAGAATCCAGAGTTGGTGTACAGTTCTCATGGTGTGAGACAGGCATGGCTGAACAATTTTCAGGTAAACCCATCGTTATTTTTAATGTTTAGTCTTTATCGATCGGTACGTCAATACTAACTGAAATTCTTATTCATTGCAGATTAATAACTTAGGGTACCCTGAGATGGCTTTGAGTCAGCCGTAGATTACTAGAAGTCTGGAGGCCTATCTACTGTGGCTATTTGGCAAGGTGATGTTCACTGAGACTCACCAGGACACAATTACTGCACGCTGGATACCTGTGGCGCACGAGATTGCAGAGGCGCAGAGGGAGGAGGACATTGTGCCCCGGAGTTTCGGGTCTGCACTCTTAGCCGCTACTTACAGAGCGATGTGCAACGCGTGCGTGAAGAGCGAGAGGACATCTTCACTACTTGGATGTCCACTTTTTCTACACCTTTGGTCTTGGGAGAGGTTCCCTGTTGGTAGACCTGACGTGAATGCGCACATCCCCTGGGACTACACACTCATGGAGCATAACCTAGCCGAAGCGCCTACGTTTGGCAGCACATGGGCACAGCGAGAGGTAAACATTTACATCATTTAGTTGTGTTCGCTCGACTTACTTTGTTATTTTACGGTCAACTAACTAGTTTGTTTATGTACAGAGAAGATTCAGGGGAGTCCAAGTCAGGAATTGTTATAGAGCATTCACTGAGTGGTTCGATGCGCTTCAGGACCACCAGGTTATATGGGAGCCATACGGGGATGTCGCAAGGCAGAGTAGATTCCCCGGCGGGCTTTCTTACCTGTGCACGAGAGATCGGAGGTACTGGTTGACTACAGCTCGTATTGTGTTCGACGTCTCGGTGGAGCAGATGGCACAACATCGGATCATGAGACAGTTTGGAGGACGGCAGTTGCCGGTGCCTCCTACTCGACCTCAGCTCCCTTCCCACGTGCACAGGTAACTCTTCTGGATGAAACTATTTTTTTCTATTTTGTGTACGCATCCAGTTGTTTTTAATTGCTCTACACGTATATATGCTACAGGTTAAGTCGTCAAGGAGACAGACCACTTGCAACTTGGCTACAGAAGCTCCAACCGTACATGGTAGAATGGGCGACTGCGACCGCGATTGAAAATCTATGGCTGGACAATGAGGCGTTTGTGCGTGCTGATTTTGATCAGTACCTCCAGACATACAGACAATCCACTCGCACACGGTTAATTCCGACGCTTCAGCCTGATCAGATGCAGCTAGCTAGTGTGATCGACATGTACCCACTACACGGTATTGGGGGGCCGCGGTACTCTGCGGTACGTACTAAATTTATGTGCCTCCATTGCATAATCTATGACTTCATACAAATTTCTAACATTTTTTCCTTACTAAACAGGCTGAGCAGATAGCAGAGATTCAGCGTGATGTGAGAACGTACAACCCGCCACCTGAGTGCGTGCCATGGTTCAGACGACTAGAGGACAAGCTACGACGTGTGTACAGTCTGCTTACCTGTTCCGGTGTTGCCGATGTTGTGCCACGCCAGCCAGCTCCGCGTCCTCCGTGCCACTCTACACCCACTCCGGATGCACAGGTATCATCTTCCCAACAATACACACATAGGCACGACCCGAGACCTCGTTTTACACCTCCTCAGCCTAGGAGCACACGACCTACGTTCGAGGTCGGTTCATCATCTCACCAGCCGGAGCATTTTGAGCCGATTCCTTCTCAGCCAGTTCCTTCCCAGCCGGGTACTTCGTCGTGGGTCATGCCCCCAGGTATGATGATGCAGCAGCCTGGTATGTATCAGTGGGGCATGCCACCTGATCAAGGTTTCGGGCAACACCCTAGTATGTACGGTCAACCGTCTTATGCAGAGATGATTTGGAGCGGGGTTGCACCGCCTATGACTCAGCCAATGCTCCATCTCGGTTAGTATGTTTTATTTTTTTCCACATATTACTCTTGTTCACCAACATCACATACTAACATACTATCATCTGCAGGTGGAGGTGGTTCGGCATACAACTCTCCACGATTTGACCAGGAGAATCCGATGTACTGTACGCCACCGCCCGTGACACAGCCTACGCAGGACGAGGACGACGAGTTGCCGCTGCAAGGTCGTGGGACGCAGCCGCCACAGGATGACGTGGACTTGACAGTGCCTCGTCAATTGAGGTTACCTCACAGGTACGGCAGGTCAACGCCCGTCCAGCCCCCTCCTCGTCAGGCTCGGCCACGCAGGGGTCAGTGATATATTTGGGACATATTCGTACTTAGGTGTATGAGACATATCCGTATATCTATTTCTATTTATGTTCTTCTGTACGAGACATATTATTATCTATGTACGAGACATATTACTATCTATGCACGAGACATATTATAATTGATACGAAACATCCCACATTGAATCGATAAATTAATTTAACATACAACCAGAGATCTACGTTACAACTTCACTAGTTCTAAATACTGGATAGAACAAATTAAGGTACAACTTCATATTACGATACAACACAAGTAAAAAAAAGACTCTACCTATCTCCCATCGATGCAGCCTGCACCATCCGCCGGGTTGCCACCCTTGCCCTTTGACGAAGATTCTGCCTTCTTGCCTTTGCCCTTGGACGAAGCTTCAGCCTTCTTGCCATTACCCTTGCTCGATGCTTCAGCCTTCTTCTCCTTGCCCTTGCTCAGTGCTTCAACCCTCCTTTCCTTTGACGACGGCATGAAATCGTCGTCATCATCGCTGTCAACTACCCAGAGACAGGAACTACCGTAAAATTGACGGTCAGCTTCAGTTCGGTGGAACGGACTATTCGTAACTTTCCTGTCAAACTTATCTGCAAGCCTGAGCATTTCAGCACGAATTTGGAGCGGGGTCCTATACGGAAACCCATCACGGCATAGCTTCTCCCCAAGCAAAGCGAGATGACTCTCAGTGTGCAAAATTTCTTCAAATGAAACTACCCTCCCATCTACCTTCAAATTGCTCGAAAGCCTGGCGAAATGCTCGGATGCGGTATTGTGGAACCCGGACACACACTTCTCGCAAGGACCAATACACACCATGCTTGCGCTCAAGTGAGTATCATGCCTACCTTCGACTGGGTTTTATAGAACAACCGGTGGCGGGAAGAAATTGGACGGTGCCGGCATTTGGCGGGAAACGGTGGCGGGAACAATACCGGGAAATTATTGGGCGGGAAACGGTGGCGCGAAGAAATTGTGCGGGAAAAGGTGGCGGGAAGAAATTTGGCATAAGACGGTGGCAGGAAAAACCAGAGAAGGAAGAAGAGAAGAAAAGGGAGAAGAGACGAGGCGTCGACGTGCAGCTAGCTTTTGGCCCGCTCCTGGCCGAAAGCAGCTTTCGGGTCACTCCAGGCCGAAACACGCGGGCCCCGCCTGCCGCGCGCGCAGAGCTGCGCAGAGCTGCATGCCGATGTCGTCACCGACACCCTAGTTTCGGCCTCCTCCAAGCCGAAAGTCAACTTTCGGCCCGCTCCGGGCCGACGGCGCCCTATTTTTCAAATAACAGCACCGCGCGTGCTATTGAGCAAAATTACTATTAAAAATAATATTATTTAAAAAAAATTCTCTAAAGATGTGAGTGCTGATGAAATGTTCTGTTTATGTAGTCTCGGAAACTCGCGCAAATTGTAAATCCCCAGCATGCAAATCTTCATGTCCTTTTGTTTTGTAGTCTATTGACAAATCGACACGTATAGTGGCAAGCAAAAAAAATTGGTTACTGTCTATAGCGATTTGACAACAGACTCGAAATTAGATGGAAATGGTAAATGTCACATCAGGCAGCGTTCAGAGTCGTCTGACAGATTCGTTTTTGTTAAATCACCTCGGAGAAGTAAGATCACCTAATATAATTGCATACAAGACTGTATTTGCATTCAAGTGGATATTCATTATGAGCAGCTTAAGATTGGTTAATGCATACACACAAAACTTTAACTTGCCTAGTTCAATGAGACCTACAAAAATATCAAGGCTGCAATGAAAAACGAGGCTATGTCGAAAGATGTGGAGAAACAAAGCACAAATAGAACACCATACACCTCATATAGAAGATGTATGAAACTTCGCATCCTTAAAATATACTGAATATAACACTTTACTCAAGGAGGAAACACTAATTTGTTCAAGGAGAATTTGACAATAGAATTTTGGATAACTATTAATAGTGAACACTATAGTGCAGTATCTCTCTAAGACTGTTTACAGTGATTGGGCAGCTTCAACTCGGTAAAAAAGAAATATTCAATTGTAGCCAGTGGATCTCACACTATGCCTGCTTACTAATAAAAATATAGCCTTAACACATGTGCATGAGAAATAAAACAACTACAAGGCAACGGTCTAATTGTGATAGTCTGAAGTCCACCCAAGCACAATAACAGATGATCCATACTTCTAACGACCATAAATTGGTTATTGTTCAATTTTAGCACACAACTCGATAGCATAGCATACATAAGAAATAAAAATTAAGGCTAACCTCTGTAGGAATTTGTGTCTTGCAACATTTTATTTGTATAATACATTCTTCGAAATTAAACTTCACGTGGAAGTATCATGGAAATAACAGGGAACTAATGATGTGGACTTGTACTTAAGGAAGCCGGTACGTCTATACTAGAATACATTATATATGAATATGCTAGAATTATACCCGAGACAGTATAGAGTGGAAAGCCAGTTTGTTCATATGTTGGCTATATGAATTGATTAAAGCCTGTGAATTTGAATTATTCAAATTCGGCACGTGACTCACACACGTGTGCTCGTGGGACTAATTGCAGATTGAAACTCCTAAACGGTTACTGATGATCGTGGTTGGTTTAGTTAACCTGGATTTTCTGGAATAAATCTGTGGAAATACGGTTTAAATAAAACCGGAAATTAGCACTATATAAAGGTCCCTAACCCCTAGCCTCAAATTGATCATTGTGAGCGGCACCACGGAAAACGGTCGAGGAATAGAGGTTAGAGCAACTCTAGCAGTTACCGAATAAGGCCTCGGCCCGGAAAATAACTGCTTTTTTCCGAGTCCGGGGCAAAATTTCCGCCCGACCAGTCGCCGGATAAGCCCCTGTACCGGATTTGTTTTTTTGGGGGGGGGGGGAGCAGGATATTTTCACGCCGGTGCGGAACTGCTTCCGTTTTGGAGGGTTCATTTCCCGCATCCCGCACTCTTGGCGCCAACACTCCCGCGCTGAACATTCAGCTCGCCCGTTCTCTTCCTCCCAGCGCCTCCCGCCGCCGCCGCTTCTCGCCGCCTCGCCTCGTCGCCTGCTCCCGTCCCCGCCTCCACCGCACCGCGGGAAAGGGTTACCAGCCACCGGCGATTCGATTCCGCCCAGTTCCGGGCCCGGGGGAGCCGTGCCCCATCCGCACGGACGCGGCCGCCGCCGCCTCCATGGATCCGGCGCCGAGGTCGCGCGCGAGCCCTGTTCCCACCGAGAGCGGCAGATCTGGGCGGGTCTGACCAGCCCGGAGACACTCTCCTGCTCCCGCGGCTGTCCGGCCATCGTTTTGCTCCGAGCTGCGGGTGAGGAGCTCCGCCGTCTCGGAAGAATTGCCCGGTGGTGAAGAAGGTGCGTTTTTCTCTCAATTCGTTGTCGATTTGGCATTGCTTCTTTGGTTTGCTGGGATCTCTTAATGATATCAATGTGTTACAAAGATCACATCTATTTGCTCGGCTTTCTAGTGGAGATGCCCCGGTTTGCAACTACACCGTCAATGGGCATGAGTACACCATGGGGTACTATCTTGCTGACGGTATATATCCTTCTTGGTCAACATTTGTGAAAACCATTTCAAAACCGGCTAATAAGAAGGATTCCATCTTTGCCAAAGCTCAAGAAGCTTGCCTAAAGGATATTGCAAGGGCATTTGGTGTGTTGCAAGCTCGGTTTGCAATTGTTCGAGGTCCGGCTCGTTTTTGGGATAAGAAAACCCTCCGTAATATCATGACGGCTTGTGTGATTTTACACAACATGATCGTTGAAAATGAGAGGGGATTAAATTTGGAATTAGATTATGACAACATTGGTAACCGAGTGAAGCCCCAAAGGAACCCGAACCGGATCGAAACTTTTCTTGAGACCTACCGGAAGATCGAGGATAAGGCCACACACATTCAGCTCCATAAAGATCTTGTTGAACATTAGTGGCAATTGTATGGGAAGAAATAGATTCCCATTAATTCATTTGAGATTGTTGTAATTCAAACCATTTATTTCCATTCGAACCATTTGTTATTATTTTAATTATTTGGATTTAAACATTTGTTATAATATGGATGATTGTATTGTGTGATGTTTAAAACATTTATTATATTGAATTTGTATTGATGTTTGATGAAGATTATGTTGTTTAAAATCATGAATTTGATAGCAAACATGCAAAAATGGTTTTCCGGTACCGGTACTGGTACGCTGTGCAGAACAGATGCGATAAACTCGTTTCCGGTACGAGTTTACGAGTTTACCGGATCCGTTCTGCAGCGGGCCGCGCGGTACCGGATAATATTATTCCGTTCTACCGGATAGCTTTTATCCGGTATGATAATATCCGGTAACTGCGAACGGATTGTGCTAAACCTAACAATGGTATCAGAGCCGATGGTTCGTCGCCGGCCGGAAACCTTCATCCGCTGTGCAACTCTGCCGTCGTGATCGCCGCCACCGCTACGCATCCTTCGGCGGTCCGTGACTGCATCGTCTTCGGCTGTCTTTGGGAGTGCAAGTAAAATCGGCCACGGGGCCGTATCCTCCGGAATCTGAATCCGCTGCAAGGGCTCGTCGACCGCTGCCGTCCTGGTCTACTCCGCACGCCGCTGCGGTCCTGCATCAACTCGCCGAGATCGATCTCGCCGAGGAACACGACGTCCTGCTGCTTCGTCTGTCGCTAGGAATCGCCAGCAGCTGCATCAAATCGACATCAACATCTCAAGAAAAATTGAGCGCACCAAGACAGCTACAATATTTACTCGACAGTATGTCCATTATTTTTGTTTGCACTAAATATTTGTTTGTGACTACTTTTCCATATAGTTGGATTATGGACTTTGTCTTTGCATCATAATTTGATGGAATAAAATGGCAAATTTAGTGATATGTGAACATTTTTTAAGGAAAATATATGTGTGTAACTTTGGAATTGGAAATTATGTCATCAAACTCCTTTTGTGGAGGAAAATTATTACTGTTTATACATTCACCTACTATGGGAAGGAATAAAATGATACCTTCCCTCCACAAAAAAGTATAATGACATAATTCCAATTGTTAGGTTTTAAACTCCCACTAGAGGTTCGGTTATTTATATTATCTCATTTACGACTTGGTGACATATCAAGGAAGTGGCTTATTACTTATGAAATTCTAAACTTGAGTGGGAGGATTATGATACTTCATCAGCATATATTTATGGTATTTATTTGCACTCCTACTTGAGGTGTATGTATTTATTCTGATTGCACTTGATAGCAGTGGCGGAGGCAAGGGAGGACCAGCAGGGGCCCCGGCCCCCCCCTAACAGGATGTATTAGCTACTAATAAGCATATGAACATTGCAGATTTTATGTTTTTTGCTCTAACCGACCCCCTCAACGTGCTAATTTCAGTAATCCTGCCTTCGCCCCTGCTTGATAGGGTATTTATATCTTTTACAATACAAGTCGGAAGGTCTTTGTTGTACTGACATCTCATACTAAAGTGGAAAATCAGTTCATCAAAGGATTTAAAGGTTTGAAAACTGATTGGTGGGAGAAGTACACTTCAGGAATATTAATTGAAGCTAATGAAATGAGCATGGAATTATTCACCGCTATTTTATGTCATATACTCCATGGTTGAATGGAGGAATACAACTATTGGTTATTCCCTTGATTATGTGGAAAAGCATTACATACTACTATTTGTTCAGTAAGTCATTATTTATCACAGTCACTGTTTATATTTTGTGAACTGGAAGGAAGTATTCTATTTGTATTTTGGTAGTATGGAATTGGAATGACTATTTACTACATAGCACACCAAATTTTTATTTTTAATGTTTATATTCTAGAGGATCGAATGCTATTATGTTTTTTGATCCGGAAAAGATATATCGGTGGAAAGTAGGAATTTTATATGTGGGAAACTCAAAGGAAAACACCAAGTTACACTCTTAGCACTAACATGCTTAGGAAAAGTGGGAGGAATTAAATTGGACCATCATATCTTGGTTACTATTTTGTGTTATTTGAGGAAGTTACTCTATATTTTAGAGAAAAGAAAATTACTAAAACTTGCTGCTAATGTTAACTATGGGTGGAAACATTATGGGAAGAATAAACTCAATTAGGAAGAATAAATTTTGGGAACTTATTATTTTACCAAATAACCGCAAGCCTATATGTTATACATATATTTATTTACAATTTAATGCAACATGCTTAGTGGAAGTTACAATTGCAAGCTTGTTGTTTAATTCTTTACACAAAGGAAACATTTATACTTTGAGGAAACTCTGAAATTTAGAGGAGGTGTTGTTTTTTAATTCTTTACATAAAGGAAATATTTATACTTTGTGGAATTAATTCTTTACACAAAGGAATGTTTATACTTTGTGGAAACTCTGAAATTTAGAGGAGGTGGGAAGAAATTAAAGACAAGGTTTGCTAAGTAAATAGATCAATTCATGTTCTTGGAACAAGCTTCACATCAATGGTATATCAGGTGACATGGTTTTATTAATGATGGAATACAATCATATATAGAGGTTAGTGTGAATTGTTTTGTGATTTTACTTTATGTGTCAACTTTGTTCTTATTGATTTTAAAATATCACATTGATGGAAGTGAAAGCTTGGTTTGGTTCTAACTTTCTGAGGAAAGGAATGTTCAAAGCTTCCTACATTTTGGAAGTGGAATCACATAGATAATATTTTGAATTCTTTTTCTATGGAAAACTGCAAATGTGTCAATAACCTTTGATAAAGGGAATGATACTCTATGAGGAATTATGTTTAAGCTCCTGAGGAAAAAGGAAGAATAATTGTCATACCATAATTATCGTGGGACATTATTCATGCGACCTAATCTTAGCCATGCTTTAATTGTTGCTATTCTGATTAGCACGGAAATCGATTTGCTGGAATTATTATAAAATGGAATATAAATCTTGTGAAGATTGTTGGAATCACATAATGGACTTATGGATTATTCATTATTCTTTGATGATCTCAACATTCAACTACGTGGATATATTGCTATTTATGGAGAATTGGGAATAGGACCTCGCTGAAAGGTAATCTATTTTTATGCTATATGTTAATGTCTACTTTTGTAGGTCTTTATGGTATATGTCGTGGGGTAGATAACACGGCAGATGCTACTTTGGGGTAGCTTAAGTTGATGGGCAAGGCGACATAGACGTCTGGGAGAATGTTTAGCACTGCAGGGACAAAAGGTTTACCCAGGTTCGGCCTCTCCATTGGAGATAAAGACCTACTTCCTGCTATCTTGTTATTGATCTCGATCTCGATAACCCGGCTACGACAATAGAGCCGGATCTCGATCTAGGTTACAAGGTTGTGGTGTTTCTCTCGATGGTTCTCTCGCCTAAGCTTGGATCGTAAAGTTCTCTCTTAACTAGGGCTCAGGGACCGGTTTATATAGACGACCGGGTCTCCTGGCACTTTACAACACGAACCCGGGCTCTACCCAGACTCGGAATCCTACTCTAGCTCTTCTAGCCTTCGTGTCTTCCAAGTCCTGAACCGCCTCTGGTCTTCTAGAAACTCCCCTTCCTGAACCGGGTTACCGCCAAAGCCTCTGGCCCAGCAACATAACCTGGCCCATGCTGATGGTTAGCTGTCCTGGCCGGGTCTCCTGCCTGGCGGGTCATGCGTCCCTCGTCATGGGCCTACCGGGTTACTATCCCCCCATCAGTATACAAAGGAAACATGATTTAGACACTCGTTATTTACGTAATATGAATACTTCGATGCATCTCAAGCATTGAAGGAAGGTCTATGGTTAAGGAAAATTATTCGTAAACTTAAGGTCGCATGAAGGCGCATCATAACCTGTTACTTTGTGATAATATGAGCGCTAAAGTCACAAAGTTTATATGCAACATGGATACACTGAAGGAAGGAATTATTTTCTAACCATGCTAATTGTGTGGGAATTTTGTGGAAAAAAATGTTTTCAGTCAAGTGGGAGATGTAGGAATTTGTGTCTTGTAACATTTTATTTGTATACTACATTCTCCGAAATTAAACTTCATGTGGAAGTATCATGGAAATAACAGGTAACTAATGATGTAGAATTGTACTTAAGGAAGCCGGAATGTCTATACTGGAATACTGTATATATGAATATGCTGGAATTATACCCTGGACAGTATAGAGTGGAAAGCCAGATTGTTCATATGTTGGCTATATGAATTGACTAAAGCCTGTGAATTTGAATTATTCAAATTCGACATGTGACTCACACACGTGTGTTCATGGGACTAATTGCAGATTGAAACTCCTAGATGGTTACTGATGATCGTGGTTGGTTTGGTTAACCCCTAGCCTCAAATTGATCATTGTGAGCGGCACCACGGAAAAGGGTCAAGGAATAGAGGTTAGACCGGATTGTGCTAAACCTAACAACCTCGGGTATTGGTAGAACCATCCAACCATTTTCTGGATACAGTAGTAACTCTTGTCCTCATTTGACCTTCTGGGTGTTGGGTAACTACAAAAGAATCAACTCACTTAGTACATTCTGTCAATTAAAACAAAGAAGCAGAATAGAAATAAGTACTTGGTTATAACTGTATATGCAAATCCGAATTTTGATGAACGGGTTGGCCGGAGCGTTCACTCGGTGAGACGTCAAAATATACTGTAAATGAAGTAATCCGATCAAACCCACACGTTTCCATGCCGTTGAATTTCCCTGGCTGACAACTGTTGAGCAGAGCTCATTTCTACAGTTGCCATGTTGCAAACGTCAAGCGTCTTAAAATTAGTATTTTCAAGCTTAAGAGATTTTAGCAAACGGGTGTATATATCCTCTATACCAATTTCGTTTTTTCCATTGTTCAGCCATAGAAATAATGGGCGGGTATCTTATTTTCACACTTTGACTCGGTTCTGCTGCATACAAACACTCCATATGATTTTGATATTTTCCAAACAGCTAATATATCACTAAGCATTTAGCAGCTCTGCACATTATGAAATACACATGTGAAAGTGCATGGTGTTCCCATGTATGGTTTTGGTAATTAATGACAATCCTTATGGATTAATGTTTGTGTTGAGTTATTCTTGTAGGTTTGTCCATTGGCATCGCTTGAACTCCATGTTTTGGATTCAAGTTTGTATGCCATCAAGATCATTGATTATAATGGACATATTTGATATGATCAAGAAGATAAAAAGATACAAGGTTGATCAAGACTAAGTGCAAAGAATAGATTCAAGTTGATCAACACACAAAGCTAAATGATATACCATGTGGGATCATGTGATCCAATGGTATGGTAAGAATTTGTCCATATAGCTTTGTGAACTAACCCATTATGTGTGTGTGACATTCCTTTGTTGGGGTTAGGTATCTCTCCATGGGCTTGCATCAAAAGGAAGATTTCCTATAGCTCATGGAGGATGACGTCAAGTGGTGATCGTTATCAAGATTGAGGTGTGCAAGTTCAAGATGGGTATCTAGAAGATTTCATGCTTGAAGCTTGCAACCCATTTGGAGATAATGGTCAAGTGAAGATGTTCCTAAGAGAGGCACTCCCATCTTGGTGTATGGGGGAGCGATATGTGAGTCTTCACCAAGCAAAGAGCAATCAAGAAAGGTGGTCCACTTGAAGAGATCAAGACCGTCATCATCTATCTCAAGTGGAATGCGCAAGGCAAAGGTATGATCTTGATAGGGTTTCTATTTTACTGGTCCCATGGTGCTAGTGGGAGACCGGGTTATAGGATAGTTGCCGTACTGTCAAGAGCGGCTCTCAAGTGAGTAACTTGATCGCATCTTTATGGAGAGCTCAAACCTTTGCATACTTGGCATATAATCTTTCTTGGCTCTTACTTGGTTTTTCTCCTTGTTGGGTTTTGGTGCTTGTTGTGATCTTCATGACAAGCCCAAGTTCTCCGAAAACGGATTTCATATGGAAAACTTGTTGCGTTTTCGGGTTGGAAATATTATCGGTTTATCCTAGAGGAAAGTTCCACACCTCCATGTGTGTCAACTTAACTCTAGTTATCTCTACTATATAATATCGCTAACTGTGTCCGTGGTACGTCATGCCTATTTTGCAATTTGACCCCTCAGAAACCGGGTTATCAACCCGCAGTACATAACTTAGCCTGAAACGTTATTTTCGCTGGACAACACATCGATCTCCTCCGCACCTCACGCACGGAACTCCGTCGCGCCTCGCGACTCTGGCGCTTGCGTGCCCGGTCGAATTGCAGGCGCAAGGACGGCGCAGCCCTGCATCTTGCTCTTGAGGCCGAGGGAGAAGCAACGGCGTGGGAGCAGGTCGTCTCGCTTGCGTGGTGCCATGCGGCGGCACTCCCTAGCTTCCCATGGCGGCGTTGGTGCCGGTGGAACTTGGCGAGCATGCCAGGGGCGAGGACCTGATTCCCGCATCTCTCCCTTCCTCTCAGACCATACGGATCCTCCCCGAATCGTTCTCTCACATTGGTGGCTGAAGGCAGCGAGCATGGTACCGGCGGACGGCGTCGAGCTGGATGCAGTTCTGGACATGTCGAAGATAAGAGCGGAGTCGCTCAAGCCGGTGATCCACTATGCTGACATCGATTCTGATTGTGCAAGCTGAACCTGAGCATCATGTGGACAACAATGCTGCGTACAAGTAACTCCGTACAAGTTAAGCCAGGTTGAATTCATCACAGAATCCCCAATAAGTCCATTGATCTATTACATCTCATCAAGGAAAAGAAAGTATGGAGCGGAGGGGCTCCATTGGGGCTGGTATGCGACTCTGCATCGCATTCAGTGGCACAATGATTCAGTCGTGAAGAGAACTGATGCAATGTTCTTATGATAGATAAGGGGGTTTTAAGCAACTGCAACTCTGGTATACTATCTGAACGTGTAGTTTTCATTGGTTTTACTGTCAAAATGAGGTCAAAGTGAGGCAGGAAAGATGGATTTTAAGATAGTGACCTCACTCATACCAAATTTGGATGAACCTAGAGAGATATTCTGTGTGAAAAATAAATCATGAAAATATTTATTAGCCCGTAGCAACGCACGGGTATTTTGCTAGCGGTTCTTAATATTTCCAACAAAATATGCAAAATGAACGTTCTGGTACATTTTGCCTTGTGCTCGAAACGTGTACACCCAGGACCTCATGTTCGTGCAGTCGTTGTCGAGACTGACGCCAAGGGTTGTGAAGGAGAAGTGGCCGTTAAAGAATCGTATGCTTTCTCGAAAATGTCGGCAGTCTGCATCCGCGCTTGACCATAACCTCATCAGCTCCGGTATAGGAACTTGTTCAGCTAGTTCGATCTGTCCGTTTCGGCAGCAAAAACCGGGGTCTCATACTCAAACCTCTTGGTTGCAGTTTGGGACTTGATTCAGTATGTGCGTGCTATCTGGGAGGTTTGAGTACACAAAGTCAAAAGGATCTATATCAATAGCACCCTCATCTGATGAGTCTATCGTTGTATCTGTGTCCATGCCATCATCGTCGAAACCTAATCTCCTAAATTAAGCTAAATAGACCAGCAACGCAGACAAGCCTATCAATGTTCATCAACTGTTGGAATTAAGCTCAATTGCTGCTGCTGTTCTACTGCAGCTGACACATTAATACTGGTCTAATTATCATCTTCCCGAGAAAGGGAAAAAAAATCATGTACAACACCACGGAACTGCAAAAGTTATGACTTTGGTCATGAGCAGATCCAGATAGAAGAGGAGAAAGAGACTAAATTGATCTTGTTCACAATCGTGTGCAGCAAAAAAATTCAGAATCATATGGACCTGAAAATTCATAAACAAGAAAAAGAGAGAGGAGAAAACGCAACAAGTTTTCCATATGAAATCCGTTTTCGGAGAACTTGGGCTTGTCATGAAGATCACAACAAGCACCAAAACCCAACAAGGAGAAAAACCAAGTAAGAGCCAAGAAAGATTATATGCCAAGTATGCAAAGGTTTGATCCAGCAATTCGAGAAAACAAACTCTACACCTAGGTTGGTGCCCCGTCTTACTTTGCGCATATAAACTCATGATTTCTCGAGACACTAATCTCCTAAATTAAGCTAAATAGACCAGCAACCTAGGTGTAGAGTTTGTTTTCTCGAATTGCTGGATCAACCTAGGTGTAGAGTTGGAAATATTATCGGTTTATCCTTGAGGAAAGTTCCACACCTCCATGTGTGTCAACTTAACTCTAGTTATGGTTCTTAATATTTCCAACAAAATTGGTTTCACCTCATTTGGATTTCGTACGTAAAAGTTATTGGGTTTGCAGTTTTCGTTCTGGTGGTTGTCGGATAATCCGGTCCAGTTGACTCGGAATATCCGGCCCCCAAGGTTGCTCGTTTTCGGCTAAGGACTTAAAGAAACATGTGTTGTGGCTCTCTGTTGGTTGTCGGATAATCCGGTCCAGAGTTGACTCGGAATATCCGACTCTCAAGGTTTCTCTCGAAATCAGCTAAGGACTTCAAGCAACCAGTTTTGTGGCCCTCTGGAGGTTGTCGGAATATCCGATACAGGTTGACTCGGATTATCCGATCCATCAGATTATCCGATCCTGACTTGTGTCAGAATATCCGACTCCCCTGTCTACAACGGCTACATTTCTGGGAGGGGTATAAAAACCCCTCCACCTACCTCCAGCCAGCCAGCTTTGCCCAGCACGTTTTTCTCACTCTCCCACCATTGTTGACCTTGGAAAGCTTGCCCCTCTCTCAATTCCTCCCATGATTCTTGCATATCTTTGAGGGAGAACTAGATCTACATTTCCACCAATCCATCTCTCCTCTAAGTGAGGGAACCCTTTTGATCTAGTTCTTGAAGTTCCATTTGTTGAGTTCTTCTTTGTTCTTCCTCTCTTCTCCCCCCATAAGCATTAGTTGCTTTTGGTGGGATTTGAGAGTGAAGGATTTGAGCACTTGTGCTCTTTCCATTGCTTTTGTGCATCGGTTTGCTCTCTCCACGAGGATTCGTGGAAGTGAAAGTTCGTGAGCTTATTACTCTTGGGTCCTTGGACCCTAGACGATGTTCTTGAGGCCTTTTGTGGCTAGTTGGGACCTTTTGTGGTCACTTGGGAGCTCCCAATCCTTTTGTGGGTTGTGCCTCAAGATTGTTGTAAGAGACTCGATTTCCGCCCAAAAGGAAATCAATAGTGGAAAGTGAACCAAGCTTTTGTGCGAGGTTCATCGGAGAATAGGGTGAGGCCATTTGTGGCGTCTTGAGTTTGAAACTCACACCCCTCCAACGAGACGTACTCCCCTCAAAAGGAGGAACTCGGGAATACATCATCATCTCCGCGTGCCTCGGTTATCTCTATACCCGAGCTCTTTACTTATGCACTTTACATTGTGATAGCCTTCGTGCTTGAAGTATTATATCTTGCTATCACCTTGTTACTTGTCTTTCTTAGCATAAGTTGTTGGTGCACATAGGTGAACCTAATATATTTAGGTTGTATGCTTGTTAAATTAAAACACCTAGTTTTATTCCGCATTTATCAAGCCTAAACCGGAAAAGTTTAAATCGCCTATTCACCCCCCCCCCCCCCCTTCTAGGCGACATCCTTGTCCTTTCAACAGGGGAAACAATATAAAACTACTGATTCAAGGAGCAAGCAGTTGGTAATTCACATGCTACGCTGATACAAATCAAATGCAAGAAGCTTCTGCTCTAGTTGAGTTCAGACAAAATTATCCATTCCGTCCATTGAACATGTGCGCATGTGCATCCAAGCTAGACCAGCATCAGGATGCATCCAATTGCAGCAACAATTCATCCAAGCGTACATAATTGCAAAAGAAATAGAATCCTGAAGGTCGAGGAGGATATGGACTACGACGCGCCGATGTGGAGTAGTTCAGTGGCCAGCTACCTGCTCCACCGCCCCAGCGGCCGCGCTGACACCATCGACCTCGCCGGCTCTGTCGTCCTACTCGCCATCACGCTGCCCCTCTTCCACGTGGTACATCCCGACGCTGGAGTGGGTGGCTGTGGCAAAGAGCTCGTCGGGCTTCCGGCGGGAGGCGGACCGGCGAGCGGCGGTTGGGGCAGAGCAGCTACCGGCGGCGCCAGCCTGTAGAGGTGGAGAGGGAGAGAGCATGCATCGGCGGCGGAGAAACTCTAACGGCGGCGTTGTCTCGTGAGAAACAGGGGATCCTTCATATCCTGTCCCCTTCCTCCTCCAAATTCCCTTCCTCTAACCCTTCTTCTCGCTCAAATCCATGCCTGAACCAAAAAGAAAGAACCATTTTCACTTGTACCATCAATCACCAAAATTTGTAGGACTTATAGATCGAGAGAGCACATGGAGGCCTCACACGATCGCTCTTTCAAGGAACGGCAATGGAGAACCTTCCCCTTCCCTCAAATCACCCGGGGTGCCTCGGTTCTCCACCACCAAGAGCGCGAGGAGGAGGAGAGACACCTCTCACGTCTCCACTCGGGGCTGTTGTTCCGGGAACAACGAGCGGCGGAGGGGGAAGAGGGGCAGCGGGGCGCTGTTGGTACGGGAGTTCCCGGCGGCGAAGAGGGGCACCGGGGCGGCGCTGGAAGGCCGGAGAGGAGCACCACCGCGGAGAGGCGGCGGCAAGGCTGGGGAGGCGTGGTGCGGTAGCTCGTGCGCGTCGGTCTTGGCGCGGCTGCGCAGTAGGACATTTTTCTTTTGATCTGGCGCACGAGGAGATGGAAGATGGAGAAGAAACGAGAGGAGACAAAAAAGATAGTCGGTTCGGGTCGTATACACGTGTCGCTGTTTGATTAGAGAACCAGTGGAGCAATCAGAGGTTCATGTGTCACTGAAATGCGGGCTCATGTCGTGGATGCACCAGAAGCTAGAGATTCTAGAGAGATTCTATCGAGCAGACCGAGTAGTGATCAAATGTTAGATTGCCACTGTATGTGGTTCAAGCAAGATGAAAAGGAAACATTGTAGGCATGGATAACGAAACACCCCCGACCATTTTGCACAGCTTAGTTCTACTTCTCTCTATTTTGCGACTTGTGGCATGGATAACGTTTACTTTCGTGTATTAGTCAGGTAATTAACTACGCGAACATTGCACTTAGAAGTACACACAATGCACCGATAAATACACGTGTACTGCACTTTGAAGTACACACGTTACAACGGTAATTACAAGTGCAATGAACCAGGGAAGCACACACAAAATTATGTAGTGCATGTTGCAGAAAAAAGACCCCAAAACAAAATAAACAGTGAGAAAAGAAATCTTTTGCGCTTAATCTCCTGCTGCGACACGTATCGGTATCAGCACAACAAGGTCACTATGATGCTCGAACTAACCCTCCCAAAGTTCAGCGTTCTGCTAGTCCTACCCTGTGTGTTGTGACGTGTGGCAAAACAAAATTGGCAAGCATTACTACTCTTTCGCTCAGTAACAAAGAAATCGTTACTCTATTCTAGTAGTCTCCACCGAATCAACGTTCATGCCTTAGAGGGATATACAGGGACATGACATTATGTGCTTTATTACATGGGCTTACATGCTTGTCTTACCAAGTTACCATGATATGCAATGGCGGAGCTTCAACCCGGCTAGGCTGGCCAGGCTATGCCTATTACCTCGTTGCATATTTGAATATTTAGTATGTAAAATAAGAGATTATTCAAAAAAAAAATGGGCAAACGACCACGGTCCATGTGTTTTCAAGACTTCACCCAACATCCCAGGCTGACCCTCACTGTGCTGGCTCCCACTCATGATACGTGGCGTGTTGAGCAAATCACCCGGTAGAAGGTACTCCCTCCGTTCATAATTATAAGACGTTTTAGATATATCACATGGTGTCTAAATACATATTGCAATGAGTGAACATACACACTAAAATGTGTCTACATACATGTAGATATATGTGTATGTGGATATATGCTAAAACATCTTATATTAAAAAACGGAGGGAGTACTACCAAAAGAGACTTCAGTCTGCGAAGTGTTGAAATTGAAGGTTGCGGTTTGTGTTGACCACGCCGATGGTGGTGGCGGTGCAGGGCGGAGGCTCTCCGGAGCTGAGTGGCGTCGACTTCCCGTATGTGCAGGGGATCCTCCCGTTCCAAGGCTGAGGGGAGGTGGTGCGGCGGCGCGCCGGCGTAACGTTCTCATCGTCGTCTTCGGCATCGGGGTCCAGAAGGACCTAGTTGTAATTTCTTTCTTTGTTCTGGACTATTCTGTAAGAGCCGTGGTTTAATATAAACTGTGCTTTCTCGCTAAAAAAATAAGGTTGCAATGAAACTACAGTGTCAAACCAACCGATAAAAGGTTGCAAGAAAAGTAAAATGGAAGTGTTATAAAAAAGAGGGTGGAAACCGGATCAAGAAAAAAAAAAAGGAATCGACTGCCTTTGTCTAAGAAAGAAATAGTGGGCCGGTGAGCCATTTGGGCCAGTCTGTACGGACCAGGCTGCTATATGGCCCGAATGATAACATTGCTTTACAACTCTGCCAACAACTTTGACACAAAATGAACCTGGGCCTTTGGCTTCTAGGCCTATTACCCGTCATAGAACTTAGAAGCAACACATTGGTACTCCCTCCCTTCACAAAAAGATGTCTCAATTTTGTCCAAACTTGCATATACCTACATATTAAACATGTCTAGATACATGCAACTTTAGACAAAGTTGAGACATCCTTTCGTGGACAGAGTGAGTAGTTCGGTACACTGAAAAGAGCAGCTCCGCCGATGTTTTTTTTAAAGTTTCAGCAGGAAACGACTGCAAGTTTTCTGTCTAATTTTTACCCCCAAGTGCCTTCTTACCGTCAGATGTTAAACAAGGTATACCCGAGTTCTTTTAAACGCGTCGCATCTCTTTAATCTTTGAATCTCGATGGTGTCAGCGCCGGCGAGAAGCTTTCAGCAGTAAACAACTGCAGGGTAGCACAGTAGCTGTATGTGTGACCGTCAGCAAAGGCACTATGCGTGACTATCGATGGTGTCAGTGGTGGACCACCGAGCTTTCACCAAAGCACAAACACGCAGCGAGATGAAAAGACATTGAGCACCGCACTGTTCAAAGCTAATCTGAACGTCAGAGATATTGACCCCAACTTCTCCTTTTCCAAATTTACAGATAGCAAATCGCAGTTACCCTGTAACCAGAGATGAAAGTTAAACCTCGGTGCATGTGCATCACCACGGCGACGACTCTGTCATGCCCTAAGGTGGCGGGTTGCTTTTGCCTCCGGCGAGAGCTACCTCATCGTCGTGATCGAACCACCTCAGCTAGAATTAGTTAACTGACAAGTTAACCTTTGGTTCGCTGGCTGACGAGCTGACCTAGTAAGTTGCCGTTGGCATCGGCATGGGCCAGGCAAACCAGTGACAGAGATGTGTTTTGGTCCGTTTGGCCGTAGCGTGGGTCCACTCAATCAACTGGAGTATTATTCCTGGGTTGCTTCCGATCACGTGCCTTGTAGGGCAAGCAGATCGTCTGTATGTTAGTTAGCTAAGGGACTAGTTGCTTAACCAATTTGCGCCGAGGCCTGCGTTATTGTGGGAATCCCGAGCTGAGCTTGCTTCATAACTCATGCAAGCACTAGTATAGATTGGGCAAATGAGGTTGACCATCGCACATGAGTATAGCATCCGTCGCTATCCATGGGCCTGCCGCCATGGGTCAAGGCGCATATCCCTCTCCGTGCATGAGCCCTGATCAATGCACGTTTTGAATCTGCTAAAATTTGTTGATTTTATCTTTTTTTCCTGAGCCCAAAATAAAAGGTATTTTGTAGTGAATTTTTGCATGACCGTAGTGCATAGAGTTAGCTACATCCAGGTAATTTTTTTCGATTTTTTAGATGTTTAAAAAATTCAAAACGGGCTACATGGGATGTTCATGTGCCGGAAGCAGATGCCTGCATGCATGCACGTTCTCGTCAGCGTGCCACCATGGCCCATGGCCTGCCGCCTCCCACGGTGGAGGCAGGTGACACGTGTCGCCTGCCGGGCTTGCCGCCACGGTGCAGGTGATTTTTTTTTTTGACAATTCGTTCGGTAGGTGGTCTTTTGATCTTTTTATCAAAATTTCGTGATAGAGACGTGTTTCGGTCCGTTTTGCCGTAGCGTGGGTGCACTCAAGCAATTCGTCTGTATGTTAGTTACCTCAGGGACTAGTTGCTTAACCAATTTGCGTTCAGGCCTAAGTTATCGTGAGAATCCCGAGCTGAGCTTGCTTCATAACTCATGCAAGTAAGATTCATCTCGTCTAGATGTCGGTGCACAACCTTGACGATGAATTTCATTTTTAGCAGCGTGTGTGAGGTTGTATATCCTAGCGACGGTCGTGTTCCATAACGGTCGGCAAGGTGGTTTATACCGGTTTTCGGCCGTTACTCGCTAATTAATCAGTCTCCTATTTTCTTCTTAATAAA
Organism: Poa pratensis; assembly: GCA_947311845.1. NCBI lineage: Eukaryota > Viridiplantae > Streptophyta > Magnoliopsida > Poales > Poaceae > Poa > Poa pratensis. The sequence goes on along the minus strand of CAMZMU010000033.1, from coordinate 59,129,533 downwards.
TGAAAATGGTAAATCTTTTACTCGTTTCAGAAAAAATGTCTCATAAAGTCGTAATCTTATCTACCCAAACACACCATGTTTTAAGTGGTTCAGGGCGGGGGTGGTGTTAGACTTTCAAATTATGTTATTTTTTTGCGAAACACGGTACAGACAGAGACGCTTACATACACATACATACACTCACCTCTAAAAATGAAGCCACGCATTCCGACGGCATTCCGACGGGTCAGGTCTTGAGATTTATGAACTCACCACTCGTATCTTGCTGTCGACGAGAACGTCGCTTCACACTAAAAAAATATTCTAGCTAAATGAGAAAAACCAGCGTTGAATCTGGATTTAAAATCTGATGTTAGGATAGGAACACTTTTCTCTAACCATTCAATCATAGGTCGGTTGGTTCTCAGACTTTCAAATTAGGTTGGTTTTGATCAAAGCACTGAAACTGGAAACTAGGTTCTTATCCTTTTCTCTTCTCTCAAGTCATCGAACACATCGCAGCTTAAGTACTAATTAATCACGACATATTCTGAATCGTTTCACCTGGTGTTCCTGCGTCTGCCATGTGGAACAAGATTAGACTGCTCTTGCGCGCGTGTTTTCAACCCAAAAAAAAACTGCTCATGCGCGCGTACTTATCCGACAAACAATGATTTCATGAAAATAATCGCACTGTCCACGTTGATTGCCCGGCCGGACCCAGGGCTACGTGAGCGTGCAGGCAATAAACTGGACGATCTCATTTGGCCGACTATATTTGTCTTCACAAACCGATTTACAGCCACAAGTTAAAACGCTCCCAGAATCTCAGACTCTATTCCTAGTGTGCATGGGAAATGATTAAAGGGTTTCTGAAGCTGCGACCGATCCTCTATAGTAGTGAAACTTGTTGATGGATGCCACGTAAGAATGCCCAAGATATTTTAGACACTCGCCGGCCGGATAGCACAGAATCGGTTCGGCCGTTAAGTATACGTCCAACTAGGCGTATACAAAAAGTCCAAAGCTGTATATATACTGTTAGAAAAGCGGTCAAATTCAAAAACAAATTCGGAAGAGGAAAGGGAACAGAGATAAGTGTGTGCCCGACAAAGAAAGAGGCAGACAGGCAGGGCCGGCTCTGGAGCAGTACGTAGTGTAATCTCCAGGGGAGGACAGAGCCGCTCCGGTGGTCTATAGCCCAAGTTTTCTTTCGGTGGCAGTTGTTCAACAGAGAGGAAAAGAATCAAATTATTCAAGCTGAAAACGTTAACTACAACACACAACAAAACATTCCCTGCAAGTAACACTCCAACTCGAATGATTATACGGAGTACGTTGGAGGCAGGCAGGTGCAAGTGCGGGCCTTTCGAATGATCATGCTCAAAGCCGGTTTGAATAGTCGTTTCTGAATTCTAATTAGCATCTCTTCCAAAACAGGGCGGCTTCCTTGTGAAAGCTGCGTCCAAGATTCAGAACACTTGTTCAACAAAAAAAAAGATTCAGAACACATACCACACATAACGAACGCGATGTGACGTTTGCTGTATTTACTATTTAGGAATATTCAGACTGCAGCCCAGTTGACCTGTAAGCATTGCCTGTAAGAGTAAAGCAGATTAGTAAAAAGCACGGATATTGGCCTTGGTTGTTTGACCAACTTGGTCGTCAATGGCTTGGGCGCGATGTGTTTAGTGTTGTAGCGGTTTTCGCAGGTTTCTTTTATAAACTGACCCACTCTTTTCTATTATATCAATGAAAAGTAAATATTTTGGCTCGTTTCAGAAAAATAAAAGATCGTTGGTTTATTTTAAAAGGTCGATTTGGTTTGTGTTTGCTCCTCTTGGAAATGTTCTTGAGTATGTAGAGTTTGATAACACCTCATCATTGGAACGGAGGTCAAACATAGCCGGAGAAGACTTCATGGAGTGGCAACAAGCTATCAACTATGGGTCCACAGTCGCATGGAAGAGGACGTGGTGACAATATCTTGTGAAGCTTGCCTATAGATGGAACTGCACGAAATCTCTTTCAAATGATATGTTCTTTGAGGAGAATATATGGCATATGCCAAGGTTATATGATACCATCCCCAACAACATACTGCAAATAATCACGAAAGTATCGGAATGTTTTCAATGAAATAAAATATGATATGATGAACTACTCCACAAAAATCTAACCAAAACACTTATGCATATAAAAGGAACAAATTACATTAAAATGTGAATAATTCAACTCTTTTTTATTAACTGCAGATTTTTAACAGTTGTTGATTTTCCTTCTGTGTTTCTCATGGTGTAGATTGAATGTGGATGTGTATTTCATGGTCTAATAGATTAATTAATCAATCAATGTTGGGGAAAGCAATATTGTTTTCCAAAAAGCAACAAATATCTTTGCGATAATTTGCACCAATTTATAAATGTTGGTACCATTTATGTATTTTTCTTTACAACACTGTGATTTTGGTATTTTTATCACCAAATATGTTCTCTTTTGTTCATATGCTCTATGTTGGTCACAGTGGTTTAATCGTAATGATATTGTTTTCGTACAAAAAGAATGTTAAGTGTCAGGTGTTCCTTATGTATTTATGTACACATTGGCGGGTTACTTGGTCTAATGTTTAGCTTCAAGAGGACCGCATATGGTAATTGCGGCGTGTATGCAACTAGAAAGGGTTGTCAAGCCCAATTTTCCAGTATGGATGGCTGAATATTCAGTACAGACCTTTTGGATTCATAGGAATATTGGAGGAACAACATATGAATAGAAAATTTTCCTTTGATGAGAACAGAAAAATGGAGACAGTTTTCCTTTGGTTTAGTTTTCAAAGGAAAAACAAAGCATTTCTACAATCCACTAAAACCTCTTTTTTACAATCCTATGCACAAAGAGACAGAGGCCATATGTTGCATAATAATGACCTAATATCACCTTTTATTTATTTAAATTTAATTTGAATATTCACTTTTCCTGTGTTTCCTATTTCAGTGAATTAAACACCCAGTCTCCCAAAATTCTTTTTCTTTTACAATCATGTATTTTACACATGCAATCCTATCATATTCATGTGTTTTTCGTATTCTTACGTTTTGGATATCTCCCAAATCAAAGCGGGGGAGTGTTTCTATTTTTATCTCTACCAACATTTTTTTTGTATTTGCAAAAAAACTAAATCTTTTTGTGCGCCTGTGCTTACAATTAGCTGAGTGTGTCTTTATTGCGGAGGCCGGAAATTCTAGATACAATTTTGTGTATAATCAACATCTTGCTGAGCACCGCAAGGTTTTCTACATGTGATTTTCTTTAATAATGAGTTCAGTTCTGTTTCTACTAATAGGGTTCAGGTGCCCCTGTCCTTCCAAAGATTTTGGGGGAATCGGTCTTCACTTCGAGTGGAGACTTTTGGCTCCCGAGTTTCAGTGCTCTCTCTGATTTTAAAACATCGAAAATCGTATTTCTGAGTTTCGAAAAATTCTGAACAAAATCTGGATGTAGGCAATGATATATCTCACAAACGTGTGAAATATCAAGGTCAAATGCTTTGTATTCTGAGTCACACAAAAATTACAAGTGTGGATCTGAGTATGCATATTTTCAAATTTCTAAACTTTATCAGATTTTGTTATTTTTATGTACGCCATAATAAAATATTTGAATTTTATATTTTGCACGTTTATGGGTTACATCATTGGTTACATCTGCATTTTTCTTAAGAGTTTTCTGAAACTCATAAATATGATTTTCGGTGTTTTTTTTTAAATGGAGGGAGCACTGGAGATCGGAAACCAAACAAACTTTCCATCTTCACTCATCCCTATAATAGTTTACACAACCACAAGTCTACGCCGGTAATGGTCCGAATGTTTGTGTTATAATTGAGACGTCAACACTTCCTAAAGTAACCCTTAAATAAAATCCTGACGGGCATGCCATCGTCCCTCAGGCTTAAGCATGCACTCTCTGGTTCTGCAGACGTTGAGTCGCCATGAAGGACACCTTTCCGCGGTCGTAAAGGAAGAAACTAATCTATCTTGACCAGTCATGCATGCAGTTAATTATTGGAATTGTATGTGTTGCAATATTCTATCTCAGAGGTTGTCAACATGTTGGTATGTCCATTCCACTTAGGCTGGTGCCAGTGGGGGCGGTAAGGGCGGCGATATCGCCCGGGTCGGGGCGGGAGGCGGGCGGTAGGGAGGCGGGACGGCAGCGGGAGGCGATGGAACCATCGCCCGGCGGTAGCGCCCGCTACCGCCCCGCTGTCGCCCGCGTTGGCGGCGGTAGGGGGGCGAGAGGGAGGCGGGAGCGGGGCGGCGCGCTGGCGGGGCGGGGCGAGAGGGAGGCGGTAGCAACGGCTAGCTGGCGTGGCGAGCTCTGATTCGTCCACGTCAGCTAGCCGTTGAGCTATCCGTTGCAGCTTCAAAAAATTCGAAAAAAAATTGCAAAAAATTCAAAATTTCATCCCCAACCCCCTATAAATACCCCCACCTGGTTTCACTCATCTCACACCCCACTTCATCTCATTTCTGTCTTCCACTCTCCATTTCCACTCCTCTCGACGCCATGTCTTCGTCCAGCAGCAGTTCGAGCGAAGGAATGCAGGGTGCTATGATCGATGCATTCCAAGCGGAGTACGAGGAGGCGATGCTCAACCTCGAGGCGGAGTCAAGCCGGACGCGACGCCGTCGAAGGTTCATCAGGCGTGATCGTGATGGTGCCGCCGATCGGCTCTACGATGACTACTTCGCCGACAACTGTACTTATCCTCCGAACTTTTTTCGGCGAAGGTATCGGATGAGGCGAAAGCTTTTTCTCGACATTGTAGATAGATTGGGTGAATACTCTCCGTATTTCACCCAAAGAGTTGATGCTCTCAACCGTCCTGGTTTTACTCCCCTACAAAAGTGTACTGCGGCTTTGCGCTTGTTAGCTTATGGAGCCGCTGCGGATACGGTAGATGAGTGGCTAAAGCTAGCTAGACAAACTTCATCAGAATGTCTAGAGAAATTCTGTGAAGGCATCATTGACTGTTACGGGGAAGAGTTTTGCCGTCGACCAAATGTCGCGGATACTCAGCGTCTCCTAGCGAAAGCCGAGGAGCGTGGCTTTCCGGGAATGCTAGGGAGCATCGACTGCATGCACTGGCAGTGGAGGAACTGCCCAGTGGCGCATGCCGGTCAATTCACAAGGGGAGACATCAAACACCCTACCATAATCTTAGAAGCCGTTGCATCATATGATCGTTGGATCTGGCATGCCTATTTTGGAGTGGCCGGGTCCAACAACGACATCAACGTACTGAATCAGTCGACGTTGTTCACTGATGTGCTTAGGGGAGAAGCACCCGTAGTGAACTTCACGGTGAATGGACACGAGTACAACAGGGGTTACTACCTTGCCGACGGCATCTACCCCTCCTGGCCGGTGTTCATGAAAGGGGTGACTCTTCCACAAAGTGAAAAGCATCGGCTATTCACAACTGCTCAATCAGCTTGGCGCAAAGATGTCGAGTGTACCTTTGGAGTGCTCAAGTCTAGGTTCAACATTATAGCAGTTCCCGGACGCTCCTACTCGCAGCGTACTCTTGGGTTGATCATGCGTGCATGTGTCATTCTGCACAACATGATCATCGACGATGAGCGTGGTACCAATTTGGACGACATCTATGAGACAGTTGCGTCCAATGTCGGGCCGGCGATCCACAACAATGCACCACCAGGCCTAGCAGCCAGGATTCAGATGGACAACGAAATGAGGGACTCACCGATGTATACACAGCTCCAGCAAGATTTGATTGAGCATGTGTGGGCAAATAGTCATGCCTAGATTATGTAATTTTTTAATTTTTTATGTAATTTTTTAATTTTTTATGTAATTTTTTTATTTACTATGTAATCGGTAATATTTTTAGTTGAATAAAATAATTTTATTGCATTATTTTGATTGTCTAAACAAAAGCGAGTGAAATAACTAAATGTGAAAACTGAAATGCTGACGTGGAGGAGAGAGAAGCTGACGTGGTTACAGCCTGCCACTACAGCCCGTGCAGTGGCACCGTGAGGTGAGAGTGAGGTGAGAGTGGGGTGAGAGTGGGGGTAAAAGCTGACGTGGCGGGGCTATAGCCGGGCGGTGCACTGGCACCAGCCAATAATTAAAGTGCTCCACAGCAACTAGTCAATTTAACTTCTTGAGCTCTCGAACAAATGAAAGCATCCTGTCTATGCAAAGCCCGATGATCCTTTTGCAGTTTTGCTTATCCGCACATATATTGTTTAATCGACACTCAGGGACTATATGTCTTTGAAAATGTAAATATAAAGGAATCTCAAACGGATGTTCTAATAGTGGACATACATAGTTGCGCGAGATGGTTTTCAAAGACATGATGTGGCCTACTGTTCCGGTGCTTGACTTAATTGCATGGCGAATGTAAACCGCACAATGTTGACTCCTTTGGTACGTCGACGTCGGCACCTCCATAGCCCCGATTATCAGGTGTTGATGTGGGGATTATCAAGGCTGTCGCGTTTGAAGATCAGCTAGACTCTAAAGGTATCATCTCGCATGCTCTTGTTGAGTTGAGATTGCTTACTGTTAGTAGTTGTCCCAGGAAGTACTTCCAGAAATTGAGGAGAAGATGGTATTTCACTGTTCATTTTGTGCATCCGGTTTTTGTATGGCGATGTCCACTTCAAAATCGTGTACCAGATGACTGTGAGCCAGACAATCGATGGGTGTATTTGGTATCATCTTGAAATTAATATATCTCATTTTTCTTTCAACCAGCGCATGCGCAGTTCGAATCGCACCCAACTCGCAAACAGTGCGCTGCGACTCACACGATAACTACGCACCCGAGTCCATGTGCCATCTCATATTCTCATCTCCTACCCCTATCACCGTGCAGGCCCGGGACCGCGACTCGCTTGAACGATCCGTCCACAAGTCCACCGTCACAAACTCATTAGTTCCCAAGTATATGCGAATTTTAAACAAAAGAGAAAAGTTTGTTTTAATTAAACTCGCAAGAGATTAAACAAATCAAACAACTCGAAATCCTAGTTATTGGCACACTGAACTTACAAATCCCGCTATATAAACCCTGTACATGTTTGGTGTATCGAGAATGCAACTATCCCGACCGATATTGATGTCTACGCTCGTTGATATGTGGACCCTAGTTGTAATTAAAACCCTTCGTTCTCAATCTTTCTCCTCCCTCAGTGCCTCCGACGATTTTGTTGCCCACACTGACGGAGCTCGCCAACGGGCCTCCTTCCTGCCCCGTGTGTCCTACTCCACACGCACGGTCGCCAGGGGCACCCAATCCGACCGAGCGCGGAGCTAGATCCGTCATCGCAGTATTCACCTATGTGTCGTCGAACCATTTACAACAGTGTCGCGTGATAGGCGAATAGAATAGCAGGAGAGAGAGCACCATCAGCGGCGAGATCATCATGTCGAGCCAATTGATTCCTCCGCTAATCCACCAATAAACGAGCCAAATTAATGGGTGACGAAAGTCGCGACCGCCCCAATCCCGCCCCATTACCGACCGGATACCCGCCTCCGCTCAAGTACTGATTTTCCTTCGTGGGTGGCGCCTCTGCCTCTTTCATCCCTTTCCCATGACCTTTTCCACGCAGCCCAGGGCCAGGCCGTCGTTGCTGGCGGCAAAACTCGGCGGCATAGAGTTGCCTGACTCGAAGACGGAGTGTGCAGCGGCATGACGACATCCCAACGGGACTGAGCCTGGCTTTCGCGAAAGCCACGAGGCACACGGTGTGTTGCCACGGAGCCATTTTGGAAGCTCCTAGTTGCTTGCACAAACCGTGTGTCCGCCATGGCGTGTTACTCGTCGAGGTGACGTTGCTGCTTCGTTCTGGGCCTCTGGGCCTTCGGCAGTCGACTTGCCATGGGAAACTTCTGTCCAGACTTCGACTAGCGGCCTAGTGGGTATTCATTTTTTTTTAGATAAAGGGCTTTATTATTTAAAGAGTTTAAGCATTAAACCCGGCCTCTACATAAGAATGCACACAGCCGCAATCCAACTGAACGGAAAAAAAATAAAAAGTAGCACTAGACGATTTACAATCATGTAAAGTAAAACGTCAATGCCTATGACGAAAGCAAACGTCTATGGGAGGACCAATCGGGCGATCAAGCGACCATCCATGTCAGATAAAAATATCCCTCGCCACCTCCTCCAATCGTGCACATGCCTCCGTAAAGAGACCTTGATGTCCCGCCCGTTATAATGTGGACCACGAACAGAGAATACTTTTGCACCGATAGAGTGCCTGTAAACGACAAAAATCTTTATCATTGAAAACCTTGTCATTTCTACTTAGCCAAAGCGACCATATAACGGCTATCGCTCCCATCCTAATAACAGTTCTAAACTTTTTATCTATCCCATTTCTACTTAGCCAAATACATTTGCAACAGACTTAGGTGGATATAACTTAGAAGCTATCTGGATAGACGACCAAATAGAACGCGCAAAACTAAATTCGAAGAATAAGTGTTTTATTGTCTCCTGTTGTGGACAAAACACACACTTTGTACTTCAATGCCAATTTCACTTAACAAGATTATCCTTTGTTAAAATGACACCCCCTACGAAGATATCAAGTAAACACTTTTAGTTTAAGCGGAATCTTCATTTGCCATAATTTTTTATTATTATCGACTGGTACATCGAAATGGACTAACGGCCTATACATGGAATTTACCGAGAATTTTCCATTCCCACATAGATTCCAACGAAACTCATCAGAACCTTGTGTAAGTTGAACAGAAGTCAACCATGCCAGCAAGGCGTTCCAAGACGTTAGTCTTGGCCCAATTAGATCTCGCTGAACATCACACTGGGTGGTGATGATTGCATAACCGTGGCTATGATATCCACTCTGTGACGAACAATATTGTATAGGGCCGGGTACTGATCCTGGAGGGTAGTATTACCTAACCATTTGTCCTCCCAGAATCTAATATCCGACCCAGCCTTTATTTTAAAGACTCCGAAGCGGAAGAAATGTTTCTTTGCCGCCATCAGACCAGCCCAAAAGTGAGAATCAACAGGTTTCCAATATACCTGTGATACCGCATTCGTATCAATGTATTTTCTTTTTAGAAGTGTTTGTCAAACCTTATCTTCGGTTACTAACTTAAAAAGCCACTTAACGAGGAATTTTGATGGATGTACATGTTAGAGATCTAGACAGGAAGACATGCGGTAGAAAATATTTATGACATGTGGGCCATTAGTCAGGGACATGAGCAAATTATTTAGTTTGTAAATTCTGTATTGACAAATTGGTATATAGTTTAGAATAGACCGAGATTAACAAGTTCAGTGCGTCAACGCCGAGATTTCGAATTCAAGGTTCGATTTATCTAACGTTAAAGATTTAGAATGAACCTTTTTAACAAACCCAAGCGAGCACACATCCGCCCCCAATCACCCATGCAGCTTCCGGCTCGTCGTCTACCGTACGTGGAATCGAGATGAGCACATGTGCTGTCATGCAATTGTTGCCGAGTAAGACGCCACCGATTTGGCATTATAGTATCTCAAAGTGCCCTCGGTCGCTTACGCGGAATAGTGCTCGGCGAAATCAGGCTAAGCAGCGGCCAGTGGGGATGGGAAGAGAAAAACAAACCCGGCACTGATGAGAAGCAAAAGAATCCAACAGGATGAAAACCACACGAAAGAAAGGAATAAGAGTGCATGTTCGTTATAGGATCTTAGCATCGTTAGACAGCTATCAAAACAAAATCTGCACTACTGATATGCGCATGATCTTTATACATGTAAACCACAGGGAAAATGTTGATCTCCATCGCTGGTATGCCAAAAAATTCTAGCCGTTGGATTGAGAAGAGAATAGCTATGATCTGTTTGGCGTTCTCACTTTGCAAAACGAACCTCATAGTTTATCATAATCAACATGCGGTCCATCTCGTTGCCTCGTTGGGTTGCTACTATGTTTGCGAAATCAACCTTATACTTTTATCAGTATCAACCTCTAGTTCATCTCATATATGTTTCGTCAAGTTTGAGATAGTTCCATTAAGTTTGACGTTATTCCGTCAAATTTGAGACATAAAACACATCTGAGTTTCATCAAGCATCTCATATGAATCTTGTAGTTTATCAGAAGCAATCTCAAAGGTCGCCCTTATCAAAGATTCATCAAGTTGCATATATGAAACTTAGAAAAATGTCATCAAGTTCAAAAAATATATCTAAAACTTGATGAAATGCTTGACTAAGTTAATTTAAATAAAATATTGTTTTTCATATATAATACAAATTAACACATCCTGGCCATCTCTTCTCCATCCAACGGCAAGAAAGCCACGAGTGCAATAGGAGTACCGTAAAGGCGAGAACTCTCGATGCGTTTTCTTTGCCACCCATATGAATTTTGTAATATTTTTGCAAGTATTTTAAAGGATCATAATAATTAAAAAATCCTTTATTGGTTGTTTCACATGTACAATTTAATCTCACAGTAGTTTCTCCTAAGAATACGTAGCATTTGAAAGTACATTTTCCATCGACTCGAATGTCTTGGAAAAAATCATTCATTTGTCAAGTGGTACACCCAAACATACTTCGGTACATATTTGATCCCGTGGGATGTAAGTGGCACTACAAATATACTATGATTTTATATTCCTTTAATTTAAAATTATGAGAATAAAAAAAGTCCAATATTCAATTTCCCTGGTCATGTCGGCGGCTAATGTGATATAGTTCAAATAGAATATTATAAGCAATATGCTTTCTCTCTCTAATTTGGTCAGTGTATTAGTTCATTTATCCGTTTTAATTCATCATCTAGTCAATTATCCAGTTATCCTTATCGTGCAACAAGTGCAAACTCAAGGGGGAACAAAAGCCCTGAAATGATTAAACTTCTTCTAAAAAGTATGACTTTACCCTTCCAGAAAAATTGTATTTCCTTTTTTCGCAAATAATTTTTTCATATGTCATTTTGGTGTGATCCAAATTCATATAAAGATAAAGGCTAATTTATGACGAGCGGGCGAGGCCAATAGTTGTCGAGTCGGATTGATACTGACTTAGCGTTCCGCCTCTATATATACCTCTTCTAAGCCATCGGTTGGGATAAGTCGAAACTTATAAATCTCCGGCGTTTGTTACCTCACCCGATTGTTAGTGATGATTTGCTGGTTGCGCTCGTGGTTTTTTCTCTTCCTACTTGCAAGGGGTCTCCACGTTAAAATCCCGTATCTCCGTGTGTTGATCTTGCTTACATTCATCGATTATTTGCTTGTCATTTATTATATTATAGCATGGGCGTCAATTTTTTATATTGTGCATAAAAAATTGAAGTGGTTATGTTGATAATATCCTCTTTACACCACATGATCTAAATATGTCCAGCTGAATAAAGGCACGGGATTCAAATGCCATGGCAGGTATAATTCGAGATCACAGAAGTTTGGGAAGAGATATTGTGGTGTTGTACACTGAAAAAGCAGTAATATTACATTTTAAAAACATTCAGAATTTCAAAGAAAAACTGATTTGTCTATGCATGCTATCGATATTTCTTTTCGGTAGAAATGCATCCTTTCTCTGAGTACTAAAACATTCCATTGTTCCAAAAAAGAAATTATAATGATTATTATGTATATTTACTTAACATTGTTGCACTGCACATCGGCACCTGAACTGGCAGGGACATCACGAGGAGCAGCATCTCAGTGCGTTCGCTACAACCAAAGCATATACTATGTCTTAATAATGGATTATTCAAACGCGGCATGCGCAAAATTCGAGGCACCTGACTATGACCTTGCTCTTCCAATGGGTAGTAGGAAACGTTCTTTCGAATTCATCGCGCGCCATTTGCAACGTACACAGAAGCAGTTCGTACGTTCACAGGTTTTCAAAATCTAATCGGCCAGCATTCTTCTTCTCCCTTACACTTCAGGAATCTGGCGAAGATCTTTCTAATTAGCACGGATCGCATTCCCTGCTGATTTCCACCTTTTGTTTTTACTGCTTCCTATTTGAATGCAGAAGTAATTACCACCATCATCGATGGAATTCCCTACTGATTCTACCTTTTCTTTTAGGCAATACTACTTCCTATTTGAATGCAGAAGTAATTTGGATGTCGTACATTGAAGGAAAGGTTGCAGTCACTGTTTGTACCCCTATGTGCGGTGGCCATTTATCATCTACTGGCTGCATATACCAGTTTGTACTAGGCCATAGCACTATACCAGCAATGATGTCGGCATGGCATGGTGTAATTCATATATGTATTTGGTTCCGGCATGGTGAGATGCGATGATGAAGAAATGAAGAAAGGAATCCACACCATGATACTACCAGACAGAGTATTCTTCTGGAACCATGGTTAAAACAGGTAAGCTTCCTTTAAAGAAAACCATGGCGGCTAGCTAGCTTCTCGCTTCACACCAAAGATGACCAACCAACCATGGAATTTTGCCACTTCTGCTTCTCACGGTTCAAACAACTTCGAAAAGCTTTCTTGCGAAGAGCTCATCTTCTTGCTACTAAAGGCATTACTCTAACAAACTAGAGCTAAAATGTGGAAAGCTTAGTAATCCCTGCACCTAACACGACCTAATAAACTCGTACTACCACTTTCTGAACTTTAGTAGCACAACTGCTAGATACTAGAAGACGGGAAGAAAAATCCAGGGTACGGTACAACAGATAATCGATGATACGACCGAATCGAAGAAAAATGTACACTAGCTAGCCGGGGCGGCTAGACGAGGCGACGGTCGGCGCGGCCGCGGCGGCCTCGGTGACGGGGTCCTTCTTGCGGCGCATCTCGAGCACCTTGCGGTGGGAGTTGGAGTGCAGGTCGCCGACGAAGGTGGGGCTGCAGGCCGGGCGGTACTCCGGGAGGAGCCGGCCTGACTTGAAGCGGACGCCACAGGCGTTGCACAGCGTCTTGGCGCCCTTGGGGCCGGCGCGCCACTGCGGGGTCTTCTGGACGCCGCAGTGGCTGCAGCTGCGGTCACCCTGGACGGGCGGGGAGGCGGAGAGCTGCGGCTGGAAATGGTGCTTTGGCTTGCGCCCGCGCTTCTTGGGCTTGCCATGCTTGGACTTCTTGGAACGTGGCGGCTCGTTGAGGAGGTTGGAAGCGATGAAGGTGGGGGAGTCCAGTAGGAACAAGGACGATAAAGACGCCGACGAGGAGCTGGAGGAGGTAGTGGTGGACGATGACGCTGAGTCGGATATTGACGCGCCGGAGAGCGACCATACGGTGGTGCCGCGCGACCGCTTGCTGCGCTTCTTCGACCTCACCGGCACAAGCGCTTCCGTGGAGAGCGCGCAAATGGTCGGCGTCCGCAGCATAGGGTACACGGCTGTTGAGACCGCTGCTTCTTTGTGCCGCCACGCAGCTGATGGGGCGGCAGGTAGCCGCGGCGCCGGCGGGAGCTCGGCCAGCGAGTCGTCCATGATACGGGACACCCACTCCAGTTCCTCCGCGTCGTGGGCCTACATAAAACACAGTAAACAACTTGAAAATAATCCTACTGCGGAAAAACCTAGCAAACAAGTGGTGCCGTCTGAAGATAAAAAAGGCCAAACGTCCTTACCGGCAGGTCCATCTCCGGCGGCAAAAGCGGCATGAGCTCGTAGGAGACCACCGACGAGCCGTGGGAGTCACTGCACTTCTGCTCCTCCTCCTCGGCCACTGGCGCCGCCTCGCAGAGCAAACCGCCTTCCTTTTCCACCTCGCAGAGCTCCTCGAGGTCAAGGAGATCGTCTACCAAGAAACCGTCTCCCGCTCCCCACGCCGCCGGCCCGGAGACCATGGCAGCCGACACCTCCTCGGCTGCCTCGTGCGGCCTGAGGCTACTCCTAAGCGCGGACATGCTCCCCTCCCTCTCCTCCTATAACCGCAACCCACCCATAGAAAGCAGCTCGTCAGTTTCCTCATAAGAGCGTATCAGCAACCGTCTCAGTTACAAGGAGCCTTGCTTACCAGGGAGCCATGGTGGTGCGAGAACGACGACGACGACATGACGGAGGCGGCTGCAGAGGAGCGGGAGCGGGGGAAAGGGAAGGACGAAGAAGAGGAGGCGTGGAGGAGGTGAGGAGCAGAGGAAAAGGCAGGGGCGGAAGAGATGAGTGTCTGGTGGGTCATTGAATGGCTGCCAAAGCCCGTGTGCGCAACAAATGCACTGTTGTTTTCTCTCCCCCGTAGTACCTTTTCTCCCGCTTTCCTCTCCCTCAATCACGTTGCTCCACTCCATTTTCTTTTCTTCAAGAAAAACAATACTCCTATAATGGACATACCAGTCAGTCAACAGTCCTATATTCTTAGAGCATCTCCAACAGCGGCTGGAAAAACGCCGCGCACGCCATATATCGGTCCTTTGCTGCGCGCGGGGCCGTTTTCCGTGCTCCAGCGGACGCGCGATAAAATCGTCGCGCGGGATATTCGTCCAGCGCGCTGGACGAAGCGGTACCGTCGGCGTCAAACCTCCATCGTGCCGTCCAGCGCGCGGGGAAAAGAAGAACGCGCGCGAATCCCCCAACTACCGCTGAAATCTCCCGCCGCTCGCGCTCTCTCTCCCGCCCTCGCCCCTCCCGCGCCGCCGCCGGCGAAATTCCGGCGATGGACGGCCGCTCCGACGTCCCCCCGACCCCTCCGTACCTGCGCGACCCCTCACTCGCCGGCGCCGCCGCAAACCCTAGCGCGGGATTTGCCACCTCCACCGGCGCCGCCGCTCCTCCCGTTGGTCTCGCGCGCGGCCTTTTCACGGCGCCCCGGGCGAACTCCGTCGACGGTGTCGCGCGGGCGACTGGTGCGCAGCCGCGCAAGGTCCTCGCCAAGCGGCCGGCACAAAAGGAGAAGACCGGAGCGGCTGCAAAGCGGGTGAGGAAAGCGTCGCCGCCACCGCCCTTCCAAGCGCCGCCGCAACCGGAAGCGCATCTGGCACCCCCGCCTCCGCCCTTCCAAGCGCGGACGCAACCGGAAGCGGAGCTGCCACAGGACGCGCCCATGGTGTTTGATCAAATGCAAACAAGGTATGAAATTTTTTCTTTTTCTTTTTTGTTGTTGATTGCTATGAAATGTGCATATGTGTAGCAAAATTATAGTTAGTTTCACCGTCTTTGTAGTTTGGATGATGATGCATACTTGTCAACCATGGGTGTTGGATCCAACACTTCGCAATGGTCTCAAAACAATGAAATTCATGATGAGGATCATGAATATGAGGATATGGATGATGATGGTGAGGGTTTGGTGGAGGCACCGAAAGGAAGGGCGGTCAATTATAGCACAAAAGAAGATGTTTTGCTATGCAACGCGTGGTTGAATGTGTCCTTAGATGCCTCCGTTGCGACGGCCCAAACTTATAACACATATTGGGATAGGATGAAGGTGTACTTTGACGCACGCAACAAGAGTGGCGTTGAGCGTAGCAATAGATCTCTTCGTTCCCGGTTGTCGTTGATAAACTCCGATTGTCAAAAGTGGTCGGCGTGTTTGACGGCGGTTGACTCCATCAACCCAAGCGGCACAAATGATGTGGATAGGGTAAGTGGCATTTCTTTGTGTGGCAATTTCATTGTTGCTTTCTTACTTTCACCATTTGTGTGTTAACTTGTTCTCTTGTATGGTTCTATGTGTAGCTCAACATTGCACAAGGCTTGTTTCGAGGGGAAGATAAGAAGGGGAAGAATGGCAAGACGAAGAGAGGGAGACCTTTTGTGATGTCTCATTGCTATGATGTGTTGAAGGATGAAGAAAAATGGAAGAAGCGTGAGGGCTTACTAGATGTGCCAAGCTATCCAAACATTGAGCGACTCGTCACAAATGTTCTTGATGATGATGAAGAGGGCACAAGCGATGGCACGAAGAAGAGGAGCCCTACACCAAACTCGGTTGCCTACTCCAAACCAAGAAGACCAATGGGAGCTAAACAAGCAAAAGAGAGCAAGAAGAAGGGAGGGGAGGATGACCTCAAGAATGCCATGGACAAAATGGTGAAAGCAAGAAAGCAACAAGCGGAGGATAGGAGGGCGGCTAGGACACAAGAGGCGGCAATCGAAGCAAGAAAGGTGGCGGCGGAGGAGAGGAGGGTGGCATTGGAGGAAAAGAAGTTGGAAATGGATGAACAAGCGCGGGTTATGGAATATGAGAAGTACCTCTTCTTCATGGATACGTCACACTTTGACGATACGCAAAAGGAGTATCTCAACTTATGCCGTCAACAACTCATGGCTCGAAAAAAGATGATGGGCATCGGAAGCATGGGAAGTGTTGGTGCTACCATGGGTGGGATGGGTGGCATGGGAGGCATGGGTGGTGTTGGTGCTACCGTCGGTGGCATGGGTGGCATGGGAGGCATGGGAGGCATGGGTGGCATGGGTGGTGTTGGTGCTACCATGGGTGCCATGGGTGGGATGGGTGGCATGGGTGGTGTTGGTGCTACCATGGGTGCCATGGGTGGGATGGGTGCCATGGGTGGTGTTGGTGCTACCATGGGTGCCATGGGTGGGATGGGAGGCATGGGTGGCATGGGAAGCTTTGTAGGCTTTGGAGGCATGGGAGGTACAATGGGTGGCTTCGGAAGCATGGGCGCAAACATGGGAAGCTTTGGAGGCATGGGTAACATGGGAGGGCCGAGTGCACCTCCGGTTGGCATGGGAGGATATGGAGGCATGGGTAACATGGGAGGGCCGAGTGCACCTCCGGTTGGCTTGGGGGTTTCTATGGGTGGAGGAAATGCTTCCGGTATGCCTCACGTGCCTTCCGATGGAGCATTTGAAGGTAGTGGGAACACCGTCCAAGTTGATAATGAGGCGGTTGAAGAAGATGCGGGGGAGGATGAAGAAAATGGAGAGGAACAAGATGATGCATGATCGATGTTGTGGTTTGATGAACTATCCGTAGAATTTGAACTATGTCATGTATTTATTCTATATTTGAACTATCATGTTGGTTTGCATATTTATTCTATGTTTATCTATGTTTGAACTATGCGTAGAATTTTTATCTATGTTTGAACTATCATATCTATGTCATGTATATCTATGTAGAATTTGCATATTGGTTTCATTTTTGGTGCCGGCTAGCCGCGCGCGCTGGAGTTTTGGGCGTCTGCTGGAGCGTCTGTTCCGGCGCGCTAAACTATAGCGCGGCTGGAAAAGCTAAACCAGCGCGCCGCGCCCGAAAACTGCTTTTTGGCGCTGGATACAGAATATAGCGCGCGGCGCCGAAGCGCGTCTGTTGGAGATGCTCTTACCCATTTCTATGCTTTTGGATGCTAGTTCCCGTATGAATATATGCTAAGAAGATATATTCATGATATTAGAGCATCTCCACCGGGCGCGCCCAACTCCGCTCCCAATAGGCGTTTTGGGCGCCGGCATGAAATTGCCTCAGCGTCGAGCCCAAATAGCCCAAATGTTGCAGGCACGCCCCAATAGAGCGTCCGGCAACCCCACTTCGCGCCCAGGTTTTAGGGACGCAAGCGGGTGCGCCGGCAACCGCGACAACGCGCGTCACGTCGAATCCTGACGGACGGGGCTGACGCGTCAGTGACACGGGGGCGGTCAGCCAATTAACTGCGGCCGCTGAGCAGTTTCCTGACGACGTGCGACGTGTCACGCCTCGCCTTCCCGACACGCGTCGCCGGAGTTACGACGCCTCGGGAATCGGCGCCGGCGTAATGGCGAAGTTTCCCGCGTCGCGTTCCCGCCCTTCGTCTCCCACGACCGTCCTATAAAAGAACGCGCGGTGCCGCTTGCCGTTTTCCACCATCGCTCCTTCCTCTCTTCCCCCCTGATACGTCTCAAATGTATCTATAATTTTTTATGTTCCATGCTTGTTTTATACATATTGCTAAATGTTTTATATACACTTCATAGCATTTTTATGCATTTTCTGGGACTAACCTATTAACAAGATGCCACAGTACCAGTTCCTGTTTTCTGCTGTTTTTCCGTTTCAGAAAAGATAGTCAGAAAATATTCTCGGAATTGGACGAAAATGAACGGAGCCCAGTTTTTCACCGACACGAAGACAAAGTCCGAATGGCGCACGAAGAAGCGACCCAGGGGAGCCAAACACCACTAGGGCGCGGCCCCCTGCCTGGCGCGCCGTGGTGGTGTGTGGGGCCCTCGGCTGGCCCCACGCGCCGCCCTTTCGTCTATATATTGCCTCTGTCCTGAAAACCCTAAATACTCGAGCATTATTCAACGAAAAGTTCCGTCGCCGCCGCCGTCATCAACCCTATTTCGGGAGGGTTCTGAAACTCTTCCCGGCACCCTGCCGGAGAGGGAGATTATCACCGGAGGGATCTACATCACCATGTCCGCCTCCGGAGTGATGCGTGAGTAGTTCATCCTTGCACTACGGGTCCATAGCAGTAGCTAGATGGTTGTCTCTCCACTTTGTGCTGTCATGTTTAGATCTTGTGAGCTGCCTAACATGATCAAGATCATCTTGTTGTAATGCTACGTGTTGTGTTTGCTGGGATCCGATGAATAGTGATGTTATGATCGAGTTGTTTATAATCTATCTACTGTTTTATTTATGTTCTTGCATGCTCTCTGTTGCTAGTAGATGATTTGGTCAAGTAGATGCTTGTGACTCCAAGAGGGAGTATTTATGCTCGATAGTGGGTTCATGCTCTAGTAATCTGGGCGAGTGACAAGAACATCTAAGGTTGTGGATGTGCTGTTGCCACTAGGGATAAAATAACTAATGCTTAGCTTAAGGGTACTGCTGTTAAGTCTAATGTGTTTGTTTACATTATACACTTTGCTTAATGCAATAATCTGTTGTTTGCAACTTAATACTAACGGGAGACACGGATGCTATCCCGGAAGTGGATTATTTAGGCATGGATGCAGCTGGTAAGCGGTCCATGTATTATGTTGTAATCTAAAAATAAACTATCTTGTCATATATTGCATTGTCATGCGCTTGCTATTTGTCAATTGCCCAGCTATAATTTGTTTACCCAACATGCATGTTATCTTTTATGGAGAGACACCACTAGTGAACTGTGGACCCCGGTCCATTCTTTTACACTGATAAAAACACCAACTGCAATCATCTGTTTTCTGTTACTTTCTGCATTTATTATTATTCTCCACACCATACGTTTAATCCTTTGTATTCAGCAAGCCGGGAAGATTGACAACCTTCCTGTTTCGTTGGGGCAAAGTAGTTTTATTGTGTTGTGTGCAGGTCCACGTCAACCACCAAATCATCTGACATTGCGCCGTGACATATTTTTTGGTGCCGTTGACAACCTTCTGAAGCACTTTTGACTCCTACTGGATTGATAACCTTGGTAGATATCAAGGGAAAATTGCTGCTGCACTACATCATACCTTCCTCTTGGGGTCTCCCAACGAACGTGTGTTTTCACGTCATCAAGCACATTTTTTGGCGCCGTTGCCGGGGAGTCAAGAGGCTACAGCAAGGGGAGTCTCACACTTCCAATCTCATTACTTTGTTTTTGTCTTTCTTAGTTTATTTTATTTTATCTTGTTTGCTTTTAAAATCAAAAAGCACAAAAAAAATCTTGCATCTAGTTTATTTCGGTTTTCTAGCTTTACTTCTTGCTTCGATCATCATGTCTAGCTTTACTCCCTTTAATATTGTACCCCCTTTAAGCGAAATCATTATGTTTGAACAAAAAAATGGAGAAACTTTTAAGAAAGCTTGGGAGAGAATGATAGAACTGCATATGCAACCTAAAATGGATTTGGGAGTTCTCATAAAAAAATTCTACTTTGGTTTATTCTCTTTATACCAAATGTCCTAGATGTCATGGTAGGGGAAACCTTCTCTGAATATGATGCGGCAAAGTCTTATAAATTTTTGAATTGATTGGCTATTTTTCCCATGATAGATGAAACTGAGGGGTGGTTACTAGGCTGGATAAAATAGAAAAGTCACTTAATGAATTAAATTTGAATCATAGCCCTAAGGATCAACCCCTTGTCGAACTAAAATGATTGGGAACCTTTCATTGAGATAAAAATTGGTAGAGAGAAGTCACAATGTCCATCATGCCTAAAATGATTTATGATGTTTTAAAATTTGATAACATGGTTGATTATCTTGTTTTTCATTTCCATGGTGATGGCACTATTACAAAGAGTTTAGGGATGATTAATAATGTTGAAGTCACTATTCAAAATAAGACTATCGCAATAAACTTTATGATCCTGGCAAAATCTCCTAATAGTATAGTCCTGGGTAGATCATTTTCGAAAAGCAATGGGGGATTTATTAATGCAAGGTAAGGATTTATGAAATTTAATGCTCCTATTAATCGAAGGTTCTTCTTCCCAATTAAGAAAGATGACCCTGCTGAAAGGTTGGAAGATTTCACTTTTATAGATAATACTTGACTTTTGCATTGTGCCTAGCTAAAAGGCGTTAAAGAAAAGCGCTTATGGGAGGCAACCCATTTTATTTTCTGTTATTTTATTTTGTTGAGTTAAGGAATTAGCTTACTTCTGTAATAATTCTTTGTATCTTTTATTTTTCGTTTTGTTGTGCCAAGAAGAGCCTCTAATAGCAAGATAGCACTAAAAGTTTAGTTTGCTGTCCAGAAACAGATTTTGTGCCTCACGGTAAAAATTCGTGAAAAATCACGGAACAGTATTTTAATCTGCAAATTTTTGTGCAGAAGCCTGAGCTTTTTGCCTATCTTTCTTTAGTTCATCGTTTTCTGATTTGAGTGGCTTAAGTGCCTCGAAAAAATTCATCTTCACGGACTGTTCTGGTTTTGACAGATTCTGTCTAGTTTTGCATTCTCTCTTTTACAAGTGTTAAGTGAAATTCTTTAAAGGTGGAAGAGCTTCACATAAGGCTAGTAAACAGTAGCTAATGTTTAAAATGATGTTTATAATGTGTCTTTATAGAACCAAGTGAGATTATGATTTGATGCACTAACCTCTAATGAAGTTTACTCTGAGTTTGGTGTGAAGGAAGTTTTCAAGTATTAAGAGAGAAGGGTGATAAAATAAGATCAAGAAGAGTGAAGAGCTTAAGCTTGGGGAGGCTCCCCCTCCCCAACATATTTCAAGAAGACTCAAGCGTCTAAGCTTGGGGATGCCCAAGGCATCCCCTTCTTCATCGACAAATTATCAGGTCATCTCTAGTGAGACTATATTTTTATTTCTTCACATTTTAAGTGATGTTCTTGGAGCGTCTGTGTGTTTTATTTTCAGTTTGTTTATGTTTTGTTCTCTGGTCATAACTTGTTGGACCCTAGCACTCTTGTTTGGGAGAGAGACACGCTCCGCTTTTTCATTAGAATACTCCTATTCTTCACTTATACTTGTTGAGTATTCTTGTCTAGCGCTGCTATGCTTCTAGCTCTTATTTTTCATGTATCTCTTGTTCAGAGCTATTAGTTCTTTTGAAGAAAGTACTCTCTTGCTTCACTTATATTTGTTTGGAGAGTTGTTAAAAAATTGATTGGTGTTTGGTTGGAACAGAAAATGCTATGCATGTGGTAATGGTATAAAAAAATGCTTACATAGTCTTGTAGATCATTTGTTTTGAGTAACTTGATACTTTTCAATTGTTTTGAGTTATCAAGTAAGTAATGTTTAAACTTGTGTATCATGTAAGTAAAGGCTCATTAGTGAAGAACTACCGTTAAAACTTGAAGTTATTTGATTTGTCATAATTGGTAGTTCCAAAGTCTAGATATTTTCTGTTAAAAGGATGATTTGGTTAACAAGGAAGACAGTGTGGAGTCTATAGTTTTTCTTATATGTTCATCATATGGTTCTTTTTATACCGGTTGACGTTATGTGTTTGCTTAAAATAACCTTGCTAGCCTAAACTCTGTACTGAGAGGGAATGCTTCTCGTGCATCCAAAACCCTGAGCCAAAATCCATGCCATCTGTGTCCACCATACCTACCTATATGTGGTATTTTCTTGCCACTCCAAGTAAATTTTCATGTGCTACCTTTAAATTATTCAAAACTGTTACTACTTCTTATTTGTGTCTCTGTTTACCAACTCATGAGAAGTAGTAGATCATCTTTATTACACTTGTCAATCAGACTTTACTCCAGACTAGCAGCTTACATCTGCTTATATATAATTTTGCAAAAAGAGCTGGCAGTGGGGTGCCCAGCCCCCTTAATTTACAACTTTCATCATTAACTCTCCTCACATTTTGTTCCTGAGCATTCAGTCAAACATCTGCATGTGTAAACAAAGGAGAAAAGAGGAATGATCTGCTTGCTGCAGAAATAACGTTCCTTAATGGGAGCCGCTCTTAAAAAGTCTGGTTGGCAGGGGTAATACTGTATTGTTTGCTACATTCGTTGACCATTAACATGCACCTCTCAAAATATTTTTTACTCTCTATATGATTTCAAAAAATAAAAAGCTCTAGCACATGACATAATCCCTGCTTCCCTCTGCGAAGGGTCTTTCTTTTACTTTTATGTTGAGTCAGTTTTCCTACTCCTGTCTATTCTCCACAAGCAAACACTAGTGTCAACTTTGGTACAAAAATTATTATATGTTAGCATATTAGACTAATTATGCTACTTTGTGTTGACAATATCCATGAGAAAAATATGTTGGAAGTTGAAGCAAATGCTGAAACTTAAATCTTCCTTTGTGTTGGTCAAACACTTTTAATTCAAAATGTTGCTTGGTGAGCTAACTTTTATGCAAATTCTCATAGCTCATGTCTCCAAAGTACTATCCATGAAAAGTTTTTTACTTGTATGATATATTATGTTTACTCCTTGTTTACTTTTTAGCAAATCGCTTCATTCAGTTCATGTGCCTTACACTACTATTTGATCAAGATTATGTTGGTAGCAAGTCACTCCAAAAATTATATTATTATTGTTTACCTACTTGAGGACGAGTAGGAACTAAGCTTGGGGGTGCTGATACGTCTCAAGCGTATCTATAATTTTTTATGTTCCATGCTTGTTTTATACATATTGCTACATGTTTTATATACACTTCATAGCATTTTTAAGCATTTTCTGGGACTAACCTATTAACAAGATGCCACGGTGTCAGTTCCTGTTTTCTGCTGTTTTTCCGTTTCAGAAAAGCTAGTCAGGAAATATTCTCGGAATTGGACGAAAATCAACGGAGCCCAGTTTTTCACCGACACGAAAACAAAGTCCGAAGGGCGCACGAAGAAGCGATCCAGGGGAGCCAAACACCACTAGGGCGCGCCCCCCTGCCTGGCGCGCCGTGGTGGTGTGTGGGGCCCTCGGCTGGCCCCACGCGCCGTGCTTTCGCCTATATATTGCTTCTGTCCCGAAAACCCTAAATACCCGAGGATTATTCCACGAAAAGTTCCGTCGCCGCCGCCGTCATCAACCCTAGTTCGGGAGGGTTCTGAAGCTCTTCCCGGCACCCTGCCGGAGAGGGAGATCATCATCGGAGGGCTCTACATCACCATGCCCGCCTCCGGAGTGATGCGTGTTCATCCTTGGACTACGGGTCCATAGCAGTAGCTAGATGGTTGTCTCTCCACTTTGTGCTGTCATGTTTAGATCTTGTGAGTTGCCTAACATGATCAAGATCATCTTATTGTAATGCTACATGTTGTTTTTGCTGGGATCCGATGAATAGTGATGTTATGACCAAGTTGTTTATCAATCTATTTACTGTTTTATTTTATGTTCTTGCATGCTCTCCGTTGCTAGTAGATATTTGGCCAAGTAGATGCTTGTGACTCCAAGAGAGAGTATTTATGCTCGATAGTGGGTTCATGCCTCCAGTAATCTGGGCGAGTGACAATAACATCTAAGGTTGTGGATGTGTTGTTGCCACTAGGGATAAAATAACTAATGCTTAGCTTAAGGGTACTGCTGTTAAGTCTAATGCGTTTGTTTACATTACACACTTTGCTTAATGCAATAATCTGTTGTTTGCAACTTAATACTAACGGGAGACACAGATGCTATCCCAGAAGTGGATTATTTAGGCATGGATGCAGCTGGTAAGCGGTCCATGTATTATGTTGTAATTCCCAATAAATACTACAATAAACTATCTTGTCATATATTGCATTGTCATGCGCTTGCTATTTGTCAATTGCCCATCTGTAATTTGTTTACCCAACATGCATGTTATCTTTTATGGAGAAACCACTAGTGAACTGTGTAACCTGGTCCATTCTTTTACACTGATAAAAAAACCAACTGCAATCATCTGTTCTCTGTTACTTTTGCATTTATTATTATTCTCTGATTGCGTGGATCACACGTTCATTGGGAGACCCCAAGAGGAAGGTATGAAGCAGTGTAGCAGCAGTTTCCCTCGGTGTGAAACCAAGGTTTAATCGAACCAGTAGGAGCAAGAAATCACTTCTGAAGGTTGTTGGTGGCGGAATATGGCACGGCGCAACACCAGGGAATCCGGCGACCGACATGGAACTGCACACAACACAATCAAACTACTTTGCCCCAACGAAACAGTGAGGTTGTCAATCTCACCGGCTTGCTGAAAACAAAGGATTAAACGTATGGTGTGGAAAACAGTAGTAAATTGCAGAGAATGAAAAGGAACAATGTTTGCAGTTGGTTGTATTATCAGTGTAAAAGAATGGACCGGGGTCCACAGTTCACTAGTGGTGTCTCTCCATAAAAGATAACTAACATGCTGGGTGAACAAATTACAGCTGGGCAATTGACAAAATATTGAGCGCATGACAATGCATATATATGACATGATGATTACTATGATATTCATGTGGGCATTACGACAAAATACATAGACCGTTATCCAACAGCGTCTATGACTAATAATCCACCGCCAGGTTGTCACCGAGTTCCCCGTTGGTATTAAGTTGCAAGCAACGGATAATTGCATTAAGTAATGTGCGTAATGTAAACAAATGCATTAGACCTAACGGCGCACCCTTAAGCTAAGCATCGGTTATTTTATCCCTAGTGGCAACAGCACATCCACAATCTTAGAAGTTATTGTCACTCTCCCAGATTACCGGAGGCATGAACCCACTATCTAGCATAAATACTCACTCTTGGAGTTACAAGCATCTACTTGGCCAAAGCATCTACTAGTAACGGAAAGCATGCAAGATCATAAATAACATATAAGATAGATTGATAATCAACTTGACATAGTATTCAATATTCATCGGATCCCAGCAAACACAACATGTAGCATTACAATAAGATGATCTTGATCATGATAGGCAGCTCACAAGATCTAAACATGATAGCATAAAGTGGAGAGACAACCATCTAGCTACTGCCATGGACCCGTAGTCCAAGGATGAACTACTCACGCATCACTCCGGAGGCAGGCATGGTGATGTAGAGCCCTCCGGTGATGATTCCCCTCTCCGGCAGGGTGCCGGGAAGAGCTTCTGAACCCTCCCGAGCTAGGGTTGACGGCGGCGGCGTCTCTGGAACTTTTCGTGGATAATGGCTCGGGTATTTAGGGTTTTCGCGTCGGGAGAATAAATAGGCGAAAGGGCGGCGGCTGCGAGCCACGTGGGCCCCACACCACCCCACGGCGGGCAGGGGGGCCCGCGCGGCCCCATGGTGTGGCTGCCACGTGGCTCCCCTCCGTCTCTCCTTGGACTCCGTGTTGTGTTGGAAAAATAGGAGGTTCTGTCCAAGTTTCGTCCAATTCCGAGAATATTTCCAGACTAGCTTTTCTGGAATACAAAAACAGCAGAAAACAGGAACTGGCACTGTGGCATCTTGTTAATAGGTTAGTCCCAGAAAATGCATAAAAATGCTATGAAGTGTATATAAAACATGTAACAATTGGTATAATATCAACATGGAACATCAGAAATTATAGATACGTTTGAGACGTATCAAGCATCCCCAAGCTTAGTTCTACTCGTCCTCGAGTAGGTAAAACGATAAAAACAAAATAATTTCTGAGGTGACATGCTACAATCATAATCTTGATCAAATAGTATTGTAAAGCACATGTTATGAATGAAGTGATCCAGGTCAATGGTCTATAGTTTGCTAGCAAGTAGATAATGAGCAAACAACTGAATCATATAAGCAAAAACTTTTCATGAATAGTACTTTCGAGACAAGCATCAAAGAGTTTTGCATAAGAGTTAACTCATAAAGCAATAGATTCTAAGTAAAAGGTATTTAACCAACACAAAGGAAGATTTAAGTTCAGCAATTGCTTTCAACTTTCAACATATATATCTCATGGATATTTGTCAACACAAAGCAATATAATAAGTGCAATATACAGCATATAAAAATTGTTGCACCAAAGTTGACACTAGTGTTTGCTTCTAAGATAGAAAGAAGTAGGAAAACTGACTCAACATAAAAGTAAAAGAAAGGCCCTTCGCAGAGGGAAGCAGGGATTAAATCATGTGCTAGAGCTTTTTAAGTTTTTGAAATCATATAGAGAGTAAAAATAAGTTTTGAGAGGTGTTTGTTAATTGTCAACGAATCAGAAAATGGAAAGTACAATATGACCCCTGCCAACCAGACTTTTAAGAGCGGCTCCCATGAAGGACGTTATTTCTACCAGCAAGGCAGATCATCCCTCTTTCTCTTTTGTTTACACATGCAGATATTTCACTGTTTGTCATTGCTTGACTGATAAATCAGGGCAAAAATGTGAAGAGAATTAAGCGGTTAAAGTTGTAATTAATTGGGACTGGGCACCCCATTTGCCAGCTCTTTTTGCAAAATTAATGGATAAGCGGATGTATATGCCGCTAGTCCGGTGGTAAAGTCTGTTTGACAGTTGACATAAAGACATCCACCCCGTCCTCATGAGCTTGGTAAACATTGACACAAAATAGGAGTAATAAAGTTTGAATAGTTTAAAGGTAGCACATGAAAAATTTACTTGGAATGGCAAGGAAATACCACATATAGGTAGTTATGGTGGACACAGATGGCATGGATTTTGGCTCAAGGTTTTGGATGCACGAGAAGCATTCCCTCTCAGTACAGAGTTTAGGCTAGCAAGGTTATTTGAAGCAAACACAGGATATCAACCGACACAGCAAGACTTATATGAAAACATATTGCAAGCATTATAAGACTCTACACTGTCTTCCTTGTTAACCAAACCCTTTTACTAGAAAATATCTAGACCTTAGAGATACCAATCATGCAAACCAAATTTCAACGAGCTTTACGGTAGTTCTTCATTAATAGGTTTTAACTACATGATACAAAAGCTTAAACATGAACTACTTGATAACTCAAAACAATTGACAAGTATCAAATTATCCAATACAGTGATCTACAAGAATATGTAAGCTTTTTCCATTATACCATCTACCACATGCAACATTTTCTGTTCCAACCAAACACCAATCAATTTATTTCAACATAAACTCTCCAAACAATTATAAGTGAAGCAAGAGAGTACTTTCTTTAAAAGAACTAACAGCTCTGAATAAGAGATGCATGCAAAACAGGAGCTAAAAGCATAGCAATAGCTAGATAAGAATACTCAACAAGTATAAGTGAAGAATAGGAGTATTCATATGAAAAAGCGGAGCGTGTCTCTCTCCCAATCAAGAATGCTGGGGTCCAATCAAGTTGACCATAAGAAAAATAAAATACTGAAAATAAAAGCACACAGACGCTCCAAGTAAAGCACATATGATGTGAAAGAATTAAAATATAGTTTCACTAGAGATGACCTGATAAGTTGCTGATGAAGAAGGGGATGCCTTGGGCATCCCCAAGCTTAGACGCTTGAGTCTTCTTGAAATATGCTGGGGTGATCCATGGGAGCATCCCCAAGCTTAAGCTCTTCACTCTTCTTGATCACATTATATCATCCTTCTCTCTTGACCCTTGAAAACTTCCGCCACACCAAACTCAAAGTAATTCTCATTAGAGGGTTAGTGCACAATCAAAAACTCACATGTTCTATAAGGACACAAACATGACCGTTACTTTTAACATTAGCTACTGCCACTGATGTTATGTGAAGCTCTTCACCCTAAAAAAGAATTCCACTCAACACTAGTAAAAGAGAGAATGCGAAAAATAAAAGACAGAATCTGTCTAAACAGAACAGTCCGCAAAGACGAATTTTTTCGAGGCACTTACGTTGCTCAGATCGAAAAACTTTAAACTAACGAAAGATGCGTACATATCTGAGGATCACGCACAAAAATTTGCAGATTTAAATAATTTTTCTGTGATTTTACAGAATTAAAACGGTGAACAGCAGAAATCTGTTCCTGCGCAGAAATCCAAATCTAGCATCATCTTCCTATTAGAGGCAATACTTGGCACAACAATGCGATAAAATAAAGATACAAAGGAATTGTTACAGAAGTAAACAACTCCTTGACTCAAAAAAAAAGAAAAATTGCAGAAATAAAATAATGGGTTGTCTCCCATAAGCGCTTTTCTTTAACGCCTTTCAGCTAGGCGCAGAAAGTAAGAATCAAGTGTTTCCAAGTGATGAAGCATCAACAGAATAATTTGCTCTAACAATAGAATCAAAAGGTAACTTCATCTTCTTTCTAGGGAAGTGTTCCATACCTTTCTTGAGTGGGAATTGATATTTAATATTCCCCTCTCTCATATCAATAATAGCACCAACAGTTCTAAGAAAAGGTCTTCCCAAAACAATAGGACAAGAAGCATTGCATTCAATATCCAAAACAACAAAATCAACGGGGACAAGGTTATTGTTAACCATTATAAAAACATCATCAACTCTCCCCAAAGGTTTCTTTATAGTATTATCAGCAAGGTGAACATCCAAATAACAGTGTTCCAAAGGTGCTAAATCAAGCATATCATAGAGTTTCTTAGGCATAACAGAAATACTAGCACCAAGATCACATAAAGCATTGCAATCAAAATCATTCACCTTCATTTTAATGATGGGCTCCCAACCATCTTCTAACTTCCTAGGGATAGAAGCTTCATGTTTTAATTTCTCTTCCCTAACTTGCATGAGAGCATTAGTAATATGTTTAGTAAAAGCCATGTTTATAGCACTAGCATTAGGACTTCTAGCTAGCTTTTGCAAGAACTTAATTACTTCAGAAATATTGCAACCATCAAAATCAAAGTCATTATTATCAAAAGTAATGGACCATTGTCTCCCCATCTCGAAAAATTTCAGCACTTTTATCAGGAACAGTTTCAGTGTTTTCAGGCAATTTTAAACGTTTTGCAACAGAAGTAGAGACATTGCCAACACCAATTACTTTACCATTGATAGTAGGAGGTTTGTTAACACTTGAGTTTATAGCATTTTCAGTAGTAGTAATAGTATAAACTCTAGCAATACTATTCTTTTTAGCAATTTCATCCTCTCTTGCCCACCTAGCATGTAAATCAGCTAACATCCTCACATTATTATCAATTTTAACTTGTATAGCATTGGCAGTAGCAAAGGTATTGTTATCAATAGTTTCAGGTTTAGCTGCCATTCTATTAATCAAAGAAGCTTGTGCTTCAGACATGGATGAAATGCAAGTTTCAGCATTAGAAATCTTAATCTGCAAACCAGAAATTTCCCTATTTAAGTTCTCAAGTTGATGTCCTATATTCTTCAACATAGCAGATTGTTCATTCATAGTTTTAGTAAACAATTGGTTTTGCTCATATTGCGTTTGCATAAAGTTCTTAGTAGCCTTTTCAACTTCTAACATCCTTTCCTCACTAGGCATTCCAGATCTACCATAAGAATTAGCATAACCATTGCCACTATTAGAAGGATAGGGCTTATAATTGTTATTACCAAAATTATTCCTATAAGCATTGTTGTTGAAGTTATTATTTTTAATGAAGTTCACATCAACATGCTCTTCTTGAGCAACCAAAGAAGCTAAAGGAACATTATTTGGATCAACATGCATTTTTCCATTTGTAAGCATAGACATAATAGTATCAATCTTATCACTCAAGGAAGAGATTTCTTCAACAGAATTTACCTTCTTACCTTGTGGAGCTCTTTCGGTGTGCCATTCAGAATAATTTATCATCATATCATCAAGAAGCTTTGTTGCAGCACCCAAAGTGATGGACATAAAGGTACCTCCAGAGGCCGAATCCAATAGGTTTCTTGAAGAAAAATTTAGTCCTGCATAAAAGGTTTGGATGATCATCCAAGCAGTCAGTCCATGGGTGGGACAATTCTTTACCAATGATTTCATTCTCTCCCAAGCTTGAGCAACATGCTCATTATCAAATTGTTTGAAATTCATAATGCTACTTCTCAAAGATATAATCTTAGCAGGAGGATAATATTTTCCTATGAAAGCATTTTTGCATTTAGTCCATGAATCAATACTATTTCTAGTCAAAGATAGCAACCATTCTTTAGCACGTCCTCTCAAAGAGAAAGGAAAAAGTTTCAGTTTAATAATATCACCATCTACATCCTTATACTTTTGCATCTCACAAAGTTCAACAAAATTATTAAGGTGAGCAGCAGCATCATCAGTACTAACACCAGAGAATTGCTCTTTCATAACAAGATTTAAAAGTGCAGGTTTAATTTCATAGAATTCTGCGTTAGAAGCAGGTGGAGCAATAGGTGTACTAATGAAATCATTGTTGTTCGTGCTAGTGAAATCACACAACTTAGTGTTCTCAGGGGTACTCATTTTAGCAAAATTAAAACAAAACAGAAAGATAACAACTTGAAAATAAAAGTAACTAATTTTTTTGTGTTTTTGATAAATAAAGCAAACAAGACTAAATAAAAATAAACTAAGCAAGACAATAACAAAGTAAAGAGATTGGAAGCGTGAAACTCCCCTTGCAGAAATCCTCTTGCTCCCCGGCAACGGCGCCAGAAAAAGTGCTTGATTACGTGGATCACACGTTCGTTGGGAGACCCCAAGAGGAAGGTATGAAGCAGTGTAGCAGCAGTTTCCCTCAGTATGAAACCAAGGTTTAATCGAACCAGTAGGAGCAAGAAATCACTTCTGAAGGTTGTTGGTGGCGTGGCACGGCGCAACACCAGGAATCGGCGACCGACGTGGAACGCACACAACACAATCAAACTACTTTGCCCCAACGAAACAGTGAGGTTGTCAATCTCACCAGCTTGCTGAAAACAAAGGATTAAACGTATGGTGTGGAAAACAGTAGTAAATTGCAGAGAATGAAAAGGAACAATGTTTGCAGTTGGTTGTATTATCAGTGTAAAAGAATGGACCGGGGTCCACAGTTCACTAGTGGTGTCTCTCCATAAAAGATAACTAACATGCTGGGTGAACAAATTACAGCTGGGCAATTGACAAAATATTGAGCGCATGACAATGCATATATATGACATGATGATTACTATGATATTCATGTGGGCATTACGACAAATACATAGACCGTTATCCAACAGCGTCTATGACTATAATCCACCGCCAGGTTGTCATCCGAGTTCCCCGTTGGTATTAAGTTGCAAGCAACGGATAATTGTCACTAATTGCATTAAGTAATGTGCGTAATGTAAACAAATGCATTAGACCTAACGGCGCACCCTTAAGCTAAGCATCGGTTATTTTATCCCTAGTGGCAACAGCACATCCACAATCTTAGAAGTTATTGTCACTCTCCCAGATTACCGGAGGCATGAACCCACTATCTAGCATAAATACTCACTCTTGGAGTTACAAGCATCTACTTGGCCAAAGCATCTACTAGTAACGGAAAGCATGCAAGATCATAAATAACATATAAGATAGATTGATAATCAACTTGACATAGTATTCAATATTCATCGGATCCCAGCAAACACAACATGTAGCATTACAATAAGATGATCTTGATCATGATAGGCAGCTCACAAGATCTAAACATGATAGCATAAAGTGGAGAGACAACCATCTAGCTACTACCATGGACCCGTAGTACAAGGATGAACTACTCACGCATCACTCCGGAGGCAGGCATGGTGATGTAGAGCCCTCCGGTGATGATTCCCCTCTCCGGCAGGGTGCCGGGAAGAGCTTCTGAACCCTCCCGAGCTAGGGTTGACGGCGCGTAACGTCAAAGACGCGGTGGCGGCGAACGACTGGGACGCCTTCTACGGGTACTAGACCGACAATTAGACTAGGGTTTAGTTTAAATTTCGCCGTATTTTGTAAAAACTATCGGAGTAGAATGAAAAATGTTTAAGTTTGAATGAAATCGAATCTCTCTTTTTTTCTCAAAAACCTATTGGGAGCGCCCCCAATAGCGCCTGTCCGGCAACTTTGCCGGACGTTGTATTGGGCGCGCCGGTAGAGATTCTCTTACTTTTCAAACCTCTCGTCCGGACCCACATGACGGTGGGAGGGAAACCAACCAGCCCACCGCCGAGCTTCCCCTCCCTTTACTTCTCCTTAGCGGTGAGGTCTTCTCGTCCCCTTGCGCGGGCCGACAAATACAGGATTCTTCCTCTCAAGTTGTTGATCTGCCTACTACCAATCTCACCGTCGACGAGTTCCGGATGAATCCGGTGGCGGTTTTTACATATTGATGTATGTGCTTTACAACCTATGGATTAGATGTTTGGATGGAATCTAGTCGTAAGCGTCCACAATTTTATGTCCGTGAGGCTTCGGGGGAGGGTCGCGAAGCTCTGCTTTCGATCGACGTCACAAGACATGTACGATTTTTTATGGTGTTGGCAGAGGCGATAAATGTCAACTCGGTTAGGACTGGAAGACTACTATTCGCGTGAGTATTAGCTTCGGTGGAGATATTACTTCGCATGTTGTTGTGTTGGCGTGGTCGCGGAATGATGTTCATGAGTGCACGTGAGTGAAGTGATTGTTAGTTTGCAGCGGCAAGCTTGGGTGGGTGACAACACTTGGAAATTTCAGGTTTGGTGGTGGTCTCCGTGTGCCGAATCTCGATATCCAACATGAAAAACCTAGGTCTGGCTTTTAGTTCTCTAGGATCGATCCCTAGCAGTGGCGATTGATTCCTTGTTGAATGTATTGTTTGGAGAGTTCGGATTTTCTCTCGGTTTATTTCACCTCAAAACAGGATAATTTTTCCTGGACTCTTGTGAATATTTATGGACCATGCTCTGGTGACCTGAGAGATGATTTTGTGAATTGGTTTTATAATCTGACTATTCCGGATGAGGAGGACTGGTTGATATGTGGGGATTTTAATTTCATACGTTCTCCAGATGATCGCAACAAACCTGGTGGGGATGTTGATGACATGCTTCTTTTCAATGATTTAATTAGAACTCAAAACCTAACAGAAATCCCATTAAAAGGAAGAAGCTATACATGGAGTAACATGCAACAAGATCCTTTACTTGAACAGCTGGATTGGTTCTTTACATCCCTGCACTGGTCGACGTCATATCCTAATACTGTGGTAAATCCACAAGGCAAACCCACATCTGATCATACGCCATGTGTGGTCTCTATTCAGACTTCCATTCCTGCCTGCAAATTGTTCAGATTCGAGAATTTTTGGACAGCTCACACTGGGTTTCTGCAAACTGTTGCTACTAGTTGGAGCAAGCCAACTCACAAGAAGAACAGTGCTGCAAATCTCAATGCTAAACTAAAACGTCTGAGATATGATTTGAAATTCTGGAGCAAAAATATATCTCGGCTGACCATCTGCATCGAAAACTGTAACAAAGTTCTTCTGGAGCTGGACAATTTGGAGGACAGAAGAGGTCTTTCTGTTCCTGAGATCAATTTCCGAAAAATTATAAAAGATCATCTCCTCAAATTACTTGAGTACCAGAGGCAGTATTGGAAAAAGAGATGTACCATCAGATGGACTAAATTTGGGGATGAAAACACCAAGTTCTTTCATGCCATGGCTACTGACAGATTCAGGAGAACTTCTATTGCCCAGCTCTCTTTAGCTGATGGGACTCATGTGACCTCCCATGCTGATAAGGAAGCAATTATATATGCATCCTTTAAGGAAAGACTTGGTACTTGTCAGAACCCTATTATGGGCTTTGATCTGGCTGATCTTATTGAACCTATTAATGGTCTTGACTGTCTATCTGCTCCCTTTTCTCATGAGGAAATTGATTTAGTGGTAAAGGAGATGCCCATTGACAAAGCTCCTGGGCCTGATGGTTTTAATGGACAGTTCCTCAAATCATGTTGGCATATTATTAAAGAAGATATTTATCTGCTCTGTCAGGAATTTCACGAGGGGAAACTAAATTTAGAAAGCATAAATACAGGATATATCACCCTGATTCCTAAAGTTGGCTCTCCTGCAACAGTAAATGATTTCAGGCCCATCACCCTCCTAAACTGTTGTCTCAAGCTAATCACAAAACTCCTGGCTAATCGTTTGCAGAAAGTAGTTCTCAAAATTGTTCACAAGAACCAATATGGATTTCTGAAAGGTAGAACAATTCAAGACTGCATTGCCTGGGCTTTTGAATTCATACACCAATGTGAAACGTCAAAGAGAGAGATAATTTTGTTGAAATTGGATTTTGCCAAAGCCTTCGACACCATTGACCATAATGCTATGATTAAAATTATGAAGCAAATGGGTTTTGACTCAAAATGGTTACAATGGATAGAAGCAATTTTCAGCTCCGGTATGTCGAGTGTGCTGCTTAATGGTGTTCCTGGACGTCAATTCCACTGTAAATGAGGAGTTAGACAGGGTGATCCTCTTTCACCACTGATTCTTGTTCTGGCTGCGGATTTACTCCAATCTGCCATCAATAAAGCTTTTCGTGATAATCTGCTACAGGCACCTTTTTCCCCTGATTATGGGATGGACTATCCAGTGGTGCAGTATGCAGATGACACCATAGTCATTATGCCAGCTTGCACTGACCAAGTGATGAAAATGAAAGAAATCCTTGATACTTATGCTCAGTCCACTGGATTGCACATCAACTACCACAAATCAATCATGATTCCTATTAACACACCACAGCAGCTGGCAACTGATATTGCTGCCATTTTTGGCTGTGTCATTGGCACAATGCCATTTACCTACCTTGGTCTTCCTCTTGGAACCACCAGACCAACTGTTCATGATCTCATGCCTTTAGTGGACATAATCGAGCGAGCAATGACTGCAAATTTCATGACGATGACATACAGTGGGAGAGTGACGGTGATCAACATGTTACTCACATCTATTGCCACTTTTTCTATGTGTGCACTAAAGATTCACCCCAAAATATTAGAGCATATTGACAAGATTAGAAGGCACTGTTTGTGGAACAAGAAAACAGAGGATGGAGAGCATTGCAATTCTCTGATTGCCTGGGATAAAGTTTGTAGACCCAAGAATAAAGGTGGTATGGGTGTTTTGAACCTAAAAATACAAAATGAGGGGATTTTGCTTAAATACCTTCATAAATTTTATAACAAGCTGGATACACCTTGGGTCTCACTAATTTGGAAAACATACTATGTTGACAAGGTGCCACATTCCATTGATCTATGTGGCTCCTTTTGGTGGAAAGATGTTTGTAAATTGTCCCCTATATATAGAGGTATATCCCATTGCACAATTGGGGCAGGAGATACTGTTTTGTTTTGGAAAGATCCTTGGAAAGATCAGCTGGCTGCTGGTTCCTATCCTAGAGCCTACTCCTTCGCTCTTAATGAAGATGTGTCGGTGAGAGATTTCCTTGCTGCAGATTCGCTTGGTGCTAACTTCCACTTACCTCTCTCTGCACAAGCACTCCAGGAATTGAGACAGGCACAAGAAGACACTGCCCACATTATTTTGGATAATGCAGCTAATGATCAATGGACTTACCTGTGGGGATCTGACCAATATTCTTCAAGCCAATACTACAAGTTTTGTTTCAGAGAGATTGTACCACATGAATCATTTGCTTGGATTTGGAAATGCAAGAGTGTCCCCAGAATAAAATTCTTCTGTTGGCTGCTTCTATCTGACAGACTTAACACAAGGAATATGTTGAGAAGAAGGCATTACCATGTGGGAAATACTTTCGACTGCACTATGTGCAATGCTGGGGTTGAAGAGACTGTGGAGCATCTCTTCTTTCACTGTGATTTCAGTAGGAACTGCTGGGCCAGTCTGAACTTCCCCTCTCCAATGATGTTACAGCTGACAGACTGGATCTGATTTCCTTCTCCAAGAATAATTGGAAGCAATTGATGTTCATGGATGTCTTTGCCACAGCTGCCTGGAGCATCTGGAAGGAGAGGAACAATTTCTATTTCAATGGGATTCCTCCTTCTATCTCTGCTTGGGCAGCTCGCTTCAAAGAAGACTTTCGACTCCTTGTCCATAGGACGAAGGAGAATAAGCATAGCTTTATTTTTTCATTAACCAGCAACCTTTGATCCTTATTCTTCTGTTGTAAATATGTAACTGTGCCTGCTTCCCCTTCTTGGGGTTCTTTAATATAGAGGCAGTAGGGGCTTTCCCTACTGTCATAAATGTCAAAAAAAAAAAAACCTAATTTTCGATTGGGCGACAATGGCCATTCGCATTGTTCCTCTTTTAAGGTGTCGCTTTTGCAAAACCTATTTTGTTGTCCTGAGTGTTGTTTTGGTACTTCATGTCAGGCTGTTGTGACTGAATGATCATCAGGGCATAGACTTTAATTATTTTCTTTTCTTCCTCTTTTTTTTCTTTTCAGCTGTGTGCTTTCTTAATGTATCTACTAGTTCTGAACATTATGTTGATGCAAAAACTAGGTGTAATTAGTATCTTATTGATATTAATATATTTATTAATTTGTCTAAAACTCTGTGTGTAATGCTACCATTTCACATTTAGCTATATAAATATATTTTTCCTTGTATCATAGATATATGGCAGCTTAATAAATATTGTTGCCGATCATGCCCTTTCTCAGATTCATGCTTCTGCCCTGCCACTATCTTCCATTTAATTGATCATGTATTGGTGTATACTCTACCTGGAGTGATAATTGGACTCCCGTATCTGATGGCCTCCTTTCTGAAAATAGACATGTAGCCGAACTGGACGAATCTTGAACAGATTCGCGCACCGTGCGCGGCAGCATTTTATTCGACGGGCAAATTCTCTGATTATTTTGGTTGGAACTTTTGAGCCGGTGATTGGCAGCCAGCCGTCGCACTCGGGCCGGGGTGGACGCGTAATGGGCCTGGAGCTCACTCTGTTCGGAGGAAATGCTATGGTGAAAATCTGGGTTTGTTGTTTGTTTGACGCTCACGCAGGCACCTGGTCGGATGCCATCAAGCTCGTGCAAGGAAAACAAAAGGAACGTGCGTTTTTTTCCCTTCAAAAGAAGATAACTCCCCGTGCGTTGCAATGGGACATAAATATTTGTAACTTTGTTTTTCGAAAACGTAAGACTACCCATAGTGGGAGTAACATAAGTAGTAATATAGATGCCACATAAGTAAAAAAGATGACGTGTCATGTAATTAATGAAGAGAGAGCCAAATAAAGTAACATAGGTAGTTACCGTAACATCACATATTCAAATGCAATATGAGTCTACAATCTAATAAATGCACACTTGCATGACACCACATATATGTTACTACCCACTATAGAGGTAGTAACATAGACTAGTAACATGTGCATGTTACTACTCTATGTTACTCCCCACTATGAGTAGTCTAATAGCTCATGTCTCTACACTAAAATGATGCATATAATTTTATATTATATACAACTATTGCATACTAAACTTACTTCTAATATTCTCGTGCCCATCAAGCATCATTGTAAGTTATGAGCAAGACATAATACTATTTCACAACTTGCTTTTTGACCGTAAGCAAGCTTAATCAACATCTTGCCACAGACAAAGGAGACGAGCTGCTACGAGAGACGAGGGCGACACTCTGATGCCGCAGTATAGGGAATCATCCGCTGGATAGATCCGTGTGCCTGTCGCTATCGCCAGTGAGGAGTGAAAAAATGGAGAGTAAAAAAAATGACGTTCGAGGGGTAAGAGGCCCCTGGACAGTTGTTTAGCAGAATTACTCCGAGGAGTAGGTGCGTACGCACCGCGTGTGAGCACGAGCACTCGAACGCGGGCGGGCTGGGGAGTATCAGCACTCCTCTGCCACTGGGCTATGCATCATCGCCAGTGAGGAGTGGAAAAATGGAGAGTACTCTGTCAAAAATATGAAACATTGAGACCGAAAACTACTCGACGCCGCGCCGGATCTCAAAGGAGCGAGTAGTTCAACGGTGGAACCGCCAAGAGAAAACAACACCGATGGTAAAAAAAAATACTAGTTCATCGTGTGCAAGTTAGTACAACGTTAAAATTTGAGTTCCTAGCTACGGTACAAAAACATGTAAAAAATGTGCAAAGTCAGTCCAAATAATTTTGGAAATGACATGTTGTTCCGAATCTTTTGCGAAAAGGCCCTTTCACATTTTAATTACGTGCGTGTGTTGCATTCCTAGCACCTCATATAAATTTAGTTATTATTTCTTCTGCCGCTAATTAACAGGTGGAATCTATATGTAATCGGAGTTAAGGTCACGTGTGTACGTATAATAAAATAGGTGCCACGAGTCAAGCTCCTGAATCGTTTAGACTAGTTTTTCATAGTTGTACAAAAAAGAAATACCGCGAGACCTCATATTTTGAGTTGTATACTGCGTTGCACATGATGAACAAGTATATTTATTTGTACCACCGATCGATGCTTTTACCTCAATCGCCAAACCTTGACTAGGTGCTCATGGGAAACTACGACCAAAACACTATATATCGGGAAAACTGAAGCGCGGCAAGGCAGCACCGACCACCGCGCCTTGGCTCTTTCAGCCTACCTGAGCCACGATCGCCCCGAGGGAGGCGGGCAAAACCGGCGGTCGGCGGTCTCTTCGTGCTCCCGACGAAGACGAAGACGTCGTTCTTCGCGCGCCCGGTAAACGCCAGCGGTCAACGTACGTGCCGAGCCGGCCGGGTCTGCCGCACTCTAATCGGCGATGTCGACACGTAGCGAGACAGCTCGCAGATAGGAGTACTTCGTTCGTCTTTGTTGACCAGTTGGACGGCCGGTGAGCCCATACGGCATGTTTGAAAGCTACTCCCTCCGTTCGGATTTAATTGACACACATTTTGTTACACATGGATGTATCTAGACATTAAACAAGTATAGATACATCCATATTTGGACAAAACCAAGTCAATTAATTTGGAACGGAGGGAGTAAAACGGATGCCGCCACCGTGCTGCGTCCATATCCGGCATGGTCTAGTGGCGCCGTCTCTGCCGATTTCGGAAGAAGCGTTTCGAAAGTTGAAAATTACAACGGTGGCAAAATACAAGGATCAAAAGAAACTGAAAATTATAACCAGGTCCAAACTATTGGTGCAAAGAACTCTAGATCTATTTATGAAAACGTCATCGGGTACTGCCCCTGCACCACCGCGTTGACGAACCACGACATAGCCAAACGCAACGCCACCAGGGATGAAACTACTTGGGGCGAGGCATCGGGGGCCAACTGCACCGGGCAGAGAGGCCTCCAACTTGGCATGGCAGCAAGGGGGTTGTTGATCACCTTCAATCATCGTCCGGAGAGAACCGAAGCCGACGAGGGAGTGGTCGTCTTTCGACCATCTTGGATGACACCCGACGAAGAGCCGCCATGGATGTACTTCACGGAGCGGTTTTCGAGCTCCCCTACTACCTGATTCGCTAGCAACCATTGGGAGGGCAGAGACCACCTCCTAGCTCGCCCCCATGACGAGCAACAGAAGGATTCTCCGCATCCGGGCCACGGCCATCAGATCTGCTTAAAGCATAGTTATTTAGCTGCCTCCGCCATATCCTTTGCCGGTCGCCACTGTCCACCATGGACTGCCGTCACCGCAGCGGACAGACTCATCGTTGGCGCCGCCTGTGAGCACCAAAACCAATAAACAACAACGCATAGAGGCATTCGCCACGTAGGACCAGGACAGAGCAAAGCTAAACCTAAACCTAGACCTACAACTATTATTACAGAGGAGGTCCAGCCTCCTCTCCCCCAACATCTCCATCCGTCGAGGCCACCTGAGAGGAAGGGGATAGGAGGTGGGACGGCGACAGTGACTCTCAAGGAACCACTAGTAGGAAAAGGTCTTTTAGTGGCGCACCAAAAAGACATTCTCTGGCGCATGGTGGGTGCGCCACAGAAGTCTCGCCACTAAAATATAAATTCAGTGGCGCACCCTGATAACCCTAAGAGCAGGGGATCGCTGTAGCACCTCTCAATGTGGAAGTAGGGTATCGATCCGCAGGAGCAAGAAGGAAAAGTTATCTATTCCCTACAACTAAAGTGTCACAAGTTTTAGTTGATTATGCACTAAACAAGTTTAAAGAACAAGATGGTTGATTTAATGGATGTAAGTTTAATGTAACAAAACAAGAATGTAAAAGTGTCCCAATCCTCTTCAATGCAAGAGGACAAGACAAATGTTTTCTCTTATAGGAACAATGGACATGGGTTCATGGGTTCACTCAATCCTCTCTCCCATCTATGGTGATTATCATGTTATAGATAAAAAGTACACACAATTGTCATGCTTTAATGGTAAACTTTTATGACGGCTACATGTCCTAAAACACATAGTTGAAAGAAAATAATCATGTGTGTTGCTAGGTCATCCTCGTAAGGCTAGCGTGGTTTGTTGTCACTCCCACATCATACTTCTTCCTTTTTACCCCCAGATAAAGGATGTTGGGCTGTATTGTGTCACTCAATACATATGCCGTTATTACATCGGCCATCCCGTACCTAC
Source organism: Poa pratensis (assembly GCA_947311845.1). Classification (NCBI taxonomy): domain Eukaryota; kingdom Viridiplantae; phylum Streptophyta; class Magnoliopsida; order Poales; family Poaceae; genus Poa; species Poa pratensis. Next base: position 59,088,862 of record CAMZMU010000033.1, on the reverse strand, counting down.
ATACGTCATACTTCATAATGGACAATATTCTAAACACTAGTGCAATGATTCATATTTCATGTGCATGACCACATCTCTCTCATCTATCTACACTTGGTGGTGTCAATCACCTCATGACATGGATAAACAAGGCATTATGCATAAATCGGACCATCACATGCATCATAGAATATCTCCAAAGTATGACAAGTCATAAAAGATCCAACACAACGGTAAATGCATAACAAATATCATCTCATAGCACAATATCCACCAGAGGAATTACATAGATAGATCCATACTTATGCAAGGCACATCATATGGATTTCAACAATGATCATACATAGAGAGATTAGATCAAGTTACCACCACAAACCCAAAGTCCAGGGGGTGGACTACTCCCCCTTCATCATGGTGATGATGGTGGAGATTTTGGAGAAGATGGAGACCACCCCGGCAGCGCCCCGCCGGAGTTTTCCCCCTCCAATCTGCAGCTCCAGGTCTTCTGTTTCGTGGTTTTGTGTTTCTCCGGCGCTCCCTTCCGAAAGCCGTCGGGGACTATTTTTATAGTCGTTTTTAGGCCAAGACGAAGGCACGGGGACGAAGATCGACGGCATCGGAGGCTCGAGGCCCAGGATAGGGGGTCCCACACGGCCAAGGAATCTGGCCGCGTGGGCCCACCTCTTTTGGCCCTCGGGTTTCCATTTTTTCGCTTCCTTCGCTCCTACGCTTTGTTCCTTCCAAAAAATGATCCCCGCAAAATATTAGGTCATTTGGACGTCGTTTGGGTCACTGAAACATCAAAATATAGAAAATAGGGTTTTCTGCCAGTGCAGTGTTAATTTCAGAAAAATAGGGAAACTGTGAAATATTCCCAAAATCAATATAAAACAATGATATAACCCTTATATGATGCAAATATGATTGAAATATAAGTAATATAATGCAAAGTTCATGTATGCATTTTACATGCATCAACATCCCCAAGCTTAACCTATACTCGTCCTCGAGTATGAAGGTGATAAAACTAACATGGACTTTGCTTTTTAATACTATCAATGGATATCAAAGATGATTACTATTGCTACATAGAGTCAAATGATTCATTCTTCTGAGGAATAGCAATATACAAGATAGATTATGAAGTGATATCAAATATTCAATGTAAGGATGTTCAATGATAATTCACAAAGTGTAACATAGAAGAAAGTATTATGGACCAAATGTATGCATAATAAAAAGTAAAAACATCCTATAATGGTCATAGAGTATTCTTGTAAATCTGAATATAAAAGGTGGACACTTTGGAAAGATATATAAATAAGTAGAGGTAAAACATGAATAAGTTTCATCTAGCTTCCAAATGCTTCTACTTAAGTTAATGTTTGCAATGTGGTATCCATCTGTGTGAATCTCTCATTACCCCTATCATAGCATCTTGAATGGTTAAAGTTTAAAGTGAAAGCAAATATGAGTAGTGTGCTTGACAAAGTATGGGTTGAATGCCTCATGCCCCGTGAATACGAGTACCTACACCACGGTGTTACTCAACTCGGGCCACAAAGCAAGTTCAAGTTAAAGTCATTGTAAGTAATATAATAGCGTCATCAAGAGCGTCAACTGGGGTACCTCTTGTCTCAGGACATGGAAACTAGCCCATGTCAAAATGACAAGACAAACAGACAATGAACAATCTCAGCACTCTTTTATTTACTATTTGTATAGCTTTTTATTATGACGTGCATCACTGAATGTTCACTTTGGTACGCTGTAAATTTCCACCATGAATGATGCATGGCTTAGGTTAGTGGCACAGGCGTCTCTCTAGCCATTTATACAAACTCCTCAAACTTACTAAGTTTCCGCATTTATTTGGCACCATGATAAGCATCCATAAACAAAAGTACATGATATCAACTAAATATAATTAAGAGCACGTTGAAAGCTTGCCATGTGACAGCACATATGAGCTAACTCCCAACCAAGACTCTTGTCAATCATACAACTTCATAATTTTAATCACAATGGTTCATGTTTATTAAGTGCAATAAAAGTAAAGTGTGCATCAAGTTCGTGAGAGCTTTTTAACCAACTTTCCCATAACAATCAATAACATAAGCATTTTAATTTGGAAACATAGGTAATACAATATAACATGATAAACATACTCGGAATAGCATTAAACTAATAGGTAGATATGGTGGACTCACTGGAAAACTTTGGTTGAAGGTGTTGGAAAACAAGTTTTTACTTGTTGGAATTTTTGGTCTAGCAAAAGGGAGAAAGTTGACCGTCTAAATGCATGCATAAGTGTCCATAGAACTAATCAATCCATGTTAAACAAAGTAAAGTAACATTCAGCATCAAAACATGAATAAAAATAGCTCTTGATAAAACACTTGCAAATTAATACTCATTAAAAAGCACATGAATCATGCAACTATATGTATCTTTTGAATCAACTCAAACATCCCTTTCCCAATCTTTTTAATAGCATCCAACTTAATTCAACCCAAATTTCCAGTAGCTCTCTCATAACATAAATGAAAAGTGGTGGTCTCACAAATAAAAACCAAACCGAAATAACAAAAATAAAAGACGCTCCAAGTTTATGCGATAAAGTGCATTGATCGAAAAACAGAAGTTAGACGTGTGCAAACCGAGAGTGTGTTGGTCCAATGGGGTTGTCATCACATCCCCAAGCTTATGGTCTTCACCATCCTTGGATAACTCTTGGTGCATCTCCTCTAATCCCTGTGAAAAAACTTCAAAACACCGTTTCTCCCATCTCTTTTCTGTGGGGTGACATTAGTAGTGATAGACAAATGAATTGCTTGCTGCATAAAATCCTTAAATAAAAATTCATATGAATGTCTAGAAAGTGTATAATGTTGTATGCCTACTTATAAACTCAATTGGATCAAAAGTTAAAAGTTTAAAGAATGCATCAAACAAAATGGGACAGAATCTGTCCAGAAAAACAGCAGCAGCAAAACGCATTTTTCTACCCTACTTAAATATGTCAAAAAAATCTGAAAACATTTACGCTTACATAGGATGAAAAGTTGCAACTACAGTTCAAATCTCAGCTCATTCGGAGTTACAGAATAGAAATAAAAAATCATACCGTGCACAGATTCGTGCCGGAATAAAATCTCCGAATACAAATAGCAACCTTTTCAAACCAAAACGGGTAAAACTTGGCACTTTATTTAGACTCTATTAAACACTAAGATGAAAACTTTATTACTATGGAGTAAAATGGCAACTAAATACCAAGGTCCCAAGGTGTGCTCATGCCAATCAAGATAATGATCAAGTCAAAGCATGGCAAAAAGCAACACAAGATATGGAAACAATGGCAACGAAGTCTCACTTTCTTCCTATGCATGGGCATTTTATAGATGAATGAATCACACCAGTTGATGTGTACAACCTATAATTTTCACAAGCATAAGGAGGGCACTTGTCACCTCCTCTTTCATAGTAGTTGCAATCACTAGAAGCAAATTCATCAATATAACTATGTGGATCATGCAACTTAGATACTTTAGGCACATAAAGAGGGTCATTGATTTTGTTATGGAATTCATTAGCATGCTTTCCTCTTTCAAAATAATTGCAAGAAACATCATAAACATTATTGTTGTGGGTGTAATGGTTATTAGTGCAAGATGATTTCAGCCCACATAAGTATTTTTCAACATATGAAAACTTCTCCTCTAAGGTGTGAATGGGAGAGCTCAAGAAAAATGTAGGACTAGCATGAATAGGAGTGTCATTACAACTAGAGATTACCCCATCACTATTTGTGTTCCCACATAAAGTAGTAACTATTTCTAAGTGTGGAGATTTATCAAGTAAATTAGGACCATCATCTAGAGTACTATCATATAGTGAATTGGGTATAGTAGGAACAATAGTAGAATCATCTTCTCCTAAGGCGTTTTGCACCCAGCCATTATGTGAATCATTAAAAGAAGTGTGCATATTGATATCTTGTTTAAATGTAGATTCATCATAAGGTTCATTATTATTAGCAATTCTAATTTCATCAACCCCTTCCACAGGTAGTATTATGTCACAAGGTGGGTATCTAATGATTTATCATAAAACATATCCAACCCATATTCCTCATTATCTTTAAAATCATTATCAATGATGTTCTCATTAAGAATAGGTTGATCTTCCTCATCATCATCAGAATCATAAAAAGAAAGTCCATCATAAATATCATCATCAATAAAAGTTTGAGTTTGATTTTCAACCTCATATGTGGATGATGGAGGTGGCGCCTCATTTGCTTCCTCCTCTAGTTCATCATTTCCTTCATCCTTTTGGTATTCATTGTCCTCCTCTTGGGGCTGCATGGGCATCCCCAAGCTTACGCTTTTGTCATCTTCTTCCTGCAAAATATTAGAGCTTTCTTGGGCAGCTCTCTTCCTTGTGTCAACAACATAGATATTTTCATTAAATTCAACTATGCAGAGATCAAGGATAGTGGCAATCAAAACTTTAAATTGAGAAGCCATAGGGCAGGTTTCATGTTCATCAATGAAGGTGTATAATTCATAGGCTGCCATAAAAATAACAAATTGCTCAACTTCTTCCATCCTTAAGTGAGCATAATTCCATGTATGATAAGTTGCAATAACATGTTCTTTATTGGAAGGGCATTGGAATTCAAAGTGTCTAAAGTATTCAGAGCAACAAATTTCTTCCTCATGATAATTAAGCAGCCCACTAGCAATCTTATTTAGAAGCTCTATGTAGCCTCCTAATCTTTTCCCTTCATTTGATTTTCTAAATTCAGCAGCTATCATGGCGTTTTCATAATAGTTTTCCATTTTCTAATTTTTTTTGGGTTTTTGATATATGGATAAAGTGAATGCAAAGCTGAAAGTAAATCTAAGAAAAACTCACAACCAAACAAGTTAAAGAGGAAAACCTCCCCAAGCTTAGATGATTCCAAGATGTAAAACAAACAAAAAGAAATGCAGAACTGAAAATAAATCTAATGACTAGCACACACGAGAATAAAAACTTTAGCGCTACGCTCCCCGGCAACGGTGCCAGAAAAGTAATTGATAACCCCCAAGAGCAAGGGATCACTGTAGCACCTCTCAATGTGGAAGTAGGGTATCGATCCGCAGGAGCAAGAAGGAAAAGTTATCTATTCCCTACAACTAAAGTGTCACAAGTTTTAGTTGATTATGCACTAAACAAGTTTAAAGAACAAGATGGTTGATTTAATGGATGTAAGTTTAATGTAACAAAACAAAATGTAAAAGTGTCCCAATCCTCTTCAATGCAAGAGGACAAGACAAATGTTTTCTCTTATAGGAACAATGGACATGGGTTCACTCAATCCTCTCTCCCATCTATGGTGATTATCATGTTATAGATAAAAAGTACACACAATTGTCATGCTTTAATGGTAAACTTCTATGACGGCTACTGTCCTAAAACACATAGTTGAAAGAAAATAATCATTTGTGTTGCTAGGTCATCCTCGTAAGGCTAGCGTGGTTTGTTGTCACTCCCACATCATACTTCTTCCTTTTTACCCCCAGATAAAGGATGTTGGGCTGTATTGTGTCACTCAATACATATGCCGTTATCACATCGGCCATCCGTACCTACATACGTCATACTTCATAATGGACAATATTCTAAACACTAGTACAATGATTCATATTTCATGTGCATGACCACATCTCTCTCATCTATCTACACTTGGTGGTGTCAATCACCTCATGACATGGATAAACAAGGCATTATGCATAAATCGGACCATCACATGCATCATAGAATATCTCCAAAGTATGACAAGTCATAAAAGATCCAACACAACGGTAAATGCATAACAAATATCATCTCATAGCACAATATCCACCAGAGGAATTACATAGATAGATCCATACTTATGCAAGGCACATCATATGGACTTCAACAATGATCATACATAGAGAGATTAGATCAAGTTACCACCATAACCCAAAGTCCAGGGGGTGGACTACTGCCCCTTCATCATGGTGATGATGGTGGAGATGTTGGAGAAGATGGAGACCACCCCGGCAGCGCCCCGCCGGAGTTTTACATGCATCACACCCCACCGTGCGCCACAGAAAGACCAAATTTCTGTGGCGCACCCCAACCATGCGCCACAGAAATATTTCAGTAGCGCATCCCCAGGCATGCGCCACAGTTTTTTTTTGTATTTCAAAAAAAAAAAGGCGGCCAGATCTAGATCTGGCCGCCTTTTTTGTCAGAATTTCGGAATTTCGCCGAAATTTGGCCGGAGCTCATCGGAGGCCGTGGTGCCCGTGGCCATGGCCGTAGGTGGCTTGGTCGGTGCTGGGTGGAGGATGGGGGTCGCCGGAGATGGTGGAGGAGGAGGAGGTCGCCGGAGGTGGTGGAGGAGGGGGTCACCGGAGGTGATGGAGGAGGAGGAGGTCGCCGGAGGTGGTGGAGGATGGGGGTCGCCGGAGATGGTGGAGGAGGAGGAGGTCGCCGGAGGTGGTGGAGGAGGGGGTCACCGGAGGTGATGGAGGAGGAGGAGGTCGCCGGAGGTGGTGGAGGAGGGTCGCCGGAGGTGGTGGAGGAGGAGGAGAAGGTCGCCGGAGGTGGTGGAGGAGGAGGAGGAGAAGGTCGCCGGAGGTGGTGGAGGAGGAGGAGAAGGTCGCGGATGTGGTGGAGGAGGGTCACCGGAGGTGGTGGAGGAGGAGGAGGAGAAGGTCGCCGGAGGTGGTGGAGGAGGAGGAGGTCGCCGGAGGTGGTGGAGGAGGGTCGTCGGAGGTGGTGCAGGAGGAGGAGGAGAAGGTCGCCGGAGGTGGTGGAGGAGGAGGAGGTCGCCGGAGTTGGTGGAGGAGGAGGAGACGCTCGCCGGAGGTGGTGGAGGAGGAGGAGGAGAAGCTCGCCGGAGGTGGTGGAGGAGGAGGAGGTCGCCGAAGTTGAGTTGAAGTAGAGGTAGAGGAGAGAAGTGGAGGAGAAGGGAGAGGAGAAGTGGAGGAGAAGTGAAAGGAGAGAAGGAGAAAGAAGAGTAAGAAGAGAAGGGCGCCGGCGGGATTCAAATTTCGAATCCCGCCCAACAATTCTGTGGCGCACACACCACCGTGCGCCACATAATTTTTTTTCCAATTTTTTTGTTTTTTTCGATTTTGTAGAAAAAATCTTCTTTTTGAAATAACTTTTTACTCTTTTGGAATTTCCCGAATCTGAGAAAAGTTCACTAGGTAAACCCGGGTGAAATCGAGCTCCTTTTTTCACACGATTTTTTTGATATATTAAACGTATTTTTTCGACGTCATATGCAAAAGCTATGGCCGTGTCAATATTTTTTTTCTTTTTTTGCAAAAAAGGTCAAAATTCATATTTTAAAATTTCTATACCAACTAGACACTCAAACCTAACTACATGTCAAAGGATTTTATTTTTTGAAGATTTTATCATTTTCTTTTCAATTTTGCAAAACTGAAAAGGCGATCCACCGGGGGTGTGTGTGTGTGTGTGTGTGTGTGTGTGTGTGTGTGTGTGCGAACTGATTTCAAAAATTTCTGTGGCGCACACTCCATGTGCCACAAAAATGGGCCATGTGCGGCACAGAAAGTCACATTTAAGTCACATTTCTGTGGCGCATGCGAAACAATGTGCCACAAAATTATTTTTTTGTGGCGCATGCCTATTTGGTGCGCCACAAAAAGTGATCCACAGAAAAAGGCAGTTTCCTACTAGTGAACTGGAGAGCGGCGAGAGAGAAACGAGAAGGGGAAAGAGCCAACTGTTCCCCGTGTGTAATTCTATTTGAGCGGACGATCCAATCGTGTGGTAGTGGTCGCAGCTGGAAACCTGGATGGAGTAATTTGGCGGGACAAACCAATAGTAGGTTGAAACTTCCTAGTGACAAGTCATATTACTGACAATTTGAGGGCATCGTCGGCATCGTGTTGGTTGGTTGACACGCTAGGACATATTTAAATGATATGTAAAAGTCTAAGGTAGTGTTAACTAGGCCTGCGTGCCAAATCTAAGACTGAACCCACCATGGGTCGGTTTGTATCCAGTTCGAGTCCAACTAGATTTAGGATTGTGTTAGGTTTCGGTTTGGGTCTGTCCAACCGACTAGATGTTGGCCTCCTATATAAAGGAGCCGGCGGCTAGGGTTTTAGGGGAGTCAAAATTATGTAGAACATTGTGTTCAAGGTTGCCTCTACCGCAGTGAGGAGTACAAGAATTTGAATGCATGCCGGTATGCGGTGCATTGCGGTATAAGATCAGCCGAGATGACCCTGGTGATGTTGAGGGCGAGCACCCCAGGAAGAAGGTTCCTGCCAAGGTGATGTGGTATGCTCCTATAATACCACGGTTGAAACGTTGTTCCAAAACAAGAGCATGCCAAGTTGTTGCGATGGCACAAAGAAGACCGTAAGAAAGACGTGATGTTGAGACACCCCGCTGATGGGTCGCAGTGGAGAAAAATCGAGAGAGAGCTCCCGGACTTTGCAGGTGACGCAAGGAACTTATGGTTTGGGCTAAGTACATATGGCATGAATCCTTTTGGCGAGCAGAGCTGCAGTCATTAGCACCTGGCATGTGACTCTATGTATCTATAAACTTCCTCCTTGGCTGTGCATGAAGTGGAAGTTCATTATGATGCCAGTGCTCATCCAAGGCCCGAAACAACCCGGCAACGACATTGATGGGTACTGAGGCCATTAGTTGAAGAACTTTTACAGTTGTGACGTGAAGAAGGTGTACGTGTGTGGGATGAGCACGAACAAAAGGAATTTGACCTACGAGCATTGCTGTTTGTAAGCATCAATGATTGGCCTGCTCTTAGTAACCTTTCAGGACAGACAAACAAGGGATACAATGCATGCACGCACTGTTTAGGTGAGACTAAAAGTATATATTTGGATAAATGTAAGAAGAATGTGTACCCGGGGCATCGTCGATTTCTTCCGATCAGGCATCTCTTAAGAAAGAAAGGCAAGCATTTCAAAGGTGAGGCAGATCACCGGACGAAGCCAACCCGCCGTACTGGTGATGATATATATGGTATGGTCAAGGATTTAAAAGTAATCTTTGGAAAGGGTCCTGGCGGACAATCTGTTCCGAATGACGCTAATGGACACGCACCATGTGGAAGAAGAAATATATATTTTGGGAGCTACCCTATTGGAAAATCTTAGAGGTCCGCTCTGCAATCGACGTGATGCACTGATGACCCACAAGTATAGGGGGTGTATCGTAGTACTTTCGATAAATAAGAGTGTCGAACCCAACGAGGAGCAGAAGGTGCTGACAAGGAGTTTCGGTAAAGGTTTCACTGTAAATGCTAGCAGACAAGTTTTTAGGGGTTTTTGATATAGCAGGTAAATAAAATGCGAGTAAGTAAAAGACAGTAATAATAATTGCAGCAAGTGGCCCAATCCTTTTTAGAGCAAAGGACAAGCCGGTTGGTTTACTTATGATGACAAAATGTTCTTGAGGACACACGGGATTCTAGTCAAGTGCTTTCGCTTCACATAGTTGATTAATCTTATTGTTTTGATAAGTGTTGTGTGGGTGAACCTATGCTAATGCACCGCCCTTACTTGGACTAATACATACTTGTGATTATACCTCTTGCAAGCATCCGCAGTTACAAGAAAGTAATTAAGATAAATCTAACCACAGCCTTAAACTCTGAGATCCTACGCTCCCTTGTGCACCGGTATACTAACGGGGGTTTAGGTTTCTGTCACTCCGGCAACCCCACAATTAGCAACCAAATACACAATGCACTCCTCTAGGCCCATAAAGGTGAAGTGTCATGTAGTCGACGTTCACACGACACCACTAGAAGAATAGCACCACAACTTAAATATCAAACCATTAAATATTACTCAACATAATTCCACTACTAACAGCGTGACTTCTCCCATGTCCTCAAGAACTAATCGAACTACTCACGAGACATCATATGGATCATGATCAGAGGTGATATAATGATGGATAACGATCTGAACATATACTTTAATTCACCGATAAAACTCAATAGCATCAACCACAAGGAGTAATTAACACCGGGAGAGTTTCCCCTATGAACTAAACAAAGTATAGCCCTAGATGTTACAGCGGAACGAGATGGTGCAGCGGTGATGGTGGTGATGGCGGTGGAGATGATGATGATGATGATCCCGATGAAGTCCAGCGCGATGACGATGAGGATGGCGATGATCTCCCCCTCCGGGAAGGAATTTCCCCGGCAGATTTCTCCCTGCCGGAGAGCTTTTTCTCTCTCTGTGGTTTCCGCCTCGTGGAGGCGGCGGAATATTTTCTCACGGACTCCCCGTGTCTTAGGGTTTCTGGGGGATGAAGTACGCGAAGGGGGAGCGCCTGAGGTGGGCCAGGGGCACCACACCTGGCCAGGGCGCGGCCAAGGTGGGCCCCGCGCCCAGGGGTGGTGTGGGCCCCTCCTGGCCCATCTCAGCCTCCCCTTTTGGCTTAGTCCATCTTCTGATAAAATAGGAACATCTGTCTTCTCGGAAATATTTTTAGTGCTCCAGAAATATAGTGCCTTGACGTTGCTTTTTCCAGCTGAAATCTGACTCCGGCAGTTAATTATCCAATGATCATCAAACATGCAAAATAAGACAAAATAACATAAGTAACTCCTCTTAATATGAAATATATCATTGAATAACAGTAAATTATGCTATAAAATAGTGATGCAAAATGGACGTATCAACCCCCCCAAGCTTAGACCTCGCTTGTCCCCAAGCGAAAGCTGAGCTCAGTAAACTAGAACAAAAGTTTATGGAGTGAAGCGTCGATAATAAAGAATACGGACAAGAAGCATCAGTAATTACTAAACAACACACTCATTTTAAACAGCAACTACTCTTCATATAACCTAACTTGAACATGAGTAGTGAAACAACCACAATAAAAATACACGAAGGAAATTATAGATTAGTAATGGCACACTTCATTCTTGGTCATAGAACAATAAGCAATCAATACTTATCTTTCGAAAGGAGTCTTTATATTAGAGCTTATATTGCAGAACTTCCACACTCAATTATCACACCTTCTTTACAGTCATTGATAACTTGCAAAGCTATATTCTTAGAGGCAAAAGTCTTTGTGCTAAGACAAGAAAGGATAAAGACATGATTGACAATATTAATGATATATATGGTTGAATCACAACAACTCAAATGCTTGCTCAAGAAGAAGGAAATAGGTGTACTGACTCAACATGAAAAGTAAAAGAAAGGCCCTTCGCAGAGGGAAGCAGGGATTAAGTCATGTGCTAGAGCTTTTAAGTTTTTGAAATCATATAGAGAGCAAAAATTAAGTTTTGAGAGGTGTTTGTTAATTGTCAACGAATGGTAGCGGGTGAAAACAGTATTCTCCCTGTCAAACAGACTTTTAAGAGCGGCTCCCATGAAGGACGTTATTTCTACCAGCAAGGCAGATCATCCCTCTTTCTCTTTGGTTTACACACAGATATTTCACTGTTTGTCATGCTTACTGATAATCAGGGCAAAAGTGTGAAGAGAATTAAGGTTAAAGTTGTAATTAATTGGGACTGGGCATCCCGTTGCCAGCTCTTTTTGCAAGTTATTGGATAAGCGGATGTATATGCCACTAGTCCAGGTGTAAAGTCTGTTTGACAAGTAGAATAAAGGATAACCACACTACTTCCTCATGAGCTAGTAAACATTGACACAAAAGGGAATAATAACATTTTGAATAATTTAAAGGTAGCACATGAAAAATTTACTTGGAGTGGCAAAGAAATACCACATATAGGAAGTTATGGTGGACACAAATGGCATGGGTTTGGTTCAAGGATTTGGATGCACGAGAAGCATTCCCTCTCAGTACGGTGGTTAAGGCTAGCAAGGTCATGTAGCAAGCATAAAAGTTGGGGGATACACACAAATATATATATAATAGAAGCAACCATGCTATCTTCCCTGTAAGCACAAATGTTTTAACTCAAAGAATACTAATCTTATTGGCTAGCAAGAAAGAAAGATAAAGGGATAATATTTTTGCATGTAATTCCCTCCTTCTACTTAAGTTTTCATGGTATTGCTACTAATGACCAATACTAAGTTTGCCACAACTAATATAATTTACTTAATGTACCCAAAAGTGGCGTCAATACTAATGGCAAGATCAGCACATAAAGAAGATTGCAGGCTAAAATAAAATGTACCGAAAGTAAAGGTGGAACTTCTCATTAATATTCTGAACAAAGACACACTCAAACCAACGGATACATGGATAACTAAAGGATTGACACTCCACATCGCAAACCATCTTATAAGATAACTTCTCTACTCATGATATGACCACGAAATTATAAAAACGAAAGGATAAAGATGATACTGGGCACTCCCCCAAGCTTGGAACAAGCCAAGGGAGTGCCATTACCCCTTGACGATTTAGGCTTGATCTCTTGGTGGCGACGGTGGTACACGGCAATCGGGGTTAGGAAACGTTCGAGCATCCGGCGGAGCCTGTTATTCTCATCTTGAAGTATTTCCACCTCAGCTCTCAGGATACGAAATTGGTCACAAAACTCGTTCGTGGTTCGGAGAGCTTCAGCAGCTGCAGGGGAAAACCGCAAATCTGGAATTGGTGGGGTGACTCCCTGCACATTATGAGAAAAAGCACGTTGAGGATTAATTGATCCCACAAAGGTGGAGTTGCTCGGCCTTGATTCTCCTTGTTGGCGAGGCTGGCCAGCTTGCACCTCCTCTCTGATGCTTCGATCCATGTCAGCTCTCCTAGCAGCAATCTCCTCCTCCGTCGCCCAACCGACGAAGGTTCCCTCTTCCACATCGCGTTCGAGTTCACGTCGGCGCCTTGCTGCATACTTCTCACCGTACACTCCTCGCGACGCCATGTAGGGACTTGAAATTCCTGTCAGAACAGCTTGAAAACGAAACACGGCGAAAACACGATATACGGACCTCGGAGATCCGGGTGATTATATAGCAAAAAGTTTTACGACAAAAGGAAGGTACAGGACGAAACGGGGTCGGAGACGGGCTCCGAGGTGCCCACACGCACCCACGGCGCGGCCAGGGTGGGGCCCGCGCCCAGGGGTGGTGTGGTGCCCTCGGGCACCGTTTCCTACCCTTTTCCGACTCATAATTTTCCATATTATGTAAAAACAAAAATATTTAGGTTGAAAAGTAAATCGCGAACTTTTTCTTACCGAAACTGTTACCTATTCCAAATCAGCTTTTGCAGTTGTCTGAATTTGACTTTTTATAAAATCCTCTGGAGTTACCACTTTGATAAGATCAACATCTTCATTATAAGAATCTCCAGAAATGTAATGCTTGAGTCTTTGACCATTAACCACTTGTGGTCTGTCCCCATCTAGTGAATTGATTTTAATCGCACCTGAGCGATAGACCTCCTCAATGATATAAGGTCCTTCCCATTTTGAAAGTAATTTTCCTGCAAAAAATCTGAGACGAGACCTATACAATAAAACTTTTTCACCTACGTTAAATTCTCTCTTAAGAATTCTTCTATCATGCCATTGCTTAACTTTCTCTTTAAAGAGCCTAGCATTTTCATAAGCTGCATTTCTCCATTCATCTAAAGAATTCAAATTAAGCAATCTCTTTTTACCGGCAAGTTTAAAGTCTCTATTAAGTTCTTTCACCGCCCAATAGGCTTTATGTTCTAATTCTAAAGGCAAATGACAAGCTTTTCCATAAACCATTTTGTAAGGAGACATTCCCATAGGATTTTTATAAGCAGTTCTATAAGCCCACAAAGCATCGTTAAGCTTTTTAGACCAATTTTTTCTAGATTTATTAACAGTCTTTTGCAAAATAGACTTAATCTCTCTATTTGACAATTCTACTTGACCACTTGTTTGGGATGATATGGTGAAGCAATTCTATGATTAACATCATACTTAGCTAAGTTTTTCTAAAAGCACCATGAATAAAATGAGAACCCCATCAGTCATGAGATATCTAGGCACACCAAACCTAGGGAAGATAATATCTTTAAGCATTTTTAATGATGTCTCACCATCAGCACTAGAAGTTGGTATAGCTTCTACCCATTTAGTAACATAATCAACAGCAACAAGTATGTGAGTATAACCATTTGAGGAAGGAAAAGGACCCATAAAGTCAAATCCCCAACAGTCGAAAGGTTCAATAACAAGAGAATAATTCATAGGCATTTCATTACGTCTACTAATGTTACCTACTCTTTGACATTCATCACATGATAAAACAAATTTTCTAGCATCTCTAAAAAGGGTAGGCCAATAAAAACCTGATTGTAGAACCTTTTGCGCAGTTCTATCTCCAGCGTGATGTCCTCCATAAGCACTTCCATGGCATTTGCTCAATATTTCTTTCTGTTCATACTCAGGAACACATCTTCGCATAATGCCATCTACTCCTTCTTTATACAAATGTGGGTCATCCCAAAAATAATGCCTCAAATCATAAAAGAACTTTCTTCTTTGCTGAGCTGTAAAGGTCGGAGGCAAATACTTGGCAACAATAAAATTAGCATAATCAGCATACCAAGGACTTTCGCGTGAGCTTACCTTTATCGCAGCCAATTGTTCATTTGGAAAACTATCATTAACAGGTATAGGATCATCTGAAATGTTTTCTAATCTAGACAAATTATCAGCAACAGGATTTTCAGCACCTTTCCTATCTACGATATGTAAATCAAATTCTTGCAGTAAAGTACCCATCTTATGACCTAGGCTTAGCATCTTTCTTTTCCATAAGGTATCTAATAGCAGCATGATCAGTGTGAATAGTAACTTTTGAATCAACAATATAAGGTCTAAATTTATCACAAGCAAAAACAACTGCTAAAAATTCCTTTTCAGTAGTAGCATAATTCTTTTGAGCGGCATCAAGTGTTTTACTAGCATAATGAATAACATTTAACTTCTTGTCTACCCGCTGTCCAAGAACAGCTCCTACAGCAAAATCACTAGCATCACACATTATTTCAAAAGGTAAAGTCCAATCAGGAGGTTGAACAACAGGAGCTGTGATTAAAGCTTTTTTAGAGTTTCAAAAGCTTCCTTGCAATCATCATCAAAAACAAAAGGTACATCTTTTTGAAGAAGATTAGTGAGGGGTTTTGAAATTTTAGAGAAATCTTTAATAAACCTCCTATAAAAACCGGCATGACCGAGAATACTACGGATACCTTTCACATCCCTTGGACAGGGCATTTTCTCGATTGCTTCAACTTAGCTCTGTCCACTTCAATACCTCTTTCAGAAATTTTGTGCCCTAGGACAATTCCTTCATTAACCATGAAATGACATTTCTCCCAATTAAGAACAAGATTTGTCTCCTCACATCTCTGCAAAACTTTATCAAGATTGTGCAAGCAATTATCAAAGGAAGTTCCGTAGACGGAAAAATCGTCCATGAATACTTCCACAATTTCTTCACAAAAACCATGAAAAATAGCAGACATGCATCTTTGGAACGTAGCAGGAGCATTACACAAACCAAAAGGCATACGTCTATAAGCATAAGTTCCATAAGGACAAGTAAAAGTGTTTTCTCTTGATCTTGTGCTTTAACAGCAATTTGTGAGAATCCAGAATAACCATCAAGGAAACAAAAATGGGTTTTCTTAGACAACCTTTCTAACATTTGATCAATAAAAGGCAAAGGATAATGATCTTTCTTAGTTACTTTATTGACCTTTCTAAAATCAATGCACATCCTATATCCCACTACTACTCTTTGAGGAATAAGTTCATCATTTTCATTTGGTACAACAGTAACTCCTCCTTTCTTAGGGACACAATGCACAGGACTTACCCATCTACTATCAGCAATAGGATAAATTATACCAGCATCAAGAAGTTTTAATACCTCATTTCTTACCACTTCTTTCATCTTAGGGATCAAGCGACGCTGATGCTCAACAACAGGTTTTGCATCGGGTTCAATGTTGATGGCATGTTGACATATAGTAGGAGAAATCCCCTTTAAATCATCCAAAGTGTATCCCATAGCTCCTCGATGTTTCTTTAGTACTTCTAATAACCTTGCTTCTTCATTACCTGAAAGTTTAGAACTAATAATAGCAGGATATACTTTCCTTTCATCAAGATAAACATACTTAAGATTATCAGGTAACGGTTTTAAATCGAAGACAGGATCTTCCTTAGGAGGCGCTGAGGTACCCAAATCTTCCACAGGCAAATTATGCTTAAGTATTGGTGGTTGACGAAGAAAGGCATTGTCAATCTCATTCCTCTCCTCCATAAATACTTCACTTTCGTGTTCCTCCATGAATTGCTGCAAGGCATTGTTAGGAGCAACAGCAATAGAAGCAAGTTGTTCAACTTGAAAATTCTCATTAGGTAATTCAGTTTCATAAAGTTGTTTACCAAACTTAGAGAAATTAAACTCATAAGATTCTCCATTAAATTTAGTGTAAATTTTCTCTTTCTTACAATCTATAATGGCACCACATGTATTCAAGAAAGGCCTACCAAAAATAATGGGACGCTTTACTAGCAACAGAACCAAGTACTAGAAAATCAGCAGGGTATTTAGTCTTACCACATAAAACTTCAACATCTCTCACAATACCAATTGGGAGATAGTTTCTCTATTAGCAAGCTGAATAACCACATCAATCTCCTCAAGTTCGCAAGGACCAATTTCATGCATAATTTCTTTATAAAGATCAAAAGGAATAGCGCTAGAACTTGCACCAATATCACATAAACCATAATAGCAATGTTCTCCTATTTTGACTGAAAGCACAGGAACACTTGTTTTCCTAGCTCTACGGGATGTGAAACAATATTAGAGGCATCTTCACAAAAGATAATATGTCCTCCTTCTACATTTTCAGTTACCAAATCCTTTACTATTGCTATTGTGGGTTCTACCGCTATTTGTTCAGCAGGTTCTAAAGCTTTCTTTGCACTTTTATTAACCACACTAGCTATGATAGAATGTTCCCTAATTTTAACAGGAAAAGGTGGTTTCTCAATATAAGGTTCTGGCAAGATACGATCAACTGTATGAACTTCAATGTTTTTAATATTGGCAGAATTAGTATTATCTTTGTAAGGCAAATGATACTTATTGCAACTTTCTTTAGGAACATCAAGATAAGAGGCAAAAGCCTTGTAACAGTTTGCAATAACTTGAGAATCAAGACCATACATATCATAGAGATTACGAAAATTATCAGTATTCATAAAAGTTTTAATGCATTCGTAATCATGCTTTATACCTGATTCTCTACCTTTGTCGTTCTCCCATCCTTCAGTATTTTCCTCAATCCGATCAAGAAGGTCCCATTTAACTTCCTCTTTATTACGCGTAAATGATCCAGCACAAGAGGTATCCAATAGAGTTTTATCTTGAAGAGAAAGCCTTGCATAGAAGTTATCAATAACAACATTACCAGGAAGCTCATGAATGGGGCATTTGAGCATTAATGATTTCAATCTCCCCCACGCTTGGGCAATACTTTCTCCATCATGAGGCCAAAAATTATATATATGATTCCGATCTTGATGAATTTCACTAGGAGGATAAAATTTAGAATAAAAGAGAGGCACAATCTCCTCCCAGCCAATAGAACGCCCATTTTTCAGCATCCTATACCATTTTGCAGCTTTACCAGTCAACGATATAGAAAACAATTTCTTCTTGACCTCTTCCATTGAAATACCTGCACACTTGAACAACTCGCATAATTCATGAATAAATAGCAAATGATCCCCAGGAGGGACAGTTCCATCTCCTGCATAGCGGTTATTCGTAACTCGTTCAACAATTTTCATAGGTATTTTAAATGGAATTACTTGATCAGGTGGTTCCTCTTCTACTACCTTAGCAGTGGTAGTAGTATTTCCAAACAGGGATTCAAATGGAGATCTCTCCATGATAAAATAAAGTAGCAAGCAGAAATAAAAATAGCACCTACAGTAAAAGTTTCCCTTACCAATTCCACTTACCAATAGCGCTTCACTCCCCGGCAACGGCGCCAGAAAATAGTCTTGATGACCCACAAGTATAGGGGGTGTATCGTAGTACTTTCGATAAATAAGAGTGTCGAACCCAACGAGGAGCAGAAGGTGCTGACAAGGAGTTTCGGTAAAGGTTTCACTGTAAATGCTAGCAGACAAGTTTTTAGGGGTTTTTGATATAGCAGGTAAATAAAATGCGAGTAAGTAAAAGACAGTAATAATAATTGCAGCAAGTGGCCCAATCCTTTTTAGAGCAAAGGACAAGCCGGTTGGTTTACTTATGATGACAAAATGTTCTTGAGGACACACGGGATTCTAGTCAAGTGCTTTCGCTTCACATAGTTGATTAATCTTCATTGTTTTGATAAGTGTTGTGTGGGTGAACCTATGCTAATGCACCGCCCTTACTTGGACTAATACATACTTGTGATTATACCTCTTGCAAGCATCCGCAGTTACAAGAAAGTAATTAAGATAAATCTAACCACAGCCTTAAACTCTGAGATCCTACGCTCCCTTGTGCACCGGTATACTAACGGGGGTTTAGGTTTCTGTCACTCCGGCAACCCCACAATTAGCAACCAAATACACAATGCACTCCTCTAGGCCCATAAAGGTGAAGTGTCATGTAGTCGACGTTCACACGACACCACTAGAAGAATAACACCACAACTTAAATATCAAACCATTAAATATTACTCAACATAATTCCACTACTAACAGCGTGACTTCTCCCATGTCCTCAAGAACTAAACGAACTACTCACGAGACATCATATGGATCATGATCAGAGGTGATATAATGATGGATAACGATCTGAACATATACTTTAATTCACCGATAAAACTCAATAGCATCAACCACAAGGAGTAATTAACACCGGGAGAGTTTCCCCTATGAACTAAACAAAGTATAGCCCTAGATGTTACAGCGGAACGAGATGGTGCAGCGGTGATGGTGGTGATGGCGGTGGAGATGATGATGATGATGATCCCGATGAAGTCCAGCGCGATGACGATGAGGATGGCGATGATCTCCCCCTCCGGGAAGGAATTTCCCCGGCAGATTTCTCCCTGCCGGAGAGCTTTTTCTCTCTCTGTGGTTTCCGCCTCGTGGAGGCGGCGGAATATTTTCTCACGGACTCCCCGTGTCTTAGGGTTTCTGGGGGATGAAGTACGCGAAGGGGGAGCGCCTGAGGTGGGCCAGGGGCACCACACCTGGCCAGGGCGCGGCCAAGGTGGGCCCCGCGCCCAGGGGTGGTGTGGGCCCCTCCTGGCCCATCTCAGCCTCCCCTTTTGGCTTAGTCCATCTTCTGATAAAATAGGAACATCTGTCTTCTCGGAAATATTTTTAGTGCTCCAGAAATATAGTGCCTTGACGTTGCTTTTTCCAGCTGAAATCTGACTCCGGCAGTTAATTATCCAATGATCATCAAACATGCAAAATAAGACAAAATAACATAAGTAACTCCTCTTAATATGAAATATATCATTGAATAACAGTAAATTATGCTATAAAATAGTGATGCGAAATGGACGTATCATGCACGTGACGAACAATCTTTGCGTGAACCTGCTAGGCTTCTTGGGTGTGTTTGCGAAGATAAAAGATACACCGGAAGCACGGCAGGACCAGCAACGTATGAACGAACGAGACGACCTACATCCAGAGAAGTATCAAGGTCCTGCCAGCTACGCTCTTACCAAAGAAGAGAAGGAAATCTTTTTTGAAGTCCTGAGCAGTATCACGGTCCCGTCTGGCTTCTCGTCGAATATAAAGGGAATAATAAATATGGCAGAGAAAAAATTTCAAAACCTAAAGTCTCATGACTGCCACGTGATTATGACACAATTACTTCCGGTTGCATTGAGGAGTCTTCTACCGAAAAATGTTTGAGTACCCATTGTGTAGCTTTGTGCATTACTCAATGCAATTTCTCAGAAGGTAATCAATCCAGAAACTCTACAAAGTTTACAGAAGGATGTGGTCCAATGTCTTGTCAGCTTCGAGTTGGTGTTCCCACCATCCTTCTTCAATATTATGATGCACCTCCTAGTTCACCTAGTCGAAGAGATTACCATTCTCGGTCCTGTATTTTTACACAAAATATGTTCATAACCGTGCTAGGCCAGAAGGAAGCCTCTCCAAGGGCTATGGAACAGAGGGCGTCATTGAGTTTTGTGTTGACTTTATTCCTGACCTTAAGCCGATGGTGTTCCTCAATCGCGGCATGAGGGGAGACTGAGTGCAAAAGGCACGCTAGGAAAGAAATCAGTAATAAGTATGGACGGCATATCTTTCACTCAAGCACACTACACAGTTCTACAAAATTCCACCTTGGTGGCTCCGTATATCGATGACACATGAATATTGTACGCTCCAAAACCCGAAGCAGTCTGACTCCTGGATTAAAGGAAAACACATGGAGACTTTCGGCGGTTGGTTGCAAACACATCTCATGAATAACACCACTGTTGGAGATCAGCTGTACTTGTTGGCCAGGTCACCATCTTCGACTATATTGACTTTCCAAGGGTACGAGATAAATGGGAATACATTTTACACGACCGCCCAAGATAAAAAGAGTACTAACCAAAACAGCGGTGTCCGCTTTGATGCAACAACAACAAAGGGCAAAAGGACACATATTATGGTTACATAGAGGAGATATGGGAACTTGACTATGGACCTTATTTAATGTCCCTTTGTTTCGGTGCAAATGGGTCAAGATGACAGGCTGGGTAAAGGTAGACCAGCAGTACGGAATGACAACAGTGGATCTCAACAATCTTGGGTACAGAGACGAACCATTCATCCTAGTCAATAATGTGGCTCAGGTTTTCTATGTGAAGGACACGTCTACCAAATCGGAAAAAAGAAAAGATAAGCAAGCGAATACATCATACGATGAGCCAAAGCGCCACATAGTTCTTTCAGGAAAAAGAAACATCATGGAAGTGGAGGACAAGACAGACATGTTAGAAGATTACAATAAGTTTGATGAAATTCCGCCCTTCACAGTGAACACTGATCCAAGAACCCGTTAAATAATGAAGATTCTCCATGGTTACGGCGCAATCATAAGCAAGGACACACGCGAAGAAAAAGTTTATACCCCAACAATAGATAGGGATGTTGGTGATGTGTAATAATGTATTAAACCTTTTATGTAACTGCGTTCTGAAAACTCAGAACAAAACTCTAAACACTAATTTTTGGTTTTGGTTCTATGAGACTGAGGACTCCATTTGCAACCAAGTGCAACAAAAATGATTTTATAAATATTGGATGTTCCAAAAGTTGTTGAGAATGTTTTCAAATATAGATATGATTTTTACAAATTTTTAGAAACTAATTTGACTTGATTTGGACAATTAATAAAATCAATATATATAAAAGAAATCAGAAAATATAGATATGATTTTTATAAATATTGGATGTTCCAAAAGTTGTTGAGGATGTTTTCAATATAGATATAATTTTTACAAATTTTTAGAAACTAATTTGACTTGATTTGGACAATTAAATCAATAGATATGAAAGAAATCATAAAATAGAAAAAAGAAAAAGGAACGAGAACAAAAAAAACTATTTCAAAGCCCATTTAGACCCGGTTGGCAAAGAAAAAGGAACGAGAACAAAAAAACTATTTCAAAAGCCCATTTAGACCCGGTTGGCAATGCCAACCGGGACTAAAGGTGGGCTTCGCGCGCGCAATTTTCAGCGGCGGCCCAAAAATACCTTTAGTCCCGGTTCCATCCACCAACCAGGACTAAAGGTCCTTTAGTCCGGTTGCTGGTACGAACCGGGACTAAAAGTCATTTTCGCGGGGACTTAGGTGGTTTCTCACCAAAAATCGTCCCAATTCTCCCCACTCGCGCCGGCCTCCTCGGCTCCTCCAGAGACACAGAGAAGCACCGCCGCCCGATCTCCTGCTCCGGTCGATTCCGGCCGAACTCGTCGTCGTCTGATTCGTCGCCATCCTTTTCTGCCTCGCATCCGGCCAACCAGGTACATTTCTGCCGCCCTTTTCTTCCTCGCATCCGGCCGAACTCGCCGCCGTCCGATTTGCCGCCGTCCAAGATTCTCCGACCTCGTCGTTCCCTCCATTGGGTTCCTGATGAGCTTGCGGTCGGATGCGAGGAAGAAAAGGGTGGCAGAAATGTACCTGGTCAGCCGGATTCGATTTATTGCTCGATGTAACGCCGTCGCCTTTGTGCTCGTCGCCGGCCGTGGCTCCGCCGCGTCGTGGTCGCCGCTCTGGCGACAATATATGGGCGGCGCCGCCACCACTAGGTAGCCCGCGCTGTGCCGCGTCGCGCTGCCCAGCTCGATTCGTCGCCCGCGCGCTCCAGCTTCGGGTGCGTGCTCAACAGAGCCGTGCCGCCATTGCTGACTAAAGATAAACACCACTAGTTATATTAGGAACAATTACTTGTTCATGTGCTCATGTTACTCTTTGTTAGCCTGTTTTTATTATAAAAACTTCCAAAAAATCTCCCATTTACATTGTTGTTATAGAATTCAAGTGCTCATGTTTTTTACCTTTGTTTATGGAATTGTCAAAATGAAGTGGATATTTGGTGAGCTTTAACATTGCAAGACCTAATTTTCCCATTTACATTGTTGTTGTTTGTAAGATTTTATGTTGTATGTGATGTTGAGATGTAAGATTGTGTGTTGTAAGATTGCAACACCTAATTCAAAATTGGTGTTAAATTATTGTATCCATTGTATCAATGTCAAATTATTATTGTTTAAAAAAAATTGTGACATTATTGTTGATGAATATTGTGTATAAGAAATATTGTTGACTTATACTATATTGTAAATTTTTAGTGGTAAAAGTAGAAATGTAATTTTTGAACATAATGACCATAAATATGTGTATAATAAGTTGTGCAACTCCTGATTATTGATAATTGCAACTAAAATATCATATTACATTCGGTTTGCAGTTAAGCTATGGACGACCACGACATAGACGCGAAAGAAGCAATATTCGAAATAATATGCTTCGGTGGAATAGATGATGGCTCACAATATCTGAACGAGTCCGGTGAGGGAATTGAGCTAGACACAAGCAATGATGGCACAAAAATGTTTGACACTTCACGGAGTCCGGCGAGGTATATTAAGCCTCTCGTGATCATTAAATGCATTAATTGATTTGTATATATATATTAACGAATCTTTCTTCTTTTAGCCCTCCGGATCGAGCCAATCTGCTAGAAGGCAACGAGGCCCGACAAAAAAGTTGGGCGATAGTCAAAGGTTCGCGATCGACGAAGTTGCTGAAGATGGCGCACCGCTTGCTCCCACAGAGAACGCACGCAAATTTGTAAATCAATGCGGAGTTATTGTTAGGGACAACATCCCGATCACCACTCGAGAATGGAATAAGCCAAAGGTAGACGATGGAGCTAGTTATGTCGACCAAAGATCCAAAGATTTTCTTTGGAATATGCTCTTGTCACATTATTTCACTCTACCGCCAGATCTCACAGATTGCAAAAAGTTGAAAGTCAAGGAGTGGGCTCTTAAGAAGATGGCCACACAATTCCAGACCTTCAAGAAAAAATTATGGAGTGAATATATGAAGAAAAAAAACTCCAACATTCATTGGAGCACTAGAGAAGATAAAAGATCACTGGGACGCATTTGTGGCGTACAAGGAATCGTCTGAAGCTCTGGCAAGGCCGGAAAAAATAAGGAAAATGCTGCGAAAAAGAAATATCACCATACTATGGGGACAGGTGGCTACAAGACTGTCGTGCCTAAGTGGGAAATAAATGACGCCGACCTAATTGCTAAAGGGATCACTCCAGCTACAGCGGAATGGACCGAGAGGTCTGATGACGTGGATCACACGTTCGTTGGGAGACCCCAAGAGGAAGGTATGAAGCAATGTAGCAGCAGTTTCCCTCAGTATGAAACCAAGGTTTAATCGAACCAGTAGGAGTAAGAAATCACTTCTGAAGGTTGTCAGTGGCGCGCTGACGTGGAACCTGCACACAACACAATCAAACTACTTTGCCCCAACGAAACAGTGAGGTTGTCAATCTCACCGGCTTGCTGAAAACAAAGGATTAAACGTATGGTGTGGAAAACAGTAGTAAATTGCAGAGAATGAAAAGGAACAATGATTGCAATAGGTTGTATTATCAGTGTAAAAGAATGGACCGGGGTCCACAGTTCACTAGTGGTGTCTCTCCATAAAAGATAACTAACATGCTGGGTGAACAAATTACAGCTGGGCAATTGATAAAATATTGAGCGATAACAATGCATATATATGACAAGATGACTACTATGATATTCAATTGGGCATCACGACATAATACATAGACCGTTATCCAACTGCATCTATGACTAATAATCCACCGCCAGGTTAACATCCATGTCCCCCGTTGGTATTAAGTTGCAAGCAACAGATTATTGCATTAAGTAAAGTGCGTAATGTAAACAACACAATTATCCTTAAACAACATTGTTGTTTTACCCCTAGTGGCAACAACACATCCACAACCTTAGAAGTTGTTGTCACTCTCCCAGATTACTGGAGACTGAACCCACTATCTAGCATAAATACTCCCTCTTAGAGTTAAAAACATCTATTTGGCCAAAACATCTACTAGTAACGGAGAGCATGCAAGATCATAAATAACATATAAGATAGATTGATAATCAACTTGGCATAGTATTCAATATTCATCGGATCCCAGCAAACACAACATGTAGCATTACAAATAGATGATCTTGATCATGTTAGGCAGCTCACAAGATCTAAACATGATAGTACAAGGAGGAGAGACAACCATCTAGCTGCTGCTATGGACCCGTAGTCCAAGGATGACTACTCACGCATCACTCCGGAGGCAGGCATGGCGATGTAGAGCCCTCTGGTGATAATTCCCCTCTCCGGCAGGGTGCCGGGAAGAGCTTCTGAACCCTCCCGAGCTAGGGTTAACGGCGGCGGCGTCTCTGGAACTTTTCGTGGATAATGGCTCGAGTATTTAGGTTTTACGCGCCGGGAAGATTATATAGGCGAAAGGGCGGTGGCTGGAGACGCTCGTGGGGCCCACACCACCCCACGGCGTGGCAGAGGGTGGGCCCGCGCCGCCCCATGGTGTGGCTGGCTCGCGGCCCCCCTCCGTCTCTCCTTTGGACCCCGTGTACGTGTTGGAAAAATAGGAGGTCCTGTCCAAGTTTCTTCCAATTCCGAGAATATTCCAGACTAGCTTTTCTGGAATACAAAAACAGCAGAAAACAGGAACTTGCACTGTGGCATCTTGTTAATAGGTTAGTCCCAGAAAATGCATAAAAATGCTATAAAACATGTAGCAATTGGTGTAATATAAGCATGGAACATCAGAAATTATAGATACGTTTGTGTCGGGGGGCTACCCCCGGGTAGGGTCATGGTATGGTATAAGCTATGTCCAAGTCTGGACCGAGGTACAAAAAACCGACATACCCGGGCCCAGAGGAGGCCGAGTTATGATGTTGGTGGGAACTGACATATACTCACTGAGTTATACTGACCGAGATATGGGATCCGAGATAAGGGATCCTAGATAAGGGGTCCGAGACATGTTGACCGACATATATATGTCGGTATCCTGTGTGTTTTCTTATGTGCAGGGGAGGCTATTCAGGAAAGGGAATCCGGCATATCCATGCCGGGTTATAGAGATGAGGCACCTTGTGTCGGATTGGAAGTCAATGCATGTCACATCCCGTCTGTCACGGAGCATGGCGTGCAGTGTGGCGCGGGTACGAGATGACCGGTCACGCACGTCGCTGACCACGAATGTACGTGGGAGCAGGAGTACCAGGCATGGCGGGTCACTTCCATCGCTGACCACGGGCGTACGGGGAGCAGGATACGAGGTATGGGCAGGCCACGTCCTGTCCACAGCAGAGGACACAATCATGACCGAGTTGCTGATACAGAGGAGCGTGGCTACAGCGTAGCGTACGGCACCACTCCGGTGACCCGGGGTACCAGTATATAAGGTGCCCCAGGCCCTCCTGCGTGAGGGACGACGAGCAAGACTTTGAGTTACTTTGAGAGAGACAGAGAGAGAGGTGCAGAGAGATCTTTTCCCTCACTGCTTGATTCTTCTTCCTTGAGAGTTTCACCATCGCTGAGAGCATACAGCTCGAGGAGCCCCTTTGTATTCATGATATCCTGATATACAGATAGAGACAGGCAGGAGTAGGGGTTTTACCTCCTCACGAGGGCCCTGAACCTGGGTAGATCGAGGTGTGCTCAGTGTCTTCCGTGTGTGCTCCTTAGCGCGTTAGCCCTCCCCGGTTCCACCAGCGTCCATCGGCCCCAACATAAGCCATCCCATGGCATCTGCCGTGATACCACCACGACAGTTGGCGCCCACCATGGGGCCAGCAGCGGCGCTGGCTGGTGTGTTCATCCGGACGGGTTCCATCATCGCCTCCGGCGAGTGCGTGGTCAGTGGCCTTGTCCACAGACTCGGCACGCTGAACTTCATCAGCGACAACGCGGGCTGCTTCGGTAGCAGGCCGATGCCGAGGAACGGCTACCTCGTCCTCTTCGGACGTTCGAGATCTACGTCGCCACTGTGTTCGTCTGCAAGTACCCGGAGCAGGTGCTTGTAGCCGAGGATCCTCCTGCTGTCTGTGCGGCTCGCGGCCGGCGTAGCGCTCGCCCCGGGAGCTGCGCAGAGGTCATGATGACCGGCTCTGCGGGTGGTGCCGGTAAAGGAGAAACCGGCAAAGGAGAACCCGGCAAAGGAGATGCCGGCCAACCTGCCCCCAAGACCACCAGATTGGCGAAAGGGCCGCTGGAGAGGAGGCAGAACCTCCGCGACCAGGCCGGTACATCCGAGGTACCGGTTAGGCCGGCTCCTCTCGAGGAGATAATCGAGAAGCTGGCTGTGCCGGTAGCTGCCGGTACAGATGCTGCCCAAATGGAGGCAGAGTTGGAGTCGCGTCGTCAGAGCCTACATCAGGAGGCTCTCGCAATGGCCGAGGTGAGGAGAGAGTTCGGGATAACTCTCCGTGAGTATAACCAAGCACATGGTTTTACCCCGGTAGCTGCTCGCCTTAGTCGCATAGAGGATGTGCGTAAGAGGGGTAAAGGCCTCAATACCGAGATTGCTAGAGATGGTAGATCTAGTTCCAGTAAGACTCCTAGTCACTTGTCGGTCGAAAAGCCGAAGTATAGTTCCCCTGCTAAGACTCTTAGTGCTGCCGAGTCAGCAAGAGCCGAGTTGTCAGGCTTATCCGGAGAAGCTCTCCGTAGGCAGCAAGACCGAGTTAATGAGTTGGTAGCTGTAGCTACCCGACAGAATGAGGCCTATCTTAAGGCTAACACAGTTGCAGGTGGGTCCCAGATTGTACACTCAGCTAAGGCAGCCAGTGGAGGATCTAAGGGGCAAGCTTCATCACCGCATGTCGGTGGAGATCGGGACCGGAGTGTAAACTCTGGTAAGAACAAACAGATAAAGGCATATGATCCGGCATATGCCGGAAAACAGTTAGTCGGGCGAGGCAGTGCCGGCCGGGGTAAAAGCAATCCCGGTCCGGGCGGTCCAGATGCCGGAGTAGTTAACTCGGCTGGCCGAGGCTATCCACCTCAGTATCCGACACGAAATCCTGCCCGGCAGCATGAAAATGTCGAGCATGTCCAGCAGCCACAAGATGTTGACCAAGTGGCTAACCGTTATGATGATGGTTACTCGGCTATGGAGAAAGCCGGGTATCAAAGATATGAAGGTGCACTGGGATCCCGGCTGGGACCTCGCCAGTTGTCACCAAATGATGCACGCTACAAGTTGGACAGGATCTATATGTCCGAGATGCTGGAATAGCAAGGCCCACCTGGCCCTGCATGCTTTGGACCTCGGATCATGAGGGAGCCACCGGTGCCGCACTTTCAGTTGAACCGAGGTGCAAAGACATATGACGGCAGTACTAAGCCGGAAGATTGGCTAACAGATTATTTGTCGGCAGTGCATATCGCGGGAGGAAACCGCCGATGGGCGGTGAGGTATATTCCGCAAATGTTCGAGGGGCTAGCCCAGATCTGACTGAACAACCTGCGAGAGGGCAGCGTTGACTGCTGGCTGGACTTTGAAGAAGCATTTGTTAGCAACTTCTCCAGCACATACAAGGCCGAATCGTCCTCAGCAGCTTGCGATGTGCAAGCAGAGGGACAATGAAACTGACCGGGATTACTTGACCCGGTGGAGTACTATTCGCAATTCCTGTGAAGGAGTTGTGGAGGCGCAGGCCATTTCTTGGTTTGCCCAGGGGTGCCGACACGGCTCCATGCTCTGGCAGAAGTTGTAGAGGGAAATGCCGGCCACCTTGGCCGAGACAATCCGGATTGCGGATAGCTATGCACTGGGTGAGCCGATGCAGCCCTTGCTAAACTCGGTGGAACCGAGTAGAAGGTACCCGGTCAACAATGGACCCGGACCAGCCAACCGAGGTGGCCGCGGGGATTTCGGAAACAAAAGGAGAGATGACCGTCCGGATTACCGGTACGGTTCGAATCAAGTTGCGACAGCGGAGCAAAACCAGCCAGATGCCGGCGCTAGCCAGCGTCTGAGGACCACTGGTCCTGCTTGGGGTCAAAACCAAGAAGGGAAGAGACCATGGAGTGACCAGAAGAAGCCATTGACCTATGAGGCAATGCTGGATGGGCCGTGCAGCTATCCCACGCATGATCCTCGCAGGCCGGCCAATCATTCAACCCGGCAGTGCAGCTGGTATCAGCGCACATTGAAGGAAGGGGAGGCTCCGGAGGAAATCAGACGGGGGCACCTCAGAGGCCTCCAGCGGCATATCCTCAACAGAGGCAAGCACTACCGCTCACCGGAGCAAACGCAATTCCCGTGAATGCACCGACACAGAAGCCTCCAGCTCCGAGACCTGTCAACCAAGTAAATGTCGGAGGCAACAGTGGCAATGCTGGTCCTGGTGGCCAGGGTGAGTATAGTCAGGGTGATTACAGAGAGGCTCACCAGAGCTATGTGGTGTTTGTGCCCGAGCTAACTGACAAGCAGAGCTTGAACCGGCGTGCACTCGAGGTAAACGCAGTTATGCCGGCTGTGCCGAAGTATATGCACTGGTCTGATCAGGAGATCAGCTGGAGTATGAAGGACCATCCCCGGATCATGCCAAGCCCGGAGGTTATGCTCTGGTGGTGGATCCGACATTCATTGGGCCCACCATTAATGTCAGGTTCACCCGAGTTCTCATTGACAATGGGAGTGCCATCAACATCATGTACCGAGACACCATGGTGAAGATGGGTATCTCGGCGAACATGCTGCAGCCGAGTTCTACGACCTTTCATGGTATAGTGCCGGGTGTCTCGTGTGCACCATGGGCAAGATTTGGGTCGATGTGTTGTTTGGCACCAAGGACAACTGCCGAACTGAGAGCATCCAGTTTGAGGTGGTGGACCTCGAGAGTCCATATCATGCTTTGCTTGGCAGACCGGCACTGGCCAAGTTCATGATTTCTACCCATGTGGCTTACCTCAAGATGAAGCTGCCGGGTCCTAATGGCATCATCACCATCTCGGGCGATTACAAGCGTTCCTTGCAGTGTGCCTCGGCTGGCTCGTGTCTGGCCAAGTCATTAATCATTGCTGCAGAGAAGAAGAAGATCCATGAAGTGGTGGCGTTGGCGCAGTCCGCGCAAATCGGTATGCCGGGTATGAGTAACCCGGAGCAGAATGCGGCATTCCAGGTGCCGAAGGAGACGAAGAAGATCAACGTTGACCCGGCGTTCCCAGATCACAACGTCATCATTGGTACCGGGTCGACCGAGAAATAGGAAGGCGAGCTCAGTCACTTCCTCCGTGAGAATCGGGATATCTTTGCATGGTCAAATCAGGACCTGCCAGGTGTTCCGAGGGAGTTGGCTGAGCACTCATTGTTCGTCAGACCGGATATGAAACCGGTGAAGCAACCTATGCGACGTCTCTCGGATGAGAGGAGAAAGGTGATAGGCGATGAACTGGCCAGATTACTTGCATCTGGTTTCATCATGGAAGTGCTGCACCCGGACTGGTTGTCTAACCCGGTCCTGGTAGAAAAGAAAAAGATGACCCGAATGTGGCCATTGTGTGGCGCATGTGTATTGATTTCACAAACTTGAACAAGGCATGTCCTAAGGATCCATTCCCGCTGCCTCGGATTGATCAAGTGATCGATTCCACAGCCGGGTGTGAGCTGTTATCCTTTGTGGATGCATATTCTGGTTTTCACCAGATACCGCTGAACCCTGCCGATCAAATGAAAACTGCTTTTATTACCCCGTACGGGGCTTATTGCTATCGTGTCATGACATTTGGTTTGATAAATGCTGGTGCTACTTACCAAAGATGTATGCAAAAATGCTTGCATGATCAAATAGGCAAAAATGTGCAGGTGTATGTCGATGACATTGTCATCAAAACTAAGGAAAAATCCACTCTGATTGATGATCTCAGAGAAACATTCGCGAATCTAAGGAGATTCCGGATAAAACTTAACCCGGACAAATGTACCTTCGGTGTCCCGGCAGGCAAGTTACTCGGTTTCCTCGTGTTGAGCCGAGGTATCGAGGTAAATCCGACAAAAATCCGTGCTATTGAGAGCATGAGGTTGCTGATGCATGTAAAATGCATACATGAACTTTGCACTTTAATTGCATATATTCCAATCATATTTGCATCATATAAGGGTTATATCAATGTTTTATAATGATTTTGGGAATATTTCATAGTTTTCCCATTTATTTGGAATTAACCCTGTTTTTCCAGAAAACGTCTTTTTTAGTGTTTCAGACTTTCCGGGAGCTTCGGGACTCCAAAAAGGGCAAGGCCAAAGAGCACGGTTCAGAATTTTCGAGACGAACGCAATGGGCTTAAATTGAAGACCAGAAGCCCAACAGGCTGGAAATGGGAGGGTCCCACGGCCTAAAATACCTGGCCGCGTGGGCCCAGCTCGTTTCCCCCTCGGAGCTCCGTGGCCGTCGATCTTTGCTCCACCGACTAGTCTTGACCTAAAAACGCCTATAAAAAAGGTCCCTGGCGTTTCGCGAAAGGAGGCGGCGGAGAAACACAAAACCACGAAACAGAGAGTCAGAAGGCTGCCGCCGGAGAAGATCGGAGGGGGGAAACGCCGCCGGAATCACCTCCGGAGGGCTCCACCCCCCTCCGGCGTGTTCATCATCAACATCTACAGCAAGAACTTCTCCACCATCATCACCATGATGAAGGGGGAGTAGTCCACCCCTGGACTAGGGTTTGTGGTGGTAACTTTTGTATCTCTCTCTCTCTTGAGCTTCACTAATTAGTACCGTATGAGCTGCTGAACATGATTACGGTCATCTATGTAATACCTTTGTGGTGAATATTGTGGTGTGAGATGATTTGTTATGCATTTACCGTTGTGTTGGAGCTTTTGTGATTTGTCATACTTTGAAGTATGATGTATGTGGGTACGGGATGGCCGATGTGACACGGCATAGGTATTGAGTGACACAGTACCGCCCAACATCCTTTATCTGGGGGTAAAAAGAAAGAGTATGATGTGGGAGTGAGAGAAACCACGCTAGCCTTACGAGGGGTGACCTAGCAACACAAATGAGTATTTCTTTCAACTATGTGTTTTAGGACATATAGCCGTCATAAAAAGCTACCATTAAAACATGACAATTGTGTGTACTTTATCTATAACATGATGATCACCGTAGATGAGAGAGAGAGAGGATTAAGTGAACCCATGAACCATGTCCATTGTTCCTATAAGAAACACACACTTGAGCTTGTCCTCTTGCTACATAGAGGATTGGGCTTTCTCTCTTTGAGAGCTTTCACTTGCTACTACCTTTGTCTTGTCCTCTTGCAAAGAAGAGGATTGGGACACTTTTACATCCATCAAACCAACCATCTTGTTCTCTAAACTTGTTTAGTGCATAATCAACTAAAACTTGTGACACTTTAGTTGTAGGGAATAGATAACTTTTCCTTCTTGCTCCTGCGGATCGATACCTTACTTCCACATTGAGAGGTGCTACAGTGATCCCTTGCTCTTGGGGGTTATCAAGTACTTTTCTGGCGCCGTTGCCGGGGAGCGTAGCGCTTAAGTTTCTATTCTTGTGTGCACTAGACTAAGCTTGGGGAGGTTCCTTTTATATCTTGCAATCATCTAAGCTTGGGGAGGTTCTTTAACTTGTTTAATGATACTATGTCTCCATTTATGATGATGAATATGATATTTTCAGTCCACCCACTATTGAGTATAAAGTTTATTGTGATTATGATATGCCTCCTATATATGATGATTACAATGATTATTATGAATGTTTTACTCCCACTATTCCTAATGAAACTGTTTATGCTTATGTGGAGAGTAATGATACTTTTATGCATATGGATCATGATAAGAATGCTCATGTGATAGCTATATTGTTGAGTTTATCAATGATGCTACTGAAAGTTTTTATGAGAGAGGGAGACATGATTTCATATACTCAAAATATTAAGTCTCTCTCTTTTTGTTGAAAATTTTGAAGTTGCACTTGCTTTGCCTTCCTATGCTAGTCACTTTGTGCTTTATTGATTTATTT
Source organism: Poa pratensis (assembly GCA_947311845.1). Classification (NCBI taxonomy): domain Eukaryota; kingdom Viridiplantae; phylum Streptophyta; class Magnoliopsida; order Poales; family Poaceae; genus Poa; species Poa pratensis. The sequence continues at coordinate 59,056,248 of CAMZMU010000033.1, read as the reverse complement.
TCTTACAAGATCCCAATGCATAGGAAGTGGGTTAGACTTAAATGTGTTTGATATTTGCTTCTTGATGCTCTTTTATATTCAACTCTTATTCCTATGGGAGCATCATTAAAACTATCAAGCCTAGCTATATGGCTATAAAGAAAGCGCTTTGCGGGAGGCAACCCGGTTATTTTTTGTGTGATTTTCTTTGTGTCCTCTTGCTGTAACAAGAGATTTGTGTCTAGTTTAGTTCTGGAGTTTTAATAAAGTGCCAAGTTTTACCCATTTTGGTTTGAAAAGTTGCTTATAGCGTTCGGAGATTTTATTCCTGCACGAATCAGTGCACGGTATGATTTTTAATTCTTATTCTGTAACTCCGAATGAGCTCATATTTGAACTGTAGTTGCAACTTTTCATCCTCTGTATGCATGAATTTTTCGGAATTTTTCGAGAAAGTTTGGTAGGGTAGAAAAATACGTTTTGCTGCTGCTGTTTTTCTGGACAGATTCTGTCCCATTTTGTTTGATGCATGCTTTGAGCTTTTAAGTTGAATCTTTTTGATCCAATTGAGTTTATGAGTAGGCATACAACATTATACACTTTCTGGACATTCATATGAATTTTTGTTCAAGGATTATATGCAGCAAGAACCTATTTGTTTATCACTATTAATGCACCCCACAGAAAAGAGATGGGAGAAACGGTGTTTTGAAGTTTTTTCACAGGGATTGGAGGAGATGCACCAAGAGCTATCCAAGGATGGTGAAGACCATAAGCTTGGGGATGTGAAGACAACCCCGCTGGACCTACACACTCTCGGTTTGCACACGTCCAACTTCTGTTTTTCGATCGAAACACTTTATCGCATAAACTTGGAGCGTCGTTTTTTTTTTTTGTTTGAGTCTTGAGAGACCACCACACTATCATTATATATGAGAGAGCTACTGGAAATATGGGTTGAAATATGTTGGATGCTTTTATAAGATTGGGAAAAGGGATGTTTGACTTGATTTTTAATGATACATATAGTTGCATGATTCATGAGCTTGTTTATGAGTAATAGTTTGCAAATTCTTTTTGTAGAGCTATCACTTATTCATGTTTTGGTGCTGATTGTTATTTTACTTGGTTTAACATGGATTAGTTAGTTCTATGGACACTCATGCATGCATCTAGATGGTCAACTTTCTCCCTTTTGCTAGCCCAAAAACTCCAACAAGCAAAAACTTGTTTCCAACACCTTCAACCAAAGTTATTCCAGTGAGTCCACCATATCTACCTATTGGCTTTATGCTATTCCGAGTATGTTTAACATGTTGTTTGTGTTATCTTACCTCTGAATGAAAATGTTTATGTTATTGATTGCAATGGAAAAAATTGGTTATATAGCTCTCACGAACTTGATGCACAATGTTCTTTTATTTGCATAATAAAACTTGACCCATTGTGATTAAGATTATGATGTTTGTGGCTTGATGAATGTTTTGGGTTGGAAGTTAGCCCATATGTGCTGTCACATGGCAAGCTTTCAACACGCTCTTCATCTCATTTAGTTGATATCATGTGCTTTTGTCTATGGATGCTTATCATGTTGAAATAAATGTGGAAATAGAGTGAGTTTAAATGAGTTTGTGTAAATGGTTAGAGAGACGCCTGGGCCGCTAATCTAAGCCATGCATCATTCATGGTGGAAATTTACTTACATACTATGGTGAACCTTCTGTGATACACCTTGCAATAAAAAACTATTCCAAATGGTAAATAAAAAGGGTGTTGAGATTGTTCATTTTGTTTGTTTGTCTTGTCATTTTGATATGGGCTTGTTCCATATCTTGGGACAAGAGGTACCCCAGTTGACGCTCTTGATGATACTATTATGCTTACAATGATATTTAATTGAACTTGCTTTGTTTCCCAAGTTGAGTAACACATGGTGTAAGTACTTGTATTCAAGGGGCATGAGACATTCAACCCATTCTTTATCAAGCACACTACTCATATTTGCTTTCACTTTAACCTTAATCATTCAAGATGCTATGATAGGGGCAATGAGAGCTTGACACCAATGAATACCTTATTGCAATCATTAACTTAAGTAGAAGAGTTTGGAAGTTGGATGAAACTTATGCATGCTTTACCTCTACTCACATATACATCTTTCCAAAGTGTACACCTATCATATTCAGATTTTCATCTACACTCTATGACCATTGTAGGATGTTCTACTTATCATTATGCATACATGTGTTCCATATTACTTGCTACTATGTTACACTTTGTGAACTATCAATGAACATCCTTGTCTTGAATACTTGATATCACTTCATAAACTATTTGCATATTGCTACTCCTTTGAAGAATGAATCATTTGACTTATGTAGCAAAGTAATCATCTTTGATATCATTGTTAAGTATTAAATTGCAAAGTCCATGTTAGTTTTATCATCTTCATACTCGAGGACGAGCATGGATTAAGCTTGGGGATGTTGATGCATGTAAAATGCATACATGAACTTTGCACTTTAATTGCTTATATTCCAATCATATTTGCATCATATAAGGGTTATATCAATGTTTTATAATGATTTTGGGAATATTTCATAGTTTTCCCATTTATTTGGAATTAACCCTGTTTTTCCAGAAAACGTCTTTTTTAGTGTTTCAGACTTTCCGGGAGCTTCGGGACTCCAAAAAGGGCAAGGCCAAAGAGCACGGTTCAGAATTTTCGAGACGAACGCAATGGGCTTAAATTGAAGACCAGAAGCCCAACAGGCTGGAAATGGGAGGGTCCCACGCGGCCTAAAATACCTGGCCGCGTGGGCCCAGCTCGTTTCCCCCTCGGAGCTCCGTGGCCGTCGATCTTTGTCCACCGACTGTCTTGACCTAAAAACGCCTATAAAAAAGGTCCCCTGGCGTTTCGCGAAAGGAGGCGGCGGAGAAACAGAAAACCACGAAACAGAGAGTCAGAAGGCTGCCGCCGGAGAAGATCGGAGGGGGGAAACGCCGCCGGAATCACCTCCGGAGGGCTCCACCCCCCTCCGGCGTGTTCATCATCAACATCTACAGCAAGAACTTCTCCACCATCATCACCATGATGAAGGGGGAGTAGTCCACCCCTGGACTAGGGTTTGTGGTGGTAACTTTTGTATCTCTCCTCTCTCTTGAGCTTCACTAATTAGTACCGTATGAGCTGCTGAACATGATTACGGTCATCTATGTAATACCTTTGTGGTGAATATTGTGGTGTGAGATGATTTGTTATGCATTTACCGTTGTGTTGGAGCTTTTGTGATTTGTCATACTTTGAAGTATGATGTATGTGGGTACGGGATGGCCGATGTGACACGGCATAGGTATTGAGTGACACAGTACCGCCCAACATCCTTTATCTGGGGGTAAAAAGAAAGAGTATGATGTGGGAGTGAGAGAAACCACGCTAGCCTTACGAGGGGTGACCTAGCAACACAAATGAGTATTTCTTTCAACTATGTGTTTTAGGACATATAGCCGTCATAAAAAGCTACCATTAAAACATGACAATTGTGTGTACTTTATCTATAACATGATGATCACCGTAGATGAGAGAGAGAGAGGATTAAGTGAACCCATGAACCATGTCCATTGTTCCTAATAAACACACACTTGAGCTTGTCCTCTTGCTACATAGAGGATTGGGCTTTTCTCTTTGAGACTTTCACTTACTACTACCTTTGTCTTGTCCTCTTGCAAAGAAGAGGATTGGGACACTTTTACATCCATCAAATCAACCATCTTGTTCTCTAAACTTGTTTAGTGCATAATCAACTAAAACTTGTGACACTTTAGTTGTAGGGAATAGATAACTTTTCCTTCTTGCTCCTGCGGATCGATACCTTACTTCCACATTGAGAGGTGCTACAGTGATCCCTTGCTCTTGGGGGTTATCAGTTGCCGAATAATTTCAAGGATGTACAAAAGTTCACTGGTTGCTTGGCATCGTTAAGTCGGTTTGTTAGTAGGTTGGGAGAAAAGGCATTGCCTTTATACCAACTAATGAAGAAAAGTAACACATTTGTGTGGACCCCGCAAGCGGATGCGGCGTTCACTGAGCTAAAAAAGATGTTGGCAACTGCGCCGATATTGGCCTCACCATTACCCAAAGAGCCGATGTTGCCCTACATTGCAGCCACAAACCGGGTTGTGAGTGTCGTGTTAGTAGTGGAGCGAGAAAAAGATGGCAAAACCGTGCAAAGGCCGGTATATTACCTGAGCGAGGTGATCTCGTTATCCAAACAAAATTATCCTCACTACCAGAAAATGACATATGGCGTCTATATGGCGGTCAAGAAATTAAAGCATTACTTTCAAGAGCATCCAATCACAATGGTGTGTGAAGCTCCTATCTCGGAAGTCATTGGTAACAAAGATGCAAGTGGCTGAGTAGCCAAATGGGCCATTGAGCTGGCTCCTTATGTGCCACATTATGAAAGAAGAGATGCCATCAAATCTCAGGCACTGCCTGATTTCTTTGTGGATTGGGCCGAGATGCAATCTGAGCCACCATTGCCTGACTCCAATTACTGGAGAATGCACTTTGATGGTTCCAGGACGAAAATTGGTTTAGGTGCCGGGGTAGTCCTTACCTCGCCTAAGCAGGATATCAACTGAGATATGTGTTGCAGATTCATTTTGCGGCATCTAACAATGTGGCCGAGTATGAGGCACTTGTTCATGGGCTCAATGTGGCCAAGGAAATTGGAATTCGCCGGATAGAATGCTTCGGAGACTCGGATCTGGTGGTGCAGCAAGTCTCGGGAAATTGGGATGCTTTAGACGCCAACATGGCGTTATATCGGTTTCATGTCCTGAAGATCTCGGGGTTCTTTGAAGGTTGCGAGTACAAGCATATACCTCGGGCAGAAAACAAAGCCGCCGATGTACTGTCCAAGCTAGGTTCATCTCGGGATCCAATCCCACCCGGCATATCCTTGGAGCATTTGAGGAAGCCATCAATCAAACCATCGCCCGAGTCCGAGTCAATCTTTATCCCGAAGAAACCGGAGTCTGATGCTGTTCCCATGGACGTCGATGTCAGATGCATATGGGAGAACCCGGGGACTGCTTGGCAGAACTCGGGGACTGACCAATATATGTCGGAGGATGCAATGTCGGTTGAGGCAATGGAGGTGGATGAACCGATATTTCCTGTGCGTCCTGTACCAGGATGGGCACAGCCTATAATGTCCTATATGATGGATGGGAGTTTGCCAAGTGATGAAGCCGAGGCCAGGCGAGTACAAAGAAAATCCAAAGCATATACCATCATCAACATAGAGTTGTACAAGAGAAGTGCAACCACAGTGCTGCAGCGTTGCATTGAACCGGAGGAAGGGCAAGAGATGCTCTTGGAAATTCATCAAGGAGAATGTGGTCATCATGCTTGCTCAAGAGCATTGGTTGCTAAGGCATTCCGGCATGGGTTTTACTGGCCCACAGCTTTGCAACAAGCAGAAGATATCGTGAGGAAGTGTCAAGGATGTCAGAGATTTGCTCACAAGATCCACATGCCAGCCTCGGCACTCAAGACTATTCCCATCACTTGGCCTTTTGCTGTCTGGTGTCTGGATATGGTGGGAAAATTCAGACCAGCCCGAGGTAACATGACTCATATGCTGGTAATGGTGGACAAGTTTACCAAGTGGATCGAGGTGAAGCCAATCCGCAAATGTGACGGTCACACAGCTGTGTCTTTCTTGAAAGACATCATTTTGAGATATGGTTACCCACACAGCATTATCTCGGATAATGGCACAAACTTTGCTGTGGGAGCCTTTGCTCGGTTCTGTGCTGAAAGCAGAATCCGACTTGACATTGCATCGGTGGCGCATCCGGAGTCCAATGGGCAGGTGGAAAGAGCAAATGCATTGGTGCTATCCGGCATCAAAGCTCGGTTGATGGAACCACTGATGCGAACTCCGGGTTGTTGGATAGAGGAGATACCAGCAGTACTGTGGGGTCTTAGGACCACACCGAATCGATCAACCGGCTATACGCCATTTTTTCTGGTCTATGGAGCAGAAGCGGTCCTGCCGACCGACATACAGTATGACTCGCCAAGAGTTACTCTGTACACAAAAACCGAGGCAAAAGAAGCCCGAGAGGATGATGTCGATTTGCTCGATGAAGCACGAGAGCTGGCCTTATCTCGGTCAGCAATATATCAGCAAGATCTCCGCCGCTATCATAGCCGGAAGATAAAACCTCGGGTTTTTCGAGAAGGAGATTTGGTGCTTAGGCTGGTGCAGCGCAAAGCCGGCATGCACAAGCTATCACCTCCATGGGAGGGACCGTTCATTGTGAGCAAGGCTCTGCACAATGATGCATATTATCTTATAGATGCACAGGTAGCAATGAAGAACAAGATGGACAAATCCGGAGAGGAAACCAAACGACCCTGGAATGTAGCTCTACTCCGTCCCTTCTACTCTTAAGGGCGCAATGTATGTATCTCGGTTTCCTTTGAATGAAATGTTGGCACTCCGAAAAGAAACTCGGGGACTGCCTTTGTCTGTATGCATGTGTTTTGTCTCTGTTTTATCTGTGTTGTCCCTATGCCGAATGGTTTTAAACCTTGTCTCAAAGTTCAAGTAATGTATGCTATCTTGTTGTGATCTTGTGACTCGACTGACGAACGCCAAAATGGCAGTCAAGAGCAGAGGTTATGGAATATAGTAAACATGAAAACAGACTCGGGGACTCGGTCCAAAAATGATTCGGTATATGTTGTTTACTAACCCGGTTTTTTCGTTCCTTATCTTTGTGTCGGATGACTCTAAACCTTACCTCAAAATTTACAAGTATTGTATGCTATAATTTTGATCTTGTGACTCGACTGTCGAACGCCTGAATGGTAGACAAGAGCAAAGATTACTAAGTATAGTAGAACAAGAAAGTAAACTCGGGTACTCGGTGAAAGGTGATCCGGCATCAAGCCTGTCTTGTTGAAACTAGCATGATGAGAGTAGTACTGCTAAAAACTTAAGAGTATATATACATCTGCACCCGGCATTCCGGGGATTTAATGGTTCAGCTTATGATAAGTTCAGGCAGCTGCCTCGGAGGAGCTCGGAGCAGTAGGAGCAGTGCGAGTTTCAGGAGATATCTCGGTCGTAGGCTCGACCGAGGTGTTGGTTGTCGGCTTCTCAGAGGTGTCGGTCGCGGTCGGCTTAGCAGTGTCGGTTGCTCCGGCAGTAGCAGTGTCGGGAGCTTCGACCTCGATCTCCTCATCAACATCATCTTCCTCGTCATCACCCTCTTCGTCATCCTCGTCATCTTCTTCATCCTCCGAGTAGGCTGGACCAGGAAGGAAATTTCGAGTGGGAGCATAGCTGGCCATGAAGGAGGCTGCCTCCTTGCGGCTCTCGATCAGTGTCGGATCTGAAGTCCATTTTGAGCCTTGGCGCAGGGACCGCACAGCATCAAGGTTGATTGACTCGTACCAAGAGAGCACAAAGGTCAGAGCTTGATCTGCACCGGCACGGGCTGAGGAGGATCTCCACTCTCGGAGCCTTGTCTCGGCAACCAGCAGGCACTTGGATAACTCGGAGATGGAAGCTGGAGTCGCAGAGTTTGGCCATAGAACCCGGTAAACCCGGATACCAGCATCAAGGAGTTCAGTACCAATGCACTTCAGAGGGGATATGCGAGCATTCAGAGCAGTCAGATGATCTTCAATGTCCCATTCCTCCGAGATCGGGCCAGTTTCTGCTCTTTTTTCTCGTGCCCTGCGGGTAGTATTGACTGCAGCGGCCTTGGAATGGGAGAAGTGTTCTGAAGATAGAAAAGCTATCACCGAATTTAGTTATATACCGGCATATATTTAATGTCGGTACAAGCAATGGAAACAAAAAGAAAGGATAAAGGAAACTTACTGTCCATCTCGTGGTTGATCCGGGTGAGCTCGGCCAGCCAGATGTCGCATTTAGCCTTGAGGGCATCCAGTTCTTGTTGTGCCGAGGTAGCGCGATCCTCGGTCTGATGAGGAGCTCCTTCTGCTTCACCATCCTCTTCCCGCTGTTTTTTCTCAGCAGCAACAGCTTTCTCTGTCTCGGCTTTCTGATTCTAAGCCGCTTCAAGCTCCTTCTGGAGCCGAGACACTTCATCTTTCTCCTTTTTAAGCGCAGCGTTGTGCGCGTCGTCGCGTTTCTTCAATCCTCCTGCAGCTGCTTGTGGGAATTCCGGAGTTTCCTGTGCTCCAAGAGCAGCTTCTTGAACACCTCAGTCCGGGTGTTGGTGCAATCCTGAAAAGAGAAAAATGTCGGAAAATTGTGAGATTTCACGCCGAATAAGCTTGACATGAGTCTCGGGGACTGCATGTCGAAAAGTGTGAGATTTCACGCCAAGTAAGCTTGACATGAGTCTCGGGGACTGCATGTCGGAAATTTGTGAAGATTCATGCCGAGTAAACTCGACATGAATCTCGGGGACTGGATATCGAAGTTTTTCGAGGTGGACTGGATGTTGAATTTTTTGGGAAGATTCGCGCCGAGTGGTCTTTACTCGGTCGAGCTTCAATCACTCGACCCGAATCTCGGGGACTGGGGATAATATATCTATGTTCTATTGAGAAAGAGAAAAGGACTGAGTTGAGGAAGGTTTACCTCGGTGATCTTGCTGGCATTGAGAACGGCAACCTGCAGCGCATGAATGGACTGTGCGACGTGGCTTGGGCCAACCGGGTTAGGGTATCAGCGGCATTCCAATCCATGCTATAGTGCCCCACCGAACCCAGGCTGTTGCCGCTTTGGGTTTGCAGCTGAGGAATCTCCGAGATAGCTGTGTCGGCTTTGGAGACTCTGGCAACTATTTGCTGGTAGCTCGAGGAGTGGGTTGGAGTCACCACCAGTTGCTTATCCGGAATAAGCGGCAATTTTCTAGTGGCCAATTGGCTCGGCACCGGATTTGGCACTGAGGCTGGCTTCTGGGATGCCGGTATGGGAGTTGTCGGTGGTGGCGATGGCTGCTGCTGTGGTTGTTGCTGTTGTTGCTGATGCTGTTGCTGTTGCTGCTGATCTTGCTGCTGTGGTTGTTGCTGTTGTTGCTGCTGCTGTTGTTGTTGTTGCTGATCCGGCACATTCGGAGTGTCGGTTCGCTCCGGCGCGGAGTCCTTGTGGCCGGAGCCTAGGTCAGCATCTCGGTCAGGGGCCGAGATATTGGTGGTAACCGAGTCCATGACCTCGGTTTCTGGGGCGTCTTGGCCTCCTCCAAGTGCGGCATCAAAAGCCGGCAGCAGTATGACGGATGGGGTGGTGTGTACCCCGGAGTCAGTTGACCGAGGTTCCGCTGCAGTCGGAAGGGGTGAGCGCATGGAGGAGGCGCTCTGGTTAACCTCAAGGGCATCACTGCTTTGAAACAAGAAAAAATGTTATCTCGGGGAAAGATTATCCCGGGAAAAGGAAGAAAGGGAAACGAGCGTATGTCGGCAAAGAGTATCTTACCCTTGAGTAACTGGCGGTGCCCTCTTGGCCCGTGACGGCTTAACCGCTGCTTTCTTCTGCCGCTTCGCTTTCGACGCTGCTGGATCTGAGGATGTGGAGGTCCCGGTATTCGGGTACCGGTCTCTGCGCGCTTGCGAGATCCGACTTGTTTGCCCGTAGTAGCAGGGCGTGTACTCGGAACAGGGCCGCCTAGCTTAGCTGATGCCGAGGACAGTGGGTGAGCAAAGGCGATAGGACGAACATCAAGTACCTCTAACATTTCGCAATCATCATCGTCTGACCAATCTCGGATTGAGGCTCGGGCTCGAGGCTTACCCGAGGTAGGGCGCCAGCAGCCAGAATCGGCAGTTGATCCTCATCGTCCGGGTCATCTACCTCGGTGACGGCCGGGGCAGGCAGATCTTTGCCCCATTTGGCGGAGGGATCCGCTCCATCTTCAGTCCTTTGCCGAGTGAACCTCTGCAAGTCAGAAGCAGTAGAGCCGGGTTATTTTAGGAGCCAAGTATGGAGCCGACATAAGAGTTATCTCGGCAGGAAAAAGTATGTCGGTATAAATTGCAAGTTACTTACTTGCTCCGGAAGCCGAGTTCTATCATGAGGTTTCATACCCCATTCCCATTCCTCTGTCATCGTCGTTCGGGCAATTGCCTTGACGTGTCTTCTGACCTCGGGTTTGGTCAGCTCGTGGGTGCTGGTCCGAGTTGGATCGTACTGGCCACTCATGTGGCAAATCTTGTGAACCTGGGCTTGGAGGGGGAGACTCGGCGGCTGATAAAGGTCCTCAAGAGATCATCGCTCGTTATACCTGCCTCCACAAGCTGATTGACGATCTGGTGAATTTGATTGATCTCGAGGTTCGTATCTTTCGGGTTAAAGTTCCATTGGAACTGCTCCGTGGGGGCACCGAGACTGAATGTCGGCAGGTTCAGAAGATCAACATTATCCGGGCTCTTCACGTAGAAGAACGTGCGCTGCCACTTCCGGCATGATTCCAGGCCTTGAATCCGAGGAAAGATGGAGGCTTTCCGAGGTATAATTGTGGCAGCGCTGCAAGGAGTCATTTCTTTGGGGAGGGTCTTATCCGGATTCAGGACACTCTGCTTCCGGAGTTGGAAGTACTTGGCCCAAAGTTCAACGGTGGGCCAGAGTCCGAGGTATCCCTCGGAGAAAGAAACGCACGCCGAGAGAGTGGTGATGGCGTTTGCAAGAAGATGGTGGGGTTGAAGATGAAACTTGTTGAGGAAAGCCCGGAAGAATGGGCTCGCCGGGAGTCCGAAGCCGCGCTCGAAGTGCACGACAAAGACCACGCGTTCGTTGGCTTGCAGATCCGGCTCGGCCTCTGTGCCGGGAATCCGGCATATCACTTGTGCCGGGATTCGCTCGGTCCGGACCAGTCAATCTATCTCGGCTTGGGAGACATCCGAGCCTTCCCATCTGGCGCGCTCGCTTTCCTCGGCGGGAATGTCGGCAGGCTCCGGAGTATTGCTAGCCGACATCTCGGCGGTGCGGCGAGGAAGTGAGAATCTGGTGCCCGTGCTGGCGGCGGAATCTGCAAAAAAGGACATAAGTTCACCGGCGGTGAGCATCTCTCGATGTTTGCGCGGTGGAGGAAAAGAAGCAAACAAGAGAAACAAAAATCTACGGAGAGAAACAAGAATCTATAAACAAGAAGCTAGCAAGAAGATCTACGGAGAAGATCTAAAATATACGGAAAAGATCTAAGGAAGATCTGAGGAAGAACTAATAAAGAACTAGGCGCTAGCCGCGGGAAGTGCTGCGGTGAAAAACTCACCGGAGTTGCGGCGGCGATGCAAGGCAAAGAATGCAGGGCGTGCCGGCGAAGAGCCTGGCTCGGCGGAGGCGTGAGGAACTCCGGTGGGCGGTGGCTCGCGAAGTCCGGCGTCGTGCGGTGGCGGAGCGCGCGCGCGCGGCGGCGGCGATGGCGCAGAGGAGCGAGAGAGGAGAAGATAATGGCGAAGAAGATGATGAGGGTTGCCCCGCTCCCCTATTTATGGGCGTGGGGTGTGTGCGGTTAGCAATATTACCACGCACACTCCCCGTAACCGCCGCGCGGATTAACCGCGCACGATCTACGCGGTTGCGGTAATCGCGGCCGCACAATCGGCCACACGATGGGCCGCAAGGTGGTAACCGCTCGCGGCGCGGTTAGTGGCGCAGTTAATGGCGCGAAAATCGAGGAGCCGCGCTGCGGTCAAAGTACTCGAGTGCGCAGGGGACGTGACAGCGCGTGACGTGGGCGGCGTGCGCAGAGGCATGTCTGTCCACGCACAGGAACCGAGGCGATACGCAGCATCTCCCTGCCACGTGCTGTGGCCAGATCTTGGAGAAGATTGAGAGAATCTTCGTATTTTGGAGAAACTGGTATAGGGGAAAATGGCAAGAGCAGCTAAAGACTCGGCTCAGAGTTCTAGAGACTGAACCGAAATAACTATGTCGGATGATTGGTTTAAGTTGAGTTGGTTGTGAAAGCTTGACATAGTCCTTCAACGGAGTTCTTGTGTCGGAGAAACCGACATAAGGGCAGATGTCGGAAGCAGTCAGAGATTGGATGCTTGTTGATTTAACTTGGTCCGACATAGTTATGTCGGATACTTTGGTCAAGTTGGTTTGGTTTTGTAAACCTGGTGTGGCCCTTCATCTGAGGCTGCAGGACCGCACCAGCTTCGGGGACTAATGTCGGGGGGCTACCCCCGGGTAGGGTCATGGTATGGTATAAGCCATGTCCAAGTCTGGACCGAGGTACAAAAAACCGACATACCCGGGCCTAGAGGAGGCCGAGTTATGATGTTGGTGGGAACTGACATATACTCACCGAGTTATACTGACCGAGATATGGGATCCGAGATAAGGGATCCGAGATAAGGGGTCCGAGACATGCTGACCGACATATATATGTCGGTATCCTGTGTGTTTTCTTATGTGCAGGGGAGGCTATTCAGGAAAGGGAATCCGGCATATCCATGCCGGGTTATAGAGATGAGGCACCTTGTGTCGGATTGGAAGTCAATGCATGTCACATCCCGTCTGTCACGGGAGCGTGGCGTGCAGTGTGGCGCGGGTACGAGATGACCGGTCACGCACGTCGCTGACCACGAATGTACGTGGGAGCAGGAGTACCAGGCATGGCGGGTCACTTCCATCGCTGACCACGGGCGTACGGGGGAGCAGGACACGAGGTATGGGCAGGCCACGTCCTGTCCACAGCAGAGGACACAATCATGACCGAGTTGCTGATACAGAGGAGCGTGGCTACAGCGTAGCGTACGGCACCACTCCCGGGGTACCAGTAAGGTGCCCCAGGCCCTCCTGCGTGAGGGACGACGAGCAAGACTTTGAGTTACTTTGAGAGAGACAGAGAGAGAGGTGCAGAGAGATCTTTTCCCTCACTGCTTGATTCTTCTTCCTTGAGAGTTTCACCATCGCTGAGAGCATACAGCTCGAGGAGCCCTTTGTATTCATGATATCCTGATATATAGATAGAGACAGGCAGGAGTAGGGGTTTTACCTCCTCACGAGGGCCCTGAACCTGGGTAGATCGAGGTGTGCTCTGTGTCTTCCGTGTGTGCTCCTTAGCGCGTTAGCCCTCCCCGGTTCCACCAGCGTCCATCGGCCCCAACATAAGCCATCCCATGGCATCTGCCGTGATACCACCACGACAGTTTGAGACGTATCAAGCATCCCAAGCTTAGTTCTACTCGTCCTCGAGTAGGTAAAACGATAAAAACATAATAATTTCTGAGGTGACATGCTACCAACATAAACTTGATCAAATAGTATTGTAAAGCACATGTTATGAATGAAGTGATCCAAGTCAAAGGTCTATAGTTTGCTAACAAATAGATATTGAGCAAACAACTGAATCGTATAAGCAAAAACTTTTCAGGAATAGTACTTTCCAGACAAGCATCAAAAAGTTTTGCATAAGAGTTAACTCATAAAGCAATAGATTCTAAATAAAAGGGGTTTAACAAACACAAAGGAAGATTTAAGCTTCAGCAATTGCTTTCAACTTTTAACATGTATATCTCATGGATATTTGTCAACACAAAGCAATATAATAAGTACAATATACTAGCATATAAAAAATTGTTGCACCAAAGTTGACACGAGTGTTTGCTTCTGAGATAGAAAGAAGTAGGAAGACTGACTCAACATAAAAGTAAAAGAAAGGCTCTTCGCAGAGGGAAGCAGAGATTAAATCATGTGCTAGAGCTTTTTAAGTTTTTGAAATCATATAGAGAGTAAAAATTTAGTTTTGAGAGGTGTATGTTAATTGTCAACGAATCAGAAAATGAATAGTGCAATATGACCCCTGCCAACCAGACTTTTAAGAGCGGCTCCCATGAAGGACGTTATTTCTACCAACAAGGCAGATCATCCCTCTTTCTTTTTTGTTTACACATGCAGATATTTCACTGGTATCATTGCTTGTCTGATAAATCAGGGCAAAAATGTGAAGAGAATTAAATGGTTAAAGTTGTAATTAATTGGGACAGGGCACCCCATTTGCCAGCTCTTTTTGCAAAATTAATGGATAAGCGGATGTATATGCTGCTAGTCCGGTGGTAAAGTCGGTTTGACAGGTGACATAAGGACATCCACCCCGTCCTCATGAGCTTGGTAAACATTGACACAAAAAGGAATAATAAAGTTTTGAATAGTTTAAAGGTAGCACATGAAAAATTTACTTGGAGTGGCAAGGAAATACCACATATAGGTAGTTATGGTGGACACAAATGGCATGGATTTTGGCTCAAGGTTTTGGATGCACGAGAAGCATTCCCTCTCAGTACAGATTTATGCTAGCAAGGTTATTTGAAGCAAACACAAGATATCAACCGGTACAACAAGACTCAAATGGCAACATATTGCAAGCATTATAAGACTCTATACTATCTTCCTTGTTAACCAAACTCTTTTACTAGAAAATATCTAGACCTTAGAGATACCAATCATACAAACCAAATTTCAACAAGCTTTACGGTATTTCTCCACTAATAGGTTTTAACCACATGATACAAAAGCTTAAACATGAACTACTTGATAACTCAAAATAATTGACAAGTATCAAATTATCCAAGACAGTGATCTACAAGAATATGCAAGCTTTTTTTCATTATACCATCTACCACATGCAGTGTTGGGGATATACCTACTAGGGGTATCACCAGCATGGATCAATCCGGCTAGTCCAGGGTGGCCCGCGCAGTGGTGGTGAAGTCTTTGCCTGCCGGACGGCCCAGATAGCTGACGACCAAGGAAGGCGGATGCCGACAAGGAGGAGGCCCAAGACTGAAGCCCATGAAGCCACCAAGACCAAGACGGAAGGCGGTAGACTTGCCGGCTAGGTTTAGGACTCTGTATGCTTGCCGGATACGTAATCTCCTTGTAACCCTAGGTCCAGCCGCCTATATAAGCTAGACCTCGGGACGCCTTTAGGGTATCCAATCAACATACATCCAACTCATTGTAACCTGTATCACGGCTATTGCCTTATAGTGAGTTATAGCAGCACGTAGGGCTCCGCCACCGCCGTGGAGCCTGAAGCTGGGTAAACTGCCGTGTACAATCCCGACCTCGACGACGTCCACCTTCTTGCCCTACGTACACCCTCGGCTAGCAGGACCCGTCTCCTATCTCAGATGCCGATACGATGACAGTTGGCGCCCACCGTGGGGTCTAAGGCGTCAGGCGTCACGTTCCAGGCGGGAACCCTAGGCGGCATCGGCGAAACAATCGCCGTCGGCCGCGCTGTTCGCTACGGCGACAACCACTACATCAGCTGCGACGAGTCCTACATCCCCGCAGATGACTACATTGTCGGATGCGGTGTTGTGCCGTTTGGCGGCGTCGATGTATTCATCGGCTACACCTCTGAGGCGTATGGGTTGCCGCAAATTTATTCGCCATCCCACCCGCCCTACAATCAAGACGTATCTGAGTATGCCTCCCCTGAGGAGTCCGCAGATTCAGATCTCCACTTTGTCGGCATGACGGGACTGGGATCCGATTCCCAGCCCAACAGTCAAGATCCCGAATCTATTCTTCCTGCCCTCCAGGATGATGCGATGTCGGATGCCGGATCCAGATCTACCGTTCACGTCAACGTAGATTCTGACTCCGAAGAAGATTCTGCCAGCATGTTTGAGCAACGGGTCAAGCAGTGTTTCGTTACACCTGATCCTCCGCCTTCTGAGGCGGCTACGGGCTCCTCCGTCAACATGCAGCAGGTTTTTGTGGCGGATGTCACCGGTGCAGCCTCAGAGCAGGCGGCGGCGACTGACGCCGCCAACCTGGGGACTCCGGCAACCGATCCACTGTTTCCAGAGCCTCCTGGGGCTCCGAAGAAGAGGATTCTAGAAAAAGGCGAGCCCAGCAAGACAGGGAACATGGCGGCCCTGGCAGAAGTTCTGCACACGCCGGTGACCGACAAAACCAACCCGGCTGATTTGGAGAAACTTCGAAACACCTTGGTGGAGCAAACTGATTACCTCAAAAGCAAGCAAGCAGAGGTCCAGAGCCTCCTCGAAGAAGCAGGGACCGCACACTGTCCCCTCCACCAGTGCCCAAGCACGAAGGCGGAAGCCGGGGACACAACAACAACCCTAGGCACAGCCGGGCAGCGCAGGACGAGCCTAACGCCGACAGATCGGCAAGCAGCTCAGTCCGCAAGATGCACGACATCGTCTAAATGACATCAAGGCTGGAAAGCTGGATGCCTATCTAGGACCTGAGTGCTTTGGCCCAGCCATCCGCAACGTCCAAGTACCCCGAGATATGACATCAGTGTCAAAAACTCATCAAAGGTACAATGGAGCGGACAAGCCAAACTCATGGTTGTCGGACTACGCGCTGGCAGTTGAAATTGCCGGAGGCAATGGCCTCGTCGCCGCGCGCTTCCTTCCCTCATGCTAGAGGGGACAGCCCGAAGCTGGATCGAAAACTTGCCGGAGAAAAGCATTCATAGTTGGCATGACAAGGAAAAGGTGTTCACACAACACTTCCAAGGCACGTACAAGCGACCCAATACATACACAGATTTGGTTCGTTGCGTGCAAAAGCCAGATGAAACAGCTACATGCTTCTTGGCAAGGTGGATTCAGACGAAGGCAAGCTGCGAAAACGTAGACGACAATCAAGCAATCCACGCCTTCACCACAGGCCTCCTGAAGGGCTCAAGTCTCAGACATAAGCTCGTACGCATGCAGGTCAAGGATCTCGGAGTCATGCTCGAAGTAGCAGCCATGTACGCACAGGCGGATGATGATGCACGCGATGGTGATGGCGCACATTACATGGCGCCAAGCAGGCAAGCAAGTCACAAACACAAGGCTCCCCAGGATGACAAAACCGGACCGTCAAACAAGGTCGCCGCCTTCGAAGGCAAAGGCGGCAACCGCAAGTGGAAAGGAAAGGGTAAAGATGGTGGCTCCAGCAAGCAACGCCTGACATACAATCAGGCAAAAGCCTTGCCCTGCCCAATCCACGCGTCCTTAGGCAAAGTTAACCACACATTAGGGGAATGCCGGTTCATGGAGGACTTCAAAAAGGACCCCGAGGTTGGCTGGAAGTCAAAAACGAGCAAAAAGGCTGAGAAGACAAAGAAGGAAGATGATGATGGGGCAGTTTCCATGTCCGAGGATGAGGAACCCAAGCTGGTGCGCAAAGAAAGGAAATACCCCAAGGTACATGGCCAATTGGTGTGCTTCTTGGGCACTCTTTCGGCAAAGGAAGAAAAGGCGGAGATGCGCGAGCTAAACGCCACAGTACCAGATGTCCCCAGTATCTAGACTTGTCAGAGGAGCCAATAACTTGGGATAGAGATGATCACCTAGATCACGTACCTTGTCGTCGACCCAATTGTCGACAACTTCAGACTCACCAAGGTGTTGATGGATGGCGGCAGCAGCCTCAACATCATCTACGCTGACACACTGAAGCGCATGAACTTGTCGGAAAGCTAGCTTGACTATAGCAAAGTCAAGTTTCATGGCATCGTTCTGGGAAAACAAGCCAAGTCAATGGGAAGCATCAAATTGGAGGTTACTTTCGGAGCTGAGACAAACTACAGCTCGGAGTATCTCAGTTAGGAGCCAAGTCTTCATCCCCCAAGGTTTGTAGCTGAAAAGGAAAAAAGAACATTAATTCAGTACCCAGTGGACAAAGATGTCAATGAAATGACAAAGTAGCTTTGGTTTACCGCTGGGGCTGGGTTGTCATGAGTGAACATGGCGACGCCTTCAGCCGCCTTCACCGACAGAGGCTTGACAAGCTCTCTGAGCCGGTACTCCAACACATCTTGGTCAAGGGTGCTGTTGCCGGCGTCGTCCGCCTTGTACTCGCACATCTTCAGTGGGCGATGGCGGAGCGGCATTATCTTCCTCGACAGCCAGCAGATGACGGTGTCAACTCCTTCAAGTTGCGAAGCCATCATCGTCTTCGTCAAGAACTCGATCCGCCTGACGGCAATTCGAAGCTCAGCCGACAAGCTGTTAAGCGACACCTTTGCCGTCCAACAGGCCTTGTGGATTGGCGGACTGTTGACGAAAACAGGCATCCCCTGTGCTGTGCCGGGTGTCGGGATGTCCTTGCAGTAGAAAAATGTGCTGGTCCAGTGCTTCACCGACTCAATGTATGGTATCTTTGGGTACCAGTCGGGTTGGCGGCAGTTGAAGGTGACGCTACCACAAGTTGCCAGATGGCCGCCTGGTATGGTTTGCCGGCGGCATAGGAAGCAGTACTTGAATAGCTCTGTGGACGCAGCTATGCCTAAGTACCCTTCGCACAAATCCTGGAAGCCGGCTAGCACTAGTATACTGTTGGGCGCTATGTTGTGCGGCTGCAGCCCGTAGAAACTAAGTACCGCCAGAAAGAAGGCGGAAAGCGGCAAGGACATACCGCGGAGACAGTGCGACGCCAACATGACGCGCTCGCCGTCTTGCGGGTCAGGGACTGCCTCGTCGTCTGGAACTCTCCAGGAGCATTCCGTCTTGGCGGTATGTAGCCGCCTTCCTCCAGCTCCTTCAGATAAGCTGACGTCATAACTGACAGCCGCCCATACCTGGAGCCAAGGTCCGCCGTCTCCTCTTCATCCTCGGCGTCATCGTCGTCGTCGGCGGCAGCTTCCGCCGTAGCCTCGGTGCTGGTCGCCGCTAGGGATGGGAGCGGGAAGGTCGGAGTAGATGCTGCAGGTGCCGCCGGAGTTGGGGAAGAAGAGGAAACCTCACCCGCGGCCACGGTGGCAACAGGAGAGGTCACCGGCGCTCTTGTGGGAACCGCCGCTGCCGCTGGCGTAGATCCAGATCCGGCCGTGGTCGCCGAGGTTGCAGCCAGCGCCGCCGCCGAATCTTGCTGAGAAGCGCTCGCCATTTGCTGTTGAGGCTCTCCTCGTGCTCGCCGGAGTTGAGTGCGGGGAGGTGGAGAGCTCGAGAAGTTGAGGAGGCCACGGTGGTTGCGAATGGGGAAGAAGATCGACCCCGGGGCGCCCTTTGGGTATTTATCTCCGCACGCCAAGATCCGTGCGCGAGATTGGGGGGACGCACGATTTCCGCCACGTGCCCACGATTTGCACGTCGTGGCAACGGTGTCTGCGGCCTTCTCCCCGATTCTTGTGCGTGGTGGAGAAACAATCAGGACACATGCCCAAGTCCAAACTGTCGTGGACTGCATGACGTCATCCGTCAACATTTGACGGGACTGGTCAAATGACAAGAGTGGTGCCGGGAAGATTCCTGACAACAGTCAGGCCGTCTTTCCCATGATGGCGGCAAATTATCCGACTACATTAGGCGGATCGCCGCTTACTTTCAACTTTGGAATGCTTCAAGCTCTTCAGCCGCTTACAAGACAAGACGGACGTTGCCGACAAAAGAAGACGGCGCCTGAAGAACTCGAACCCTTCCAGGGGCTAATGTTGGGGATATACCTACTAGGGTATCACCAGCATGGATCAATCCTACTAGTCCAGGGTGGCCCGCAGTGGTGGTGAAGGCTTTGCCTGCCGGGCGGCCCAGATAGCTGACGACCAAGGAAGGCGGATGCCGGCAAGGAGGAGGCCCAAGAC
Source organism: Poa pratensis (assembly GCA_947311845.1). NCBI lineage: Eukaryota > Viridiplantae > Streptophyta > Magnoliopsida > Poales > Poaceae > Poa > Poa pratensis. The sequence goes on along the minus strand of CAMZMU010000033.1, from coordinate 59,036,709 downwards.
TAAAGCCCATGAAGCCACCAAGACCAAGACGGAAGGCGAAAGACTTGCCGGCTAGGTTTAGGACTCTGTATGCTTGCCAGATACGTAATCTCCTTGTAACCCTAGGTCCAGCCGCCTATATAAGCTAGACCTCGGGACGCCTTTAGGGCATCCAATCAACATACATCCAACTCATTGTAACCTGTATCACGGCTATTGCCTTATAGTGAGTTATAGCAGCACGTAGGGCTCCGCCACCGCCGTGGAGCCTGAAGCTGGGTACACTGTCGTGTACAATCCCGACCTCGACGACGTCCACCTTCTTGCCCTACGTACACCCTCGGCTAGCAGGACCCCGTCTCCTATCTCAGATGCCGATACGACGACATGCATCATTTTCTGTTCCAACCAAACACCAATCAATTTATTTCAACACAAACTCTCCAAATAATTATAAATGAAACAAGAGAGTACTCTATCTAAAAGAACTAACAGCTCTGAATAGAGATGCATGAAAAACAGGAGTGACGAGGGGTTAACTCATCAAATCCCATGGTTTGGACCTAGGGTTGAGATTATGGGGAGAGAACGTGGTAGTACTGGTAGTTTCGTCGGCTAACAAGCAGAGGCAAAGATTTACCCAGGTTCAGTCCCCTCGGGTGGAGGTAAAGACCCTACTTCCTGCTTGTCTGTTATTGATCGTGTGGGATTATGCGGTTACAAGGAGGCTCCGGCGAGATGTCGATCTCGCTAGGGCTTTGGTGGTTTGAGTATTGCGTGACCAGGATCGACGGCCCTCCCAGACTTTATAAGAGGCTGGGTCTCGGGAGTCCGTAACCGACCCTGTTTACATGTAAGGAAAGTATAAACCGACTATGCCTATGTCTAATCTTGGAGGGTACTCCATCTTGCTGGGCCTTTCGTCATGGGCTTCATGTAGGCTCTTGATAACTGGGCCTTAGTCGACACGTGCACCAGGTACCCTTACGGTAGGGTACCCGAGATGTATATCCTTGTCAGTAGCCCCCGAGTACTTGTCTGACTCGAAGAATCGGGCATGGACTCATTCGTAAGTGCACGTCATATGCTTTGTTTTTTGTATATTCTAATTGGAATTCCTGTATGAATAGCACATGCTGGCTATGTCGAGTATCTCATCGACTGTGGTTTTTGCTTATGATGATCAAGGGATAATAGCTTAGCAGGCCCAGTACACTCGACGGATCGGGACTGGTTAACTACACATTCGGGTAAAACCTTACTAGCTTTCAATCAAACTCGAGTCCCTGGACTCGAATCTGGAACAAACTGGTCAGATTCGACTAGGCCGCAGAGGTCTTACTGAGTCGATCTGCAGTATAGCTTTGAATTTTACCCAACACGTCCGTCAGGATTTTCATCATGTCTGCTGACACGGAAAGTATAAGGATTGACGTTGCTGGAACGGTCCTTAGCCCAGCTCGAAAGTTCGGCGGGTCTTACCTTTGCACTATGCGTGCAGCATCCGAGGTATTTGCGGCGGACAACTCGGGAATGTTTCGAGTATGATTTTGTATATGAACTCAGTCGAGCTTTTCGTCAACTGAAACTTCGTCGTTATTCTATCGGGTGCGCGACAGCGCTCCCGATGGGAGTAGCCCCCGAGATTGTGCTTTATTGCTTGCAATGTAGGATAATCTCAAATCTTTTATCCCATATACTCTTAGTCGAAGAAATTTTTGATACGCTCCCGATGGGAGTAATATACTCAGTCGAAGGAACGGTCGAGTGACCAATTTTGCCTTAACTTTGCTTTTTCACACTCGAACCAATCAAGACAGTCGAGTGAACGATATGCATTAGGTGAACTCGAATACTTTTCTGAACAGATGCTTGCAATGACGTCAGGGATGACGTTTTCGGCGACTACGCTTCCTGACACGCGGTGGCGTGCGTTATGCTGTGATGGATGGGACGTGACACATATGTGGGCCCATTGTGCAGCGCTGACCGAACGACGGTGCCGTTTGGACTTGATTTGACCACTCTGGCCCACTTTTGACGGAGGCGTGATGATGGCTCCTCTTTTTGCGTGCGTAGTGGGCGGAGTGGCCGGCGACGGTTGCCCTCCGCGTTTGCCACGTGTACGGTGAGATTGCGTGGTAACGCACGATTAGGATCTGAACGTTTGTGATCGCTTTTGATTTGTGGTAAATAGGGGGAACGGCGCTGGCATTATTTTTACTTGCCATTTGCTCTGCGCGCCGCCCCTGCTTCATCGTCTTCCTCTCGCTTCCCCATTGTTTTGCGCCCGAGCTCCCTGTTCCCCTTAGCCACCACTGCCATGGCGCCAAAGAGAAAGGCTGCTGCTGCCGACGCGCCCGCGACCGACGCGGCCGCTCTGAAGGGGAAGAAGACTGCGGCTGGCGCATCTGCGCCCGCCGTCGACCTCAAGAAGAGCGACGGCGATTGGATGAAATCCACCATTAAGGAGGCGCATCTGGACAAGCTTCGCGAGGAGGGAATGCTGCCACCCGCGGACCAGCTGTTCGTCCGCGCGCCGTCGCCCAAGGAGGTACTCCCCGAGCCTCGCGCTAACGAGCGCGTTTGTTTTGCGGAGTTTCTGCCTAGGGGTTTTTCGCTTCCCTTCCACGACTTTGTTCGTGGCTTGATGTATGCATACGGGGTGCAAATCCATGATTTCACCCCGAATGGCATTATGCACATTGCCTGCTTTTATGGTTTTGTGCGAGTGCTTCTTGGGAGTTTCTCCCAGCTGGGCCCTCTGGAAGTCGATTTTCATGGTCCGGCCCAACAACCGAGGCGGCCGCACCTATCCTGTTGGCGGCTTCGGGATCCAGGTGCGCAGCGACACCCGCTACTTCGCCCTGAAGCCAGTCGACTCGGCGCAAGGGTGGAGGAAGAGGTGGTTCTATGTGTGCGTCGACCAGGAAGGAGTCCCGCCATTTTCGACTGCTGGCATACTCGCGAGGACGAATGCCTGGGACCACCCGCTGTCGGCTGAAGAAAAGGCAGAAGCGGCGCCTCTGCTGTCGAAGATTGGAGAGCTGCTAAGCAGCGTAACTGGTGTGCATTTGATTGCCACCTTTGTGAAGATGCGGGTGTGGCCGCTCCGCATTCGCGCCCACCCCATGTGGGAGTACGAGGGTGCGCTCGACGCCACCCGAATGAGCAAGGAGGAACTGTCGAAGAGCGAGCTGGTGTCACATGTGCGGTCCATTACCAGCACAAAATCCAGCGAGCCCTGCAACGTCGACTGCCCTGTCACTCCTTATGGTCCTGATAGGCCTTTGGAGGAGGTTAGTGAACGATCAAATTTATGATCTCCTGCTTTTGCTATTTTGTTGTGCATCTTTGTAACTTTCGACTGCTGTATTTTGTATGCAGGGCCATTCAACTGCATCAACCCTTCCTCCTCTTCCCGAAGATGGCCCAACTCATGAAACGGAGGTGCAAACGGTAGAAACGAAGGGAGGAGATGAATCGCCTCTACCTTCGGCTACCACATCTCCCATGGAAGAGGTCGAAGAGGAAGGGGCAGAGGAAGTACAGGCCAAGGAGCCCGCCACGACTGATAATGTGAGCGAGGTTCCCACTCGCAAGCGCCGTCGGGCGGCCCGAGTTGTGTCTTCCTCCACGAGTTCACCCGCGAAGGAATCAGATGTGAGAGATGACGGAGACTCGGGCTCGTCTCCTACTGCCACAGCTGCTCCTTTGAACGTGAGCCCGTTGAGCTCAGCTCCTCCTCCCAGTCGGGTGAGGAGCTACTTTTTGGAGGCCCAAACTTTGACAACCTCGATACTGATGAGGAAGAAGAGCACAGGTATGCTCTGAGCTTTTTGTACTAAAGTTTTTGTTTGTTGATATTCTTGCTTATGTTGTATTTCGCTGTCACTCGCAGTGCTGAGACTGTGCGCCCTCTGACTCCCCATCCGAGAAGATTACGACCCCTGAGCACCCGGAAGTCTCTCACGTGGCTCCGGAGGTCGTTCAATCAGCAGCCACGGCTACTGCTATTGAAAGGCCAAGGCTACGAGTGCCGCAACTCCGGAGGTCGGGACATCAGCCGCGAAGCCCGCGCCTTGGACGGAACACGTAAGTGTCTTTTTGTCGAGTCCGCATACGGGACTGGGTATGTATAACTTATGCTGATTTCGTGTGCTTGCAGCCTTACTACCTCAACTGGTAGAATCGGGCAAGGCTTTTGTCCAACTGGAGCAAGAGAGGGACAGTCTGCGCACCAGTTTGGAGCAACTCACTCGTAAGTGTATTTTGATTCTTAACCGAAGTCCCTTTTGCACTGTCTTTGCTTAGTTGAGTGTTTGAATTACTTCTTGCCATCAAATTCAGATGACAAGGCATCGGCTGAGTCCCGGGTGAAGGAGCTAGAAGATGCACTCGCCAAGCAGCGTGCTGAGTCGAAGAAGGCTTTGGATGATGCCAAGAACTCCGCTGCCTTGCGCGAGAAAGAGTATGCTGAGCGGTGGCTAGCCTCACCCGAGACGTGGGCGGTTAGTAAAATTTGCCACTTTTTGTTTACTTCTGTTGCCGCTGAATGTTGTGTAAGAGTTTCTGTTCTTTCTGATTTTTGAAGGAGCTGTTGGCGCACCGGCACCTGTAGACCAGGCGAGTGGCGATTTGTCCCTCGACCGTGCTATTGGCGACCTTGACGCCGTCTCCGCCCAAGCTAAGGATGCACTCGCCAAGTCTACGAGCACACTCGGCGCCGTATACAAGGGCGTGTTCCCGTCTGGCCAACTTCCATCGACTGTGGAAGGCTTCGCCGACGTCCTAGGCCCGGGAACCTCGACGATGGCGAGTTTTGCTCGCACCCTGACGGTACGCGGCTCAGAAACCACCCTCAAGCTCCTTTTAGGTCATGGGATAGAGGGTGACTTCAAGGCCGCTCTGTCTGATTTCCCTCGGAGGCCGGACGGGAAGCTGGTGTCTCTGAAGCATGTGAACGAGCCAGCCGCGCAGCTGGCTGAAATTTTTATGACTACCGTGGAGCGCCGGTCAGCAGAGGTCGCCAATCGCGCGCGTAGGGCTAGATCGGAGTCTGCATCATAGACTTTAGGGCCATCTTCCCTTTTATGGACTGTAATTATACTTTTATGATATCGCGAGTATGCGTATGCTTTTGCCACACTTGTATGGATTTGGGTCCTTGTTGCGTTTCCGCCTGTAAGGCTATGTGCTATTACTCGCCTAAGCTTTGTGATGAGTCTCTCATATCTGACATGAGATTTTATGATATTTGGAACAGAAGCGGGCAGCCGCTACTTCATCTGGCTCGTCGCGGCATCGTGCTCCCACTCGATCTCGAGCTCAGGTGGCAAATGATGCCGCAGTAATGCGTTATATGAAGGCTCGAGTCGTAAAACTGGAGCAAGAGTTGAAGAGTGCCCAGAGCGAGCTGGATAGGATGAGGGCGAGGCCTGCTTTACCCACTCAGCGAGAGGACTATGTGCTTGGCGAGATGGAGATCGTGAACAGACAACTCGAGTGTAAGCATGACTGCCTTAATCTCAAGAGTTCATAGTCTGTCCTTTTTGTTGACCCAACGTTCCTTGTTGCAGGTTTTGTTCCAGATTTCCAGGCGGAGCAGCTCGTGTTGATGAGCAGTTGAATAATGCGACTGACGAACCAACGACGGGCCGTCAGCACTTTCGCTTGGATAAGCCGAGCACGCATACTCGCAACTCTGAAGGATCGAGTGTGGCGGAGCACTCTGCTGCTTGAGTTATGCAGGTCGGCCTTCAGTCGAATCAACCAGACTCTTTTCCCGACGGGGCCACAACCTCAAGGAATCCATGCATTGCTCGGCTTTTCCGGAATGCAGGTCCTATTCGAGATTTTATCACCCAGAAGCTTGTGGATGGAGCCAACGCAACGATGGCGTATATCCGGAGTAAGCGTCCAAATATGCAGCTACGTCCACCCGTGCCTGGATCGACTTTGTCACAGTCGCAACTTGACGATACAGTCGAATATGCGAGGGTGATGGTTGAGTGTTATCACGCTCAACTTATGGGCCCTGTTCTTCCAGTCAAGGACGAACCGGAAGATTAGGGTATTTATGTATATAGGGCACCCCCGAGTGTAAATTTGCCACTTATACGTAGTGTATATTTATTTATATGTATGTGCGCAGCCCCCGTGTGTATCGAGTGGGTTTATGAAAAACACTTAGTATGGAACATGAATTGCACAGCCCCCGAGTGTTCGAGTGAGGCTGTGAATTTTTGCGATGTTTGAAGCTTCAATCATGATTTTTTTTTGTTATGTATGATTTTTATGACCCAGCCCCCGAGTATTCGAGTGCGGCTGGGGTATTATGTTTGAAGAAGGAGCGAAAGCTCATGCTTTGAGATAGCGCAGCCCCCGAGTATTCGGGTGAGGCTAAGGTTGTGCGAATAAGTTATGCGAGTAGTAAGCAGGGAGAAATATGAGGAATCATTGACTATATTCCATTTTTGAATGTTAAGCTGCAGGCCGCCTCATTAAAAACCTTCCAGTCCCCGTAGGTACCCTGGTAAGGAAAAGAGCGCGTCTGAAACCTGCAGCCATCCGACATATGTGCCTATTACATTGTGCGACTGAGCAATCTAAGCATAGAAACGGCGCAGCTGCGCAACGTTCCAAGGATTGTGCGAGAGTTCGCCTGTCTTCGCATGCTTCAGTCTGTATGCTCCACCACCAATGACCTCGGTGATGATGAAGGGTCCTTCCCATGGAGAAGCGAGTTTGTGCACCTTTTTTGCTTCAGTCGAAGTACCAGGTCGCCAACCTCAAAGGACCTGGTACGCAGTCGACGGCTGTGGTAGTTGCGGAGGTCTTGCTGATAGACAGCTGTGCGTGCTAGCGCCGTGTTGCGTGCTTCTTCGAGCAAGTCGACTGCATCTTCGAGTGCTTCATCTGCATCTTCTTCGTTGTATGCCTCGACTTTTGGTGCATTGAATCTTACATCCGATGGCAGGATTGCCTCTGCGCCGTAGACCATAAAGAATGGGGTGAATTGTGTTGAAGCTTTGGGAGTTGTGCGTAGGCTCCATAGCACCGATGGGAGTTCTTCGACCCAAGCACCCGCGGCTCTTTTGAGTGGCACCAGGAGGCGTTTCTTGATTCCACTTGTTACGAGTCCGTTGGCCTTTTCAACTTGGCCATTGGACTGCGTGTGTGCCACGGATGCGTAATTGAGCGTGATATCTTGCTCTTTGCAGAAAGTTCAGAACTCTTCAGCCGTGAAGTTTGTACCGTTATCAGTGATGATGCTGCTTGGTACACCGAAGCGGTATATGATGGACTTTATGAAATTAACTGCTGTAGTGGCAGTCGAACTTGTGATAGGGACTGCTTCAATCCACTTGGTAAACTTGTCGACCGCCACCAGAAGGTGAGTATGCCCTCCATGGGAGGATTTTTTGAGTGGCCCGGCCATATCGAGCCCCCACTGGGCGAAGGGCCAGGCCAATAGTATTGTCTTCAACGCCGATGCTGGTGCGTGTGGCGAATTTTTGACAGCCGATGCACCTTTTGACTATGTTGGGGATATACCTACTGGGGGTATCACCAGCATGGATCAATCCGGCTAGTCCAGGGTGGCCCGCAGTGGTGGTGAAGGCTTTGCCTGCCGGGCGGCCCAGATAGCTGACGACCAAGGAAGGCGGATGCCGGCAAGGAGGAGGCCCAAGACTGAAGCCCACGAAGCCACCAAGACCAAGATGGAAGGCGGCAGACTTGCCGGCTAGGTTTAGGACTCTGTATAATTGCCGGATACGTAATCTCCTTGTAACCCTAGGTCCAGCCGCCTATATAAGCTGGACCTCGGGACGCCTTTAGGGCATCCAATCAACATACAACCAACTCATTGTAACCTGCATCACGGCTATTGCCTTATAGTGAGTTATAGCAGCACGTAGGGCTCCGCCACCGCTGTGGAGCCTGAAGCTGGGTAAACTGCCGTGTACAATCCCGACCTCGACGACGTCCACCTTCTTGCCCTACGTTCACCATCGGCTAGCAGGACCCCGTCTCCTATCCAAGATGCCGATACGACGACAGTTGGCGCCCACCGTGGGGCCTAAGGCGTCAGGCGTCATGTTCCAGGCGGGAACCCTAGGCGGCATCGGCGAAACAATCGCCGTCGGCCGCGCTGTTCGCTATGGCGACAACCACTACATCAGCTGCGACGAGTCCTACATCCCCGCAGACGATTACATTGTCGGATGCGGAGTTGTGCCGTTTGGCGGCGTCGATGTGTTCATCGGCTACACTTCTGAGGCGTATGAGTTACCACGAATTTATTCGCCATCCCACCCGCCCTACAATCAAGACGGATTTGAGTTTGCCTCCCCTGAGGAGTCCGTAGATTCAGATCTACACTTTGTCGGCATGACGGGACTGGGATCAGACTCCCAGCCCAACAGTCAAGATCCCGAATCTATTCTTTCGGCGCTCCAGGATGATGTGATCACTAGTAGGGAAACCCTATATAGGTAGGTGGACACTCTGTGGCGCACCCTTAATTGGTGCGCCATAGAAATATTTCTGTGGCGCATGGGAGGAGGTGCGCCACAAAAATTTTGGCCTTTCTGTGGCGCATCTGGTGGCCATGCGCCACAGAAAGTTGATTTTCTGTGGCGCATGGACATCCATGCGCCACAGAAAGTTAGACTTCTGTGACGCATGTGTCCCCATGTGCCACAGAAATCCTGTGGGTCCCACGTGCAATCATTGGGTCTAGGTCCATCTGGGCAATTTCTGTGGCGCACCGCGGCTGGTGCGCCACAGAAAGTTCACATTCTGTGGCGCACCAGCCACCATGCGAAGCACAGCGGAAAGGGAGAAGCCCGAAGAAGATCCGGAGAAGGGCAGGATCCTTACACACCCTTCAGACGCTAGCCAGTGGCAAGAGTTGGACGCCGTCGGAAATTTCAGAGGCGACGCAAGGAACGTCAGGCTCGGTATGAGCACCGATGGACTCAATCCGTTCGGCAACCAGAGTAGCACGCATAGCACCTGGCCCGTGTTTGTATGGCCTTACAACCTTCCCCCGTGGTTGTGCACGAAGCAAAGGTACATACACATGAGTATTCTCATTCAGGGGCCGAAACAAGCAGGAGTCCACATACATCTGTATCTCGCGCTGTTGAAAGAGGAGTTAGCCACGTTGTGGGAGACGCCAGCCCGTACGCGGGATGCCTACACTGGAGATTATTTCGATATGAGAGCCGTGTTGCTCACGACGGTGCAGGACTATCCTGGTTGCTCATATGTATCGGCCCAGGTAGGCCACGGATTCTGCGCATGTGTCAGGTGCATGGATAAGACCCCGCATCTCCAGCTACCAAGGAATCCCGGGTCTTCGAAAACCGTGTACCCAGGGGCTCGAAGGTGGCTTCGCATGGATCACCCGTGGAGAAAACACGGTGACCTGTTCAATGGTAAGGACGAGATCGAAGAAGCCTCGAGCCCGAGGAGCGGCACAGAAATCGACGAGCTGTTGAAAAATTGGGAGGAGTGCCCCGCGCCGGGAAAGAAACGACCGAAGGTAGATCCGCTGCTGGGTGTATGGAAAGCGAGGTCTGTTTTCCACGACTTGGAGTACTGGAAGGTCCTCAAGACGCCACATAGCCTCGATATGATGCACATTACGAAGAATGTCACCGAGGCTCTGCTTGGCACTCTTTCCAACATGCCGGAAAAGACCAAGGATGGGACGAAAGCAAGATATGATCTGAAATGGCTTGGTGTCAGGAAAGATCTTCAGGCTCCCGATAGCGATGACGATGATGATGATGATGATCAGACGGAAGGGACTCAAGGTCGCCGCAAAAGGGTAAAGAAGAACACTGTGGTGCTTCCCGCTACGTGCTTCACTATGAGTCCGGAGGAGCTCGAGCAATTCTACATGTGTCTCCTAGGAGTCAAATTTCCTCATGGTTACGCGGGGCTGATAAGCAGATATCTGGACGGAACGAAGAAGTGGTTCAGCGGGATGAAGTCTCACGACTGTCACGTGCTGTTGACGCAGATACTTCCCGTTGCGATTCAAGGGATAATGGACGAGCACGTCCGTGATACGCTGCTTGCCCTTTGCAATTTTTTCGACGTCATCAACAGGAAGTCGATCGGCGTGAAGCAGCTCGACAGGCTACAGGAAGAGATCGTGCTGATACTATGCGAGCTCGAAATTTACTTCCCGCCAGCATTCTTTGATATCTGCGTGCATCTCCTTCTCCATGTCGTTGATGACATCAGGCAGCTCGGGCCAACGTTCATGCACTACATGATGCCGTTCGAAAGGATGAACAGTGTCATGAAAGGATACGTTCGCAACAGGGCCCGTCCAGACGCAAGCATGGCCAAGGGCTTTCTAACCTACGAGTGCATCTCCTTCTGCCAGAATTATCTAAGCACCGAGAACCAGCATGTTGGTCTGCCCAGGAGGAAACACTTCGGCAGGCTCCAGGGATATGGTCACCGAGACGGCACCAGCTCAATCTTTGTCAGCATGCAGGGTCGAAAGGACGACTTCGACAGGGCTCACGGGGTCGCGCTACAACACTTACAATTGATCGAAACTTGGGTGGAAGAGCACAAATGCTTACTCGAGCAACATTACATCAACCTGGGCCGGCCGAGGAAGAAGGGAGACGTAACCAGAGAGCACAAGTCCAGCTTCACGCGTTGGTTCAAGCAAAAGCAACTGGAGCTAGCAAAGAGCAAAACGCCATCTACGGAAGATGAAAAACTCATATTCTCCTTATCACGGGGTCCCTCGCACAACGTAAAGACCTATCAGGCGTACGACATCAACGGCTACATATTCTACACCGAGGAAAAGGACAAGAATAGCGAATATCAAAACTCAGGAGTAACTATGCTATCCTACGGCGATGATGAGGCTACTGTCAAGCAAGATACTTCGGAAGGATTGAGGAGATATGGGACCTCAACTACTGTGGAGAGTCGGTGCCAATGTTCCGTGTGAGATGGGCCAAGGACGTCGTCAAAGAAGGCCGGTATTTCACCACCATGGTAATACCCGATGCCAAATCGAAGAACGCCTCCGCGAAAAATGAGCCATGGGTACTCGCTAGCCAAGTTGAGCAATGCTTCTTCATTACCGACCCGTCAAAGCCTAGCCGTGTTGCCGTGAGGAGGGGCAAGAGGAGCATCATCGGAATGGAAGGAGATGCCACCGAGGAAGAATTGGACAACGAGCCAAAGATCGAGGAGGAATTCGACAAGTTCTTCGACATGCCTACTACTAGTACACAAAGAAGGAAGACCTCCCTACCTACCAAAGGTTGTCCGTTCACGCGAAGAAATCTCAAGGTGACCGGCCTAAAGTTTTCAACCGCGAAGAAGGGAAAGAAGAGAATCTAGCTCGCGGAACCGAGACGAAGAAGAGACTTTTTTGGTGTATTTAATTTGTGTGTGTGTGTGTGAGACAATGCAAGAGTTATGTATTCAATGAACTAAATATGTATGAGACATATTGTGTGTATTTTTTGAACCAAATTTAACCAAAAATATTTGTAAGAAAAAAAGTTCAGCAAAAATTGAGACAGCCAGGATTCGAACCTGGCTGTCCATGTTAGTTCAGTGCTGTTGAAACCAATAGGATAATGTAGTGTTAGTGTCAAGTAACAGCAGCACTACCTTTTGACCTATTAGCCCAGGACATTCTGTGGCGCACCACCTAGCGGATGCGCCACAGAATCTTAACTTTCTGTGGCGCATCCCTCCGCAGGTGTGCCACAGAATTCTCGGGCCTCTACTTACATGTGGGCCCGCCCCCTGTTAGGCCAAATAATTCTGTGGCGCACCACCTAGCGGATGCGCCACAGAATCCTCACTTTCTGTGGCGCATCGCCTGGATGGTGCGCCACAGAAATCTTGCGCCGTCACTTACATGTGGGGCCACCCTGCGCTGCCCGTGCTCGACCCAAATTTCACAAGTCCCCTGTAACTTCCCGCGCCCGTGCTCGACCCCTCGCCGCCGGCAGCCCACCGCGCTCCACCGCGCTCAACCCGCCCGCCACCGACGGCCAGGAGGACCTCCACCGCCACCCGCACTGGCGCCGCCCGTGCTCGACGCTCCCGTGGTCGCCTCGCTCGTGCTCGACGCGCCCGTGGTCGCCTCGCCGTGCCCGTGCCCACGGACAGGCCGTCGTCGACGCAGCGGAGGACCTCGGCGCCGGCTTAACCTCCCCTGCGCCCCGGCCGTCCTCGACCTCTCCCTCCCTCCCCCTCCCGAGGTATGCTCCCCCCCTCTCTCTCCCTCCTCCCTCCCCTACCGAACCTGCACTCAACGTGTTCGACACAATTCCTAGCTAGGAATTGGTGCGATTTAAAATTTTCTAGGGTTTCTTCTTCTCCGTTGATGCTGGTCGTGGTCTGCTTTTTCGGGGTTCATTTCTAGGGTTCTGAATTTGGGGCCTCTAGGAAGAGCAAGGAACATGGAATTCTCAGTGCTAAAGTGAAAGAGTTCATCGGACATGGTTGCTTGTGTGGTTTTAATTCAGTAGCTTGGTTCGGTCAGTTCAGTTCTGGTCAGGTGCCTCTTCTTGTTTCCCCTTCCCTGCAGTGTCCACCATTAGAGACAACAATTCTTCCTCCTTTTTCTTGTAAAATAAGTGTATGAGGTCGTGTGGTTTCTTGTCAGTCAGTGAGTGAGTGTTGTTGCTGTCAAAAATTGATGTTACTCCGTAATTCCAAGGAAGGAGAACAAGAAAGTAAGGCTTGCCATCTTGGCTGTGCAGTCCAAATTGCCACAAATCCAATGCCTCTACAGCTGCTGCAATTCTGCATCAAGGAGGAGAAGGGAATGGATTTACCCCCGTGTCTTTGTTCAGATTCTTCTTTTTTGTTTCTCTGGATTGAATTAGCGCTTGGTCAGGGAGAATAATAAGTAAGCAAATTGTTGGGTAGCTCTCAGTCTAGCAAAGCGACTGTATGTACATCTATGGAATTGTTTGGTGTGTCAATTTATCATCGCCATGAATGAATGAAAATCAATGGACAAAAATAAGGAGACAGAACATGAATCCGTCTTGTCCATCACCATGGTTTTGATGTGTCAATTTGTCATCCTCCTCTATTCTTCTTGTGCATGATGTTGGTTGCTACATCTCTTGTTCTTGTTGTTAATCCAGTTGGCATTTAGACAATTCAAGATTGTACGTAACAGGAAGTGTTTTCACTATTACCCCGCTATTCTATCCAAAGAGTTCTGAACTTGGCGCAGTACAACAAGTGTGGTGAGAAATTATGGATGTGTTGTGAATGGTGTTGATGGATATATATGTGTTTGTGCTCCGACCATCGTGTCGTGGAGATGCCGGCCGGAGTTGTGGATATTTTTTGTGAAATATTTGCAGGTACCCCGTGAGGCCCTTGAGATTGCCGGAACGTCGATTAACTTCCGTTCTGGCAAATTCGGGTACTCCATATGTCCTATTTTTAGCAAAGGTCATGCCAAATTTTTTCGTGAAATTTAGCATGACTTTGCTAAAAATAGGACATGTGGGGTATTGCGGCTAATGCATGGGCCGGGGTATCTTAGTACTAAATTAAGTGATGCTTTTGTTATATTTGTTGTACTAACTTTTTTCCTCTTTTTCAATGCAGTGCAAACATGTCCTCCGAGGCCGGCCCTTCTAAGCACATGAGCGTCGAAGAACAAGCTAGAGAAAAGAACAAGTCATTCTGGGAAGCGAACCCGGAGATGGAGGATGCGGAGGCTGCCGAACTGGCTCGTGACGGCGATGGTGACTTTCTGTTAGAGATGGAGATGGAGGATGCGGAGGACACCGACGGAGATGGGGACGCAACCACCACCACCGAGGGCGGCGACCACACGGATGTCGGGGGTGGCGACCACACGGATGGCGGTGGTGGTAGTAACCCGACCGCTAAGAGGCATAAGAAGCCGAGGAAGGACCGGACACCGCAAGCGGTGGCCCCCATCACAGACACGTTGACTAAGGTCTCCTTAAGTGGCCAACCACAGGAGCCTAGGAACACCGCAAGCGGGTACAGCATGCAACTAGGGTGCATCCTCCGGGAAACCGTGCCGATCACCACGTATGACCTCAGGAGCAGGGAGAATGAGGCTTTGCGCACAGACCTCCTCAAGAAGCTTCACCAACGATACAATTTCCCGGATGATGGAAACAAAAAGGTGGACAACTACGCCATCACGAAGATGAGCACCGCCTTGACCAGCTGGAGAGGCCGGGTGAAGGCGAAGATTGACAAGGGTCTTAGCTGGGCAGAGATCAGTGCCAAAGAGTCGTACATCGACATAGAAGAGTTCGAGGCATTCAAGTTGTCCTTGGAATCTCCGGAGGCTCAAAAATGGACCGAGTGGGGGGAAGAAGATGCGGGCACTGAACTTAGGTAACCACCGTTTGGGAAGCGGCGGTTACGCAGGAAAACAGCCCGTTTGGGACAAGGAGGCTGCCGAGATTGCGAGACTTCGGAAAGAGAACATGTGGCATAAAATCACGGACGAGCAAGTTAGGAACTTTGTTCGGTCCCGCTACTATCTGAAGCCGGGGACGGGGGAATTCGTTACCGACTATCAAGATGTGCTGGATTTCGAGAAAACGCTGGTAAGGAACTTAATTACCGCGGATATCTCAAAGTCCATCTGCGTTGATTTCTACATGGGTTCACGTTTATTTACTTTGTCCGCAGGAGGCTGAGTTGAAGGCTGAGGCTGAGGCCAGCCCGTCGTCCCAGGAGGCTCAGGCCGGCCCGTGGGACACGACTTTCAACCGGGCGATGAACGTTTTCAAGGGGAGGGACAAGTCAAAGCCGCCGACGTCAGCTGGCCGTGTGACCGGCTTTGGTACGAGCATGAAGTTCATCGAGTACTACAGCACGGACCTCGAGAAGAAAAAGGAGAGGAGGAAGCCGCCTAAAGATAAAGCCGAGGTTCTCGAGCTAAGGAAGAAGCTGGGGACACTAGAGAAAGAAAAGGTGGACTCCAGCATGGTGGACAAACTAGTGGCCGAGAAGGTGGACGAGCAGCTCCGGAGTTTCTTACCCCCTGGCTTGATGGAGGGGTTAGCTGCTTGGAATGCGGCAGGTCGACAGGGGCCGATACACGTGCCCAGCTACGCCGGCAGCACCTCCAGCAATAACGTGTCGCCGGTCCTGGTGACCCCACCGGTGCCCCCTGTCGTGGATCAACATACACCAAGGCCGGAGAATAATGATAATGCGCACGAGCGGCCGGAGAATGATAGGCCGGCCGCCGGCACCGGCGCCCTTGTCTCGACATTAACCGAGCTCGACGCCATCACCAAGGAAACTAATTAGTTAGTCCGCGACATCTTTTATGACTATATATGCCTTTGATGACTGCCATATCTCATGCATGCATGGTGCCCAACATGTGTTGACTCCCAGGACATGCCTTGCATACTCCTGCATAGGGTGGGGGTCGGCGGCGAGTTGAAGGAAGTCGCAACGGCCAATATCATACAACCTTTGACCCGCGATATGCACAACACCCGAATGAGCGAGGCCGTGATGAAAGTCAATGTGAGCGAGGTACTGCCTGAGTTCCGTGACATCGACCCCCCCACGCAACCTCCGGGAGCCGAGAAACACATGAAGCTTGGCGAATGCGGGAAGTGGATGATGGAATGGCCGAAGACCCAGATTCGTCTTGGGGATGTTCTTCATGGGATCAGGCGCACCGGCGGCGCCACCTCGAGGCCCCGGCCCCGTCGAGGCGGCGACAAAAAGCTGTTGCGGATGAACCGGCGCCACAAGCAGCCGTCGCCACCACCCAGAAGGAACCGCCGGTCGCCGCCACCACCGGCCGGAAGCTACCGCCGGTCGCCGCCACCACCGGCCGGAAGCTACCGCTGGTCGTCGCCGCCACCAACCGCCACAAACAGTCGTTGGAACATCTTCACCGCAACCGTCCAAGGTTAGTTATGACTTTCCGAATTCCCCTACTTTCCGACTTTCCCGACTAACGGATGTGCTATTGTTTATGTTTAGGACAAAGCCGTTGCACCTCAACTTGGTGGCAACGACGACAATGAGGAGGAGGAGAATGATGTCAACGTCGATGACTACATCAACACTGGCGCCTGCATGGATGGTATGTACATGCCTCTTGTGGATGAAGAACCCTTCCGCGACCACCGCGGTCAACCTGCTCGTCCCACTTCATGCACAAAACGCCTGGCCTTCACCGACACGCCTCCGGATGCCGGCGATCATCAAGCTCAACCGGGTAACATTTTCAGCCCTAACACACTGAAAGAAACTGTTAAAGCGGGGTTCACTTCACCCCCACAATCCACAGAGATGAAGAACAAGAAGAAGCATAGGAAGAGAAAAGGATCCTCCACCTCTGCGAGCCAGCCAGCTCCAAAGATCCGGGGTGTTGAAGACACGATTCCACCCCGTGCGGATGGCTTCCCCCGAGTTCATGAAGCTGGTAAACCTATCTTGTCTGGAGACTTGCTCCGCCTTGCAGAAGGACCCATGATTGCCTTGCAGGAATCTATCTTGCATCTAGAGGAGCTCCTTCTTAAAGACAAGCAGTCGAGTTACCCGGCGTTCGCGGTCAAGGTGCCAAACGAGCTGGTGGACTTCGTCCAGGAAGACCCCGCGGATGTGTTCTTCATAGCGTACGAGGACATCTTCAAACTCTTTCACACTCAACGGCTGGACTATAACATGGTCCGCCTATATGCGCTGGATGTGGCGATGAAGATCAGGAGAGATGATACCTCGTACGTCGCGATAGTGGATCCCTACTACATGCGCGACGGCCACGGAGTACCTCGTAAGGGTCATGCTGGCCAACAAGAGGAAGAACGCCCTTCTTCTGCCTTTCTTTTTCGAGTAAGTACACATCCGCTCGCCACCGTCGGATCTTATGCCTTCTTGTACATTTCTTCCATCGCTGATCCTTTGTCCAACATTCCGTTTCAATTGTGTTGAGCAGGGACAAGTACTGCGCACTCATCTACGTATCCCCGAGGTGGTCCATTGCCACTTATTTGGACTCGGGGAATAAATCCACGCCGAGACGATACACCAGAATAAAGGGTGTTCTCGATGACGCTCTCGAGGCCTATGCCCAAAAGGGCGGCCCCTTCCATAAGAAGTCGGAATTCTTCACGGACGAAAACACACACAAGTTCCAGCATGGGACCGGCTTCCATTGCATCAAGCAACTGGATGGCAGCGTGAAGGAGGCCTACTACGCCCTCCATCACCTTAAGCGATTGTCCGGGATTACGAGAAAACGAAGATTCCATCTGGTCTCGCAGAATACACCAAAATGGCGGATGCTCTCACCGATGCTGATTACAGAACAGACTTCCATCGCATCCGGCTGCAGTTGTCAACGATCATCCTCGACGATGTCATCCACAAATCAGGGTCCTACCACTACCCCAGAGGTATTATAGAAGTGCATGTGTAGGGTTATATATTATATATATGCTATGCTATGAAACCCAAATAGGATAGCCATATGATTTCCAACCATGACAATTGATTGATTGTCTTGCCTCTCTACTTAGATGAATAAATTATACTCTATTTATATCACTAACCAATATATATCCCAATCCATCTTCAGGGTTGTGTCAGAGGGATATCGAAGAACGACTAGAGGCACAGAATGACACCAGGGAGTGGAAGACGAAAGAAGGCTTTCTACCGTTCCAGGCACCGCTCAAGAAGAGGACTCCATGATCATGCATGCTCCCGCGCGCTCTTGCTCACCATCATCGCCGATGTGTACTACATTTGATCATAGTTAGGCGGCGAACACTTGATTTGTAATGTGTAGTGTGAAATGATGAAACATTCGGCACTTTTGTGACTATGTGTATATACGTATCTCGATCGGGCACTAAGTAATATGTGTGATGACATATTGATTAATATGTTTGTCTGTTTATATACCTGTCAAATATACCTGTATTTCTGTATAAACATGTATAAATCCTGTATATACCTGTATTTGTACAGCAAAATGGAAAAATACCGGTATTTCTGTTTCAAATTTCTGTGGCGCACGCTTTTTTTTTGTGGCGCACCACTTTCTGTGGCGCACCAAGGAACAGTGCGCCACAGAATTCCTCTGCATAGGGGTGCTTCCGGGCTATTTTTGTGGCGCACCACGCTGGGTGCGCCACAGAAATAATTTTTGTGGCGAGATTTCTGTGGCGCACCCAGCAAATCTGGGGGTGCGCCACAGAATGTGAAATTGGTGTGCCACTGATGCCGTTTTCTGTACTAGTGGATGTCGGATGCCGGATCCAGATCTACCGTTCACGTCAACGTAGATTCTGACTCCGAAGAAGATTCTGCCAGCATGTTTGAGCAACGGGTCAAGCAGTGTTTCGTTACACCTGATCCTCCGCCTTCTGAGGCGGCTACGGGCTCCTCCGTCAACATGCAGCAGGTTTTTGTGGCGGATGTCACCGGTGCAGCCTCAGAGCAGGCGGCGGCAACTGACGCCGCCAACCTGGGGACCCCGGCAACCGATCCACTGTTTCCAGAGCCTCCTGGGGCTCCGAAGAAGAATTACAGAAAGGCGAGCCCAGCAAGACAGGGAACATGGCGGCCCTGGCAGAAGTTCTGCACACGCCGGTGACCGACAAAACCAACCCGGCTGATTTGGAGAAACTTCGAAACACCTTGGTGGAGCAAACTGAGTACCTCAAAAGCAAGCAAGCAGAGGTCCAGAGCCTCCTCGACGAAGCCAAGGAGGAAAACGCCAAATAACCGCCAAGTTAGACCCCAAGCGCAATCTTTTCACCACCACTCCATTGCCCAAGCCGGCAGGACCTGTGGCAGAGAAGAAAAGCAAGAAAGGCAGGGATCCTGACAACTTCAAATCCCCTGCCCAAAAGCTTGGTTTCGAGTGGGCTACAGCGCCGCAGCGTAAGGACAAGAACGGGGACGTCATCCTCGCCACCCCTGTCCTCAACACTGCAGCCGCCTTAGACATCCTCAACAATGATGACTATGACAAGGACGAGAAGATTTACTACGCATCGATCCTTGCTCACAAAGCTCTAGAGCAGCAGGCCCGTGCTGATTCTCGCGCCGACATGGCGGACGCAAGGGGAGGAAAGTTGGAATCCAAATCCAACGCTTGCAAAGCTGCGGCCGGTGGCAACCCGAAGATCCGTCCGGCTCCAGTAGCCACGGAAAAGGGAAGGACAAGGACAAGGACCCGCGCAAGTCACCACCTCCCAAAAGGCAGCGTGACGAGGCATCCAGAACCGGCAACAGGCGCAAGGCCTCACCCCCTCCGCCTAGGCGGGATGAAGGCGGAAGCAGGGGCAGCAAGCAGCCGCCAAGGAGTGGCGGCAATCGTGACAACGCCCCGCCGCCAAGAAGAAGCAGGGACCGCACACAGTCCCCACCACCAGTGCCCAGGCACGAAGGCGGAAGCCGGGGACACAACAACGAGCCTAGGCACAGCCGGGCAGCGCAGGACGAGCCTACGCCGATAGATCTGGCAAGCAGCTCAGTCCGCAAGACGCGACATCGTCTCAATGACATCAAGGCTGGAAAGCAAGATGCCTATCTAGGACCTGAGTGCTTTGGCCCAGCCATCCGCAACGTTCAAGTACCCGAGACATGACATCAGTGTCAAAAACTCATCAAAGGTACAATGGAGCGGACAAGCCAAACTCATGGTTGTCGGACTACGCGCTGGCAGTTGAAATTGCCGGAGGCAATGGCCTCGTCGCCGCACGCTTCCTTCCCCTCATGCTGGAGGGGACAGCCCGAAGCTGGATCGAAAACTTGCCGGAGAAAAGCATTCATAGTTGGCATGACATGGAAAAGGTGTTCACAGCACTTCCAAGGCACGTACAAGCGACCCAATACATACACAGATTTGGTTCGTTGCGTGCAAAAGCCAGATGAAACAGCTACAAGCTTCTTGGCAAGGTGGATTCAAACAAAGGCAAGCTGCGAGAACGTAGACGACAATCAAGCAATCCATGCCTTCACCACAGGCCTCCTGAAGGGCTCAAGTCTCAGACATAAGCTCGTACGCATGCAAGTCAAGGATCTCGGAGTCATGCTCGAAGTAGCAGCCATGTACGCACAGGCGGATGATGATGCACGCGATGGAGATGGCGCACATGACATGGCGCCAAACAGGCGAGCAAGTCACAAACGCAAGGCTCCCCAGGATGACAAAGCCGGACCGTCAAACGAGGTCGCCGCCGCCTTCGAAGGCAAAGGCGGCAACCGCAAGTGGAAAGGAAAGGGTAAAGATGGCGGCTCCAGCAAGCAACGCCTGACATACGATCAGGCAAAAGCCTTGCCCTGCCCAATCCACGCGTCCTTAGGCAAAGTTAACCACACATTAGGGGAATGCCGGTTCATGGAGGACTTCAAGAAGGACCCCGAGGTTGGCTGGAAGTCAAAAAAGAGCAAAAAGGCTGAGAAGACAAAGAAGGAAGATGATGATGGGGCAGTTTCCATGTCCGAGGATGAGGAACCCAAGCTGGTGCGCAAAGAAAGGAAATATCCCAAGGTACATGGCCAATTGGTGTGCTTCTGGGCACTCCTTCGGCAAAGAAGAAAAGGCGGAGATGCGCGAGCTAAACGCCACAGTACCAGATGTTCCCCAGTATCTAGACTGGTCAGAGGAGCCAATAACTTGGGATAGAGATGATCACCCAGATCACGTACCTCACCCCGGCAAATACGCCCTTGTCGTCGACCCAATTGTCGATAACTTCAGGCTCACCAAGGTGTTGATGGATGGCGGCAGCAGCCTCAACATCATCTACGCGGACACACTGAAGCGCATGAACTTGTCGGAAAGCCAGCTTGACTACAGCAAAGTCAAGTTTCATGGCATCGTTCCGGGAAAGCAAGCCAAGTCAATGGGAAGCATCAAATTGGAGGTTACTTTTGGGCCTGAGACAAACTACCGCTCGGAGTATCTCAGGTTCGAAGTAGTCCCCTTCAAAGTGCCTACCACGCCATCTTTGGACGGCCAGCTTTCGCCAAGTTCATGGCTCGCCGTGTTACATCTACAGCAAGCTGAAGATGCCGGGACCCAACGGTACAATCACCGTCAGTGGCAACTTCAAGAAAGCAAAGGAGTGCGAGCGTGGCAACGCCGCCTTCGCTGAGGCAGTCCTCCACGCAGAGGAGTTAGCCATGTTGAAAAAGAGCTCGATACGTCGCAGTTGCCGGAGCATGTAAAGACCGCTGAGCAAAAGAACACTTTCAAGGCGTCCGAAGACACAAAGAAGGCGGATCTGGTCCCAGGTGACAGCTCCAAGCAAGTCACCATAGGGGCTGGCTTGGACGACAAATAGGAAAGCGCGCTCGTCAGGTTCCTCCGTGAGAATCAGGACATCTTTGCATGGTCATCAGCCGACATGCCAGGTGTCCCGAGGGAACTTGCCGAGCACTCTCTTAACGTCTACGAAGGAGCCAAACCAGTGAAGCAAGGAATAAGGCGCTACGGTGAGAAGAAGCGGACAGCAATAGGGAAGGAGATCATCAAGTTGCAAGAAGCCAAGTTCATTAGGGAGGTAGTACACACTGATTGGTTGGCAAATCCTGTAATGGTTCCAAAACCTAATAAGGAAATGAGAATGTGCATTGATTATACCGGTTTGAACAAGTGCTGTCCTAAGGACCACTTTGCTTTGCCTCGTATAGATCAGGTCATAGACTCCACAGCCGGCTCCGAGCTGCTGTGCTTTTTGGATGCGTACTCCGGGTACCACCAAATCAAAATGCGAGAATCCGACCAAATCAAAACAGCGTTCACTACGCCCTACGGGACCTTCTGCTACATCACGATGCCCTTCGGTCTAAAAAATGCCGGCGCAACGTATCAGCGGTGTATGCAAAGATGCCTTCACGAGCAAATTGGCCGCAATGTTCACGTCTATGTTGACGACATTGCCGTCATGTCAAGAAAGAAGGCAGATTTGCTTGACGATTTGAGAGAAACCTTTGATAGCCTCCGGGTATATAGGATGAAGCTCAACCCGAAAAAATGCGTCTTCGGGGTTCCTGCCGGCAAATTGCTTGGCTTTATCGTTTCCGAACGAGGATAGAAGTGAATCCAGAAAAAATCAAAGCGATCCTCAACATATCCAGGCCCAAGGACCTGAAGGACGTGCAGCGACTTGCCGGCTCGGCGGCTGCCGTCAGTCGTTTCATTAGCCGTCTTGGTGAGAAGGCACTGCCTCTCTACCGGCTTCTGAAGAAATCCGACAACTTTGAGTGGACAGACGAAGCAGACGCCGCCTTGCAGCAACTCAAGGACGCGTTAACGTCTGCTCCAATTTGGCAGCTCCTCGTTCGCAGGAACCAATGCTGCTTTACATCGCGGCAACTAACTTGGTTGTTAGCGTGGTACTGGTTGTGGAACGCAAGACGGAAAATTCAGACTTGCCGGAACAACGTCCGGTTTACTTCATCAGTGAAGTATTTTCCGCCTCAAAACAGCGTTATCCGCATTACCAGAAGCTGGTCTACGGTGTTTTCTACGCCGCCAGGAAGTTAAGGCACTATTTCCAGGAGCATTCAATAACGGTGTGAGCAAGGCACCTCTGGGGGATATCATCAATAATACAGATGCAACAGGCCGCGTTGCCAAATGGGGCATTGAACTTGCCGCCTTCGACATCAGTATAAACCCAGAACGGCCATTAAGTCTCAAGCCTTAGCAGATTTGTAGCAGATTGGACGGAGGCCATGGACGAAGTACCTCTCCCTGAAGATGCATACTGGATCATGCACTTTGATGGATCAAAAATGCTTCAGGGCTCGGGGGCTGGCATTGTTTTAAGAAACCCTCAAGGAGACAAGCTTAGTTATGTGTTACAAATTCACTTCAAGGCAACTAATAATGTTGCTGAATACGAAGCTCTCCTTCATGGTTTACACATTGCCAAGGAACTTGGCGTCCAGCGTGTCCTCTGCTACGGAGATTCAGACTTGGTGGCGCAACAGATACGTGGTACTTGGGACACAAAGAGCGAGACAATGGCGGCATATCGAGCTACCGTTGACGAATTCGCCAAGTGTTTTCTAGGCTACGAGGTCCGCCACATCCCAAGAGCTCAAAATGAGGCGGCAGATACACTTGCCAGAATGGGGTCTGAACGCAAAAAGGTACCAAAAGATGTTTTCCTGGAACACCTACACAAGCCGTCAATAAAAGGAGCAGACCTCCTTGACCCAGAATCGGCAGAACCAGTTGACATGCTAGCTATGCCGTCTACTGGTAAAGCCGGATTGGACGACGCCATATTTGGACTTCCTGATCAATCAGGAGTTACCGGATGATGAGGTTTTGAAAAGGCAAATAATAAGAAGAGCCAAGGCATTCACAATAATCAAAGGCGAATTGTACAAGCGTAGCACCACTGGTGTTTACCAACGTTGCATTTCGCCCGAAGAAGGCAGAGAACTGTTGGATGAGATACATGCCGGCGTATGTGGACATCATGCTTCCTCACGCGCCCTTGTTTCAAAAGCCTTCCGACAAGGTTTCTACTGGTTGACAGCCAAGCAAGATGCAGAGGACATTGTCAAAAGATGCAGGGGCTGCCAACTTTATGCCAGACAATCACACATGCCGGCTCAAGAGCTTAAAACAATACCCATCACATGGCCTTTCGCAGTCTGGGGCTTGGACATGGTTGGTCCGTTTAAAACGGCGCCTGGTGGCTACACACATTTACTTGTGGCTGTAGACAAGTTCACCAAATGGGTTGAAGCTAAGCCTATCAAAAAGCTAGACGGCGCCACAGCCGCAAACTTTCTGTGGGGAATAATCTCTCGGTTCGGGGTGCCTCATAGCATTATCACCGATAACGGCACTAACTTGTCGCAAGGCGAAGTCGAGGAATACTGTTATAAGCATGGTATCCGCCTAGATCTTGCCTCAGTAGCACATCCGCAGGCAAACGGTCAAGTAGAGCGTACAAATGGTTTAGTCCTACAAGGATCAAACCACGTCTCGAAGTACCATTGCACAGAGCGGCTGGGGCTTGGGTGGATGAATTGCAATCTGTCCTTTGGAGTTTACGCACAACTCCAAACAGATCAACCAAGTTTACTCCTTTCTTCTTAGTCTATGGCGCAGAAGCAGTGTTGCCAACCGACATGATGTACGATTCTCCCAGAATTCAAGCCTACGTCCAGGAAGACGCAGAAGATGCAAGACAGGATGGCCTTGACCTACTTGATGAAGAACGAGATGTTGCCTCGCACGATCCGCCATCTATCAGCAAAGTTTGAGGCGTTATCACAGCAGAAGGTGCGGCAACGAAGTTTTAGAGTTGGTGACCTGGTCCTCCGCCTAATCCAAGATAGGAAGGGCTTGCATAAGTTATCCCCGCCTTGGGAAGGACCTTTTGTGGTCAGTAAGGTGTTGCTCAATGGTTCTTATTACTTGGTAGACGCACGAGACGGATACAAGAAGAAGCGAGGTCGCAAGCGCAAAAGGAAGGTTGACGACAAGTATGAAGAAACCAAGCGACCTGGAACATTGAGCAGCTACGTCCTTTTTACACTTAGCAATTTCCACATTGTAATAAGTACTATATGATTATGAAATAAAAGTCTGTGGTTTGCTCATTCAGTTTTGGGATCATGCCATCTTTTGTCTTTTCTCGCAATCATATATCTGTTGTCATAAAAGTTACCAAACAAAATAAGTTTTTGCTCCGTGCTAAGGTTCAAACTTTTTGACATTTGCCGTCT
Organism: Poa pratensis; assembly: GCA_947311845.1. Taxonomy (NCBI): domain Eukaryota; kingdom Viridiplantae; phylum Streptophyta; class Magnoliopsida; order Poales; family Poaceae; genus Poa; species Poa pratensis. The sequence goes on along the minus strand of CAMZMU010000033.1, from coordinate 59,011,962 downwards.
GCCGGCTAAAAAAGCAAACAATCTTTGCACCGCCTAATATGCTTATCTGTCTGTTTGTGTGTGGGTCGCCTAGTAGTATGTCGTTGGCACCAACATGCTGGCTTTGGTCTCTGAGTCTAAATTAGTTGGTATTGCACCTGGTTGGCTCAGCTAAAGTAACTAAGATGAGGTTCCGCCAACATATGAAAAAGCTAAACATGCAACGAGATACATATTAAGGCGGGCCACTTAAATAAGCCTACCGCCAAGTGTAGCATAAAAGTTGGCCCATAATATTTACAAACCCAAAATAAAGTTTTTTGCGTTAACAGATTAACGCAGTGTTTTGTGCTGCCTTTGCAGGAGGACAGTCAAGGATTGCCGCCTTGGTGAGGGTGGAGAGATCCTGGGGGCTGACGCCGGCATTCTTGGGGCTGGCTCCGCCATCCTGGGGCTGCGCTTGTCGGCTCCGGCTTCGCCTTCTCCGCCTCGGCAGCTTCAGGATCCGCCAAGGAGGGATCGGCTACGGCAACATGCGGGTCCGGGTGTTCCTTGTAGAACTTGCGGATGTCAACCATGTTGGCAACCCGGGTCGCATAGCCCGAACAGACCGCAGCACGTCCTGCATCACGATGGCTTGGTTGTTTTCGTCTTCGGTGGGGAAGTACTCGGTGACTTGATGAATATCAGCCTCCGGGTACCACGCCGCCGTCATCGCCAATGCCAACTTGGCGCCGCCTCGTGCTGCTGAGCGTAGCGTGCTGTCGTGTTCGGTTGCCGCCTTCTCCAGCAGGTCCGGCAGGCATCGAAGTTGACGGGATCGCCGTCCTCCCCAGGGTAGAACTTGGCGGCAAACGCTTTGCCTGCGCCGACAATCTGGTTGACGATTTCGCCAACTTTCAAGATACGGGCAAGGCGCGGCGTCGTAGCCATGTCATCACCCAAGTTAGCCGGCACTGCACAAAACAAACAGTTACACACTGCAGCTTCAAATTTCAAGAGTGCAAAGTATCAAAGAAGATGAAGGTTAGAGACGTACCCAAGACATGCTCGTGGATGGCGTTGACCTCGTCCAGATGGTTTTCAAGTGTTTCCTGAGCTAGCTGGACTGCCTGTGACAGTTGTTCCTGCTGCGCTTTGGCATTCTTGTTCACCTGGTCGAGGTTGTTGCTCATGGCTTCAAGTTGTCCCGTCAACTTGCTAACCTCGGCGGCATGGGCCAGCTCCCGCTCATCCAGCTCCTTGGCATGATCCGCCTTCAGCTTTGCCACCAACCAGCAAGATCTGCAGCTTCGTTCATCAAAGCTTGCATGTCAGTGGAGTTCTTGAGAATATCTTGCGCAGTGTTTAGTAATTCTACAAATAAAAAGAAAGACGACTAAAATACTTGTCGGAAAAGAAAAAGAAGTCGGACGAAAAGAAGGCAAAGAAAACTTTGTCACCTTCATCCTTTTTGCGAGCCTCTTCCAAGCTCGCAATCTGGGCGTCCTTCATCTCCACGTCCTGCTGCAGTTGCTGGCATTCTTTGTTTTTCTTCTCTTGAGCACGGAACAGCTCAAGATTGGAAGCAAGAACGGCCTGCATGCACGAAAACAACGTTGCGGTTAGCACTATATAGTCAACGAGACCACTTTGCCGGCTAAAAATTTTTCAGCCGCCAAAGTGCTCGGGGGCTGGGACTATAGGCATTACCTCAAGTTGGTTATGCAGGGTCTCGTGGAGATCATCCATGTGCGTACCATTTGCGGGTACCTTCACGCATGGTCCTTAGCGTTTGCCGGGGTCTTGCAACCCTTTGCCAGATTGAGAGCCAGGATGGGAGGATGATCCGCCTTGGTCAGCCGCCATCTGTCATCCATCTCTTGCTTCATGGCAATAAATCGAGCGGCATCATTAGCCGAAGCTTCAGCCGTCTTGGAAAAAGTAGGTCCGGCAACTGACTTTTTGCCCGCCATCTTCTCCGTAGCCGCCTCTGAGGTACCAGCAGCTGTGTACGTTCCCTGGCATACAACCACGGGAACGCCAACTGTGGGCGTTGTCGGCGCAGCGGCTGGAGAAGAACGTGGTGGCTTGCCCTACCGGCAGAAATCTTCAGTTGGCGCGGAGCTTGGGCATGGCAGGCTTGCCCCTGTAGCAGAAAATGCAAGTTTGTCAGTACAAACATATCAAAATGGCTAAGTCAGGGAAAGCAAAAGCTTGCCTACCGCTTGAATGGGACATTCCCAAGGTCTCATCCTCTGCATCAGCGGAGGTGGCCGCTTTCTTCCTCTTCTCCAAATCCTTGGTGGAGCCACTTGCGCTTCTTCGACTTGCTGGCACCGGTGTCGTACCAGTTAGGAGCCAAGTCTTCCTCCCCCAAGGTTTGCAGCTGAAAAGGAAAAAGACAGAACGTTAATTCAGTACCCAGTGGAAAGATGTCAAGGAAATGACAAAGTAGCTCTGGCTTACCACTGGGGCTGGGTTGTCATGGGTGAACATGGCGACGCCTTCAGCCGCCTTCACCGACAGAGGCTTCACAAGCTCTCTGAGCCGGTACTCTAGTGCATCTTGGTCAAGGGTGCTGTTGCCGGCGTCATCCGCCTTGTACTCGCACATCTTCAGTGGGCGATGGCGGAGTGGCATTATCTTCCTCGACACCCAGCAGATGACGGTGTCAACTCCGTCAAGTTGCGGAGCCATCATCGTCTTCGTCAAGAACTCGATCCGCCTGACGGCAATTCGAAGCTCAGCCGACAAGCTGCTAAGCGGCACCTTTGCCGTCCAACAGGCCTTGTGGGTTGGCGGACCGTTGACAAAAACAGGCATCCCCTGTGTTGTGCCGGGTGTCGGGATGTCCTTGCAGTAGAAAAAGTGCTGGTCCAGTGCTTCACCGACTCGATGTATGGTATCTTTGGGTACCAGTCGGGTTGGCGGCAATTGAAGGTGACGCTACCGCAAGTTGCCAGATGGCCGCTGGTATGGTTTGCCGGCGGCATAGGAAGCAGTACTTGAATAGCTCTATGGACGCAGCTATACCTAAGTACCCTTCGCACAAAGCCTATGGCGTGGTGGCCCCCTCGGCCACCGACGCCGCCTCTTCGCCTATATATTCTCCGCGACGCGAAAACCCTATTACGGTCGATCATATTCCACGAAAAGTTCCGTCGCGGCCGTCATCGTCAATCTCAGATCGGAGGAGTTCTGAAACTCTTCCCGGCACCCTGCCGGAGGGGAGATCATCACCGGAGGGCTCTACATCACCATGCCTGCCTCCGGAGTGATGCGTGAGTAGTCCACCCCTGGACTACGGGTCCATAGCAGTAGCTAGATGGTTGTCTCTCTACCTTGTGCCTCCATGTATAGATCTTGTGAGCTGCCTAACATGATCAAGATCATCTTATTGTAATGCTAGATGTTGTGTTTGCTGGGATCCGATGAATATTGATACCATGTTTATTCAAGTTGTTTATCTATGTGCTCTTGATCTTGCATGCTCTCCGTTGCTAGTAGATGCTTTGGCCAAGTAGATGCTTGTGACTCCAAGAGAGGGTATTTATGCTCGATAGTGGGTTCAGTCTCTAGATATCTGGATCAGTGACAGAAAGGTCTAAGATGGTAGATGTGCTGTTGCTACTAGGGATAAAACATTGGTGCAGTGTCCAAGGCACTTGTATTGATTACATTACACACTTTACTTCATGCAACAATCTGTTGTTAGCAACTTAATACTGAATAGGATGCGGATGCTGCCTTGAAGGTGGATTATTTAGGCATAGATGCGGTTGGAATAACGGTCTATGTACTTTGTTGTAATGCCCAACTAGATTTCATAGTAGACATCTTGGCATGTATTGCTTTGTTATGCCCTCTCTATTTGTCAATTGCCCAGCTGTAATTTGTTTACCCAACATGCTAGTTATCTGTTCTGAGAGAGACACCACTGGTGAACTGTGGACCCTGGTCCAATTTCCTCATACTGTTTACACAACCTGCTGCAATCATCTGTTTCCTGTTACTTGCTGTTTTTCCTGCTGTTTTCCACACCATACGTTTAACTCTTTGTTTCTGCAAGACCGGAGAGATTGACAACCTCTCTGTTTCGTATTGGGCAAAGTTCTGGCTTGTGTCTGTGCAGATTCCACGTTGGTGCAAGCTCCCTAGCGCCAGGGGGAGTCAACATCAACAACCTTCCAATTGATCGTCAAGTCCTACGGTCCGATTAAACCTTGGGTAGATTATTCAAGGGAAAACTTCTGTTGTCTACATCATAACCTTCCTCTTAGGGTTCACCAATACGTAGCCATCAAGCTGTTTTCTGGCACCGTTGCCGGGGAAGTACTCATCATCACCATCATCATCATCCTCAAATACTCTCCCGTCAACCAGGCACCGGCTGTTTTCTGGCGCCGTTGCCGGGGATTTGAAAAAGACTTCTTGAACTACCAAGTCTCCCGTCAACAGCTGTTTTCTGGCGCCGTTGCCGGGGACTTGGAGGCTATTGGAAAGGGGAGTCTCTCAGTTCCAATCTCTTTACTTTGTTTTTGTCTTGTTTTAGTTTTGTTTTGCTTGCTGTTAAAAATCAAAAACCCAAAAAAATTAGTTTCTTGCATCTAGTTTATTTCGGTTTGTTATTATGTCTAGTTGTTTACTTGCTATCAATGGCTTCTCTCTTTGATACTAAATATTATTGGCACGGTGGGTTCACGGAGGAACATCAAACTTATTATGAGGAATACCGCTGTCTCAAAAAGGGAAACATCTATGGGAACAAATAAGTAGATTGAATTATTTTGCTAAGAACTTGTGTTCTACATTTGATGAATCCTACTGCTTTAATGAATCTTTTTGTTGTAGAAGGCATAAACACCTCCCTTTCCAATGTGATTATAATGATAATGAAACCTTGGCTGCTTATGCTAAAGGAAACTATGACTTTGGTAATCTTGAACAAACTGAAGAATTTGTTGTTTTTAAGGGTGCTTATGAAATTGCTGGTTATATTCAAGATGATGATTCTCCTTATAAATCTGAGAATTTTTCTATACTTGGTTACTGCCTTGAATATTACAATGACAATCCTTATATCACTAAATTTCTTGAGAAAACTTATTCTCCAGAACAACTTGCTTCTTTTCAGGGACCTATGGAAGAAGAAATTGCTGAAACTGTGATCTCATTGGATGAAAAAGAGAGGAGAGTGAAGAACAAAAGGAGGATCTACCTTCTAATGATAGTAACTCTTTAACTCTTACATTATATGATTACCCTCCATGCCCACATAAGGAGGAAAAATGCTATATTGTTGAATGTCACGATTCTATTGAAATATCTCCTTTTGATAAATTTGAAGTAACAAGCTCCTTGACTCAAGAAAAGGAAATTGTAGAAAGTAAAAATGTGCTCCCTAATGTTATATATGATAATGCTCTTGATGATGGTCCTATATTGGCTAATGATATTTATTATACTATTATTGTCAAAAGTGGGTTTGATAACCCCACTGTTTTAGAGCTTAATAAAAATTATGTGTTTGTAGATCATGAAAAGCATGCTTTATGTGATAGTTATATTGTTGAGTTTGTTCATGATGCTACTGAAAGTTATTATGAGAGAGGAAAATATGGTTGTAAAAGTTTTCAAGTCACTAAAACACCTCTCTTTATGTTGAAAGTTTTGAAGCTATATTTGTTTCATCTTTCTATGCTAGTTGCTTTATGCTTCAATAATTTATTTTGTTACAAGATTCCTTTGCATAGGAAGTGGGTTAGACTTAAATGTGTTTGATATTTGCCTCTTGATGCTCTCTTTTGTTTTTCAACTCTTATTCTTATGAGAGCATCATTAAAATCTTCTAGCCTAGCTAAAAGGCATTAAAAGAAAGCGCTTTTGGGAGGCAACCCATTATCTTTTATTTTCAGTATTAGTCAAGGATGCTTGTTTACCTCTGTAGCAACTCCTTTGTATCTTTTATTTGCTGTTTTGTTGTGCCAAGGAGAGTTACTAATGCAAAGTTGGTATTTATTTTCGGGACTGCATTGGGACAGATTGCTGTTCGTCACCGTTTAATTCAGTAGAAAATCAGAAAAAATCGAAAAATGATGAAAAAATTTGTGCATGTTCCTGATGATGTTACGCAACTTTCATTATTTCGAAAGTTCTTCATCTGAGCATCGTAAGTGGCTCGAAAAAATTCGTCATTACAGACTGTTCTGGTTTGACAGATTCTGTCTTTTATTTTGCATTCTCTCTTTTACAAGTTTTTAAGTGGTTTCTTTTCGTGTAAAAGTGCCCACTTGAGCCTAGTAACAGTGGCTAATGTTTAAAATAGTTGGCTTGTGAGTTTTGTCTTTGCTAGAACTTTGAAGTATTATCTTTTAGTGCACTAACCTGCTAATGAGAAAAGCTGTTAAGTTTTGGTGTGAAGGAAGTTTTCAAGTGTTGATAGAGGAGAATGATATTACATGATCAAGAAGAGTGAAGAGCTTAAGCTTGGGGAGGCTTACCTCCCCAGCATATTTCAAGAAGACTCAAGCATCTAAGCTTGGGGATGCCCAAGGCATCCCCTTCTTCATCTACAAATTATCAGGTCATCTCTAATGGTGCTATATTTTTATTGCTTCATACTAGTGTACTCTTCCTTGGAGCGTCAGTGTGTTTTTGTTTTCAGTTTGTTTTGTTTTGTTTGCTGTGCTATACTTGTTGGATCCTAGTATTCATGTTTGGGAGAGAGACACGCTCCACTTTTTCATTAGAATACTCTTGTGCTTCACTTATACTTGTTGAGTATTCCTGTCTAGCTGCTGTGATTGCTTTTAGCTCTCAGTTTTTCATGTATCTCTTGTTAGAGCTATCAGTTTCTTTTGAAGAAAGTACTCTCTTGCTTCACTTATATCTGTTTGGAGAGTTGTCAAATAAGTTGATTGGTGTTTGGTTGGACCAGAAAAATGCTATGCATGTGGTAGTGGTATAAAATGCTTACATGAATCTTTTTAGATCGTTGTCTTGAGTAATTTGATGCTTGCCAATTGTTTTGAGCTGTCAAGTAATTAATGTTTAAGCTTGTGCATCATGTAAGTAATGGCTATTAATGAAGAACTACTATAAGGATTTTCTGCTATAATAATCTGTTGCATAATTGGAAGTCCATAGTAGTCTAGATAATTTTTGGATGAAGGCTATGTGTTAACAAGGAAGACAGTGGGAGTCTATGGTTCGTCAAACCTTGTGTTTTATGTACACTCTTGCTATTCCAGTTGATAATGATGTTTGCTTATAATAACCTTGCTAGCCTAAACTCTGTACTAAGAGGGAATGCTTCTTGTACATCCAAAACCTTGAGCCAAATCCATGCCACCTGTGTCCACCATACCTACCTATTATGTGGTGTTTTCACCATTCCAAGTAAATTTCTTCATGTGCTATCTACTAACTACTCAAAACAATTATCCTTTTTGTGTCACTACTTGAAAAGCTCATAAGGACGTAGATAGGTGGTCTTTATTTCCTGGTTGATCAAATTTTACACACCTGGACTAGTGGCATATACATCCGCTTATCCAATAATTTTGCAAAAAGAGCTGGCAACGGGGTGCCCAGTCCCAATTAATTACAACTTTAACCAAACAATTCTCTTCACATCTTTTTGCCCCTGATTCGTCAGTCAAGCAATGTTCACAAGTGTGTAAACAAAAGAGAAGAGGGATGATCTGCCCGCTGGTAGAAATAACGTCCTTCATGGGAGCCGCTCTTGTAAAGTTTGATCAACTAGTGAAGTAGAGTATTGCCTATTTGCTGATTTGTTGACACCTGTATACACCATTACCTTACAAAACAATATTTTATGCTCTCTATATGCCTTCGGGAACTACAGCTCTAGCACATGATGTTAATCCCTGCTTCCCTCTGCGAAGGGCCATTCTTTTACTTTTATGTTGAGTCAGTTTTCCCACTTCTTTCTGTCTACTTAAGCAAACATCATTGTCAACTCCAGTATAACAGTTTTTACATAACTTTGTGTTTGGTTGATCATATTCTTTGCATTGACATTATCTATATGATATACATGTTGAAAGTTGAAGCAAATGCTGAAGCTATTATCTTCCTTTGTGTTGATACAAACACTTTCATGTTGAGAATTATTGCTGCTGTGAGCTAACTATTATGTTAGACTATTATATCTCTAAATGTTTTATAGTATTATTCATGAAAGTTTGCACTTGTGTGATCACTTATGTTTACTCTTTATTTACTTGCTTGCAAACTATAGACCATTGGCTTGGATCACTTCATTCAGATCATGTGCATTACATTGTTATTTGATCAAAGATTGTGTTGGTAGCATGTCACTTCAAAAATTATCTGTTTTTATCGTTTACCTACTCGAGGACGAGCAGGAACTAAGCTTGGGGATGCTTGATACGTCTCAAACGTATCTATAATTTTTGATGTTCCATGCTGATATTATATCAATTGCTACATGTTTTGGTTACTTTATATCATTTTTATGCATTTTCTGGGACTAACCTATTAACAAGATGCCACAGTGCCAGTTCCCTGTTTTCTGCTGTTTTTGGTTTCAGAAAATCTATTAAGGAAATATTCTCGGAATTGGACGAAACAAAAGACATCGTCAATAATATCACGAGGAGATCACGGAGTCCAAAGGGGAGTCGGAGCAGACCCACCAGGGGGCCACGCCACACTAGGGCGCGGCCCAGGGTGGGCCCGCGCCCCCCTATGGCGTGGTGGCCCCCCTCGGCCACCGACGCCGCCTCTTCGCCTATATATTCTCCGCGACGCGAAAACCCTATTACGGTCGATCATATTCCACGAAAAGTTCCGTCGCGGCCGTCATCGTCAATCTCAGATCGGAGGAGTTCTGAAGCTCTTCCCGGCACCCTGCCGGAGGGGAGATCATCACCGGAGGGCTCTACATCACCATGCCTGCCTCCGGAGTGATGCGTGAGTAGTCCACCCCTGGACTACGGGTCCATAGCAGTAGCTAGATGGTTGTCTCTCTACCTTGTGCCTCCATGTTTAGATCTTGTGAGCTGCCTAACATGATCAAGATCATCTTATTGTAATGCTAGATGTTGTGTTTGCTGGGATCCGATGAATATTGATACCATGTTTATTCAAGTTGTTTATCTATGTGCTCTTGATCTTGCATGCTCTCCGTTGCTAGTAGATGCTTTGGCCAAGTAGATGCTTGTGACTCCAAGAGGGGGTATTTATGCTCGATAGTGGGTTCAGTCTCTAGATATCTGGATCAGTGACAGAAAGGTCTAAGATGGTAGATGTGCTGTTGCTACTAGGGATAAAACATTGGTGCAGTGTCCAAGGGCACTTGTATTGATTACATTACACACTTTACTTCATGCAATAATCTGTTGTTAGCAACTTAATACTGAATAGGATGCGGATGCTGCCTTGAAGGTGGATTATTTAGGCATAGATGCGGTTGGAATAACGGTCTATGTACTTTGTTGTAATGCCCAACTAGATTTCATAGTAGACATCTTGGCATGTATTGCATTGTTATGCCCTCTCTATTTGTCAATTGCCCAGCTGTAATTTGTTTACCCAACATGCTAGTTATCTGTTCTGAGAGAGACACCACTAGTGAACTGTGGACCCTGGTCCAATTTCCTCATACTGTTTACACAACCTGCTGCAATCATCTGTTTCCTGTTACTTGCTGTTTTTCCTGCTGTTTTCCACACCATACGTTTAACTCTTTGTTTCTGCAAGACCGGAGAGATTGACAACCTCTCTGTTTCGTGTTGGGCAAAGTTCTGGTTTGTGTCTGTGCAGATTCCACGTTGGTGCAAGCTCCCTAGCGCCAGGGGGAGTCAACATCAACAACCTTCCAATTGATCGTCAAGTCCTACTGGTCCGATTAAACCTTGGGTAGATTATTCAAGGGAAAACTTCTGCTGTCTACATCATAACCTTCCTCTTGGGGTTCACCAACACGTAGCCATCAAGCTGTTTTCTGGCGCCGTTGCCGGGGAAGTACTCATCATCACCATCATCATCATCCTCAAATACTCTCCCGTCAACCAGGCACAACAGCCTTGATCTGGGTCTTGTGTCTGCTCGCCCGGTGGAGCTCAGGGAGAGCTGTCTTCTTCGCGCACTCGACAAGCTAGCTTGCTTTTTACGTTCTTCGAGTGTTGCTCTGATCTGCTGCAGTCAAAGTGACTCCTGCCAGTTGAAGTACTGGAAGGTCAACATCTCCTCCCGTGTTGCGTCTGCTGGCATCATTGTGCACTCCTTGATGACTTTATCTGCTTTTGCTGCCATCTCAGCAGTAATTGTGAGATTTGTGACTCCATCCGGCATAGTAACCGTGCACGGGAACTCTGTGGGCCTACGACTGGCCGCAGCATCAGATGATTCTGCGGCGAAGGCAACGTAGACCTGCTGGGGTATCACCCGAGGGTATGTGTATGTGTTTTCGAGTCCCGTCATAGACTCGACGTCTTCATCAAGGTTCATGTCGGAGTCGATATGCTCGTCGAGTGGTCCATCTGGATGGATCTCGCTAGGGCTGGACCTGAAGCTCGAGGCTCGAGGCTCGGCTCGGGTTCGACAAGGCTCGGCTCGGGCTCGGCTCGGCTCGAAGGTGGTGCAAGCCAAGCCTAGACCTTCCGAACAGGGCTCGAGGCTCGACAAGCCGACTCGATGAAGCTCGCAAGCCGGCTCGAAGGCTCGGTGCAATATGAAAAATTCACATAACCTTTCATAAAATTGTAACAATTCATAATTATAATCAATAATAGAGCATGAATAAGCACCACTGACATTATTTTGCTTAAGTTTTTTGGCTGTATAAAGAGTTACAGCAAGCAAATACATCAAATAAGACAGATTTACACTATTTGCTTCAGTTTTTGTTGTATAGAAAATTTAGGCAAGTAAATACATGAAATAAGCGCCATTTACACTATTTTGCATCGGCTATATAGAAATGTCTAGCAAGCAAATACATCAAATAAGCACAATTCACACTATGTTTCTTCAGTTCTTTGGTTGTACAAACAGTTACAGCAAGCAAATACATCAAATATGACGCGGTTTTAGAATTCATGGCACTGGTGAAGGAGAGCAGTGCAGCCCGAACTTGGTGGAGAAGAGCACAGTCTGATGGACAATCCTTTGCAATTTTCCTCGTTATGACCTGCATCAAACATCTATACTAATATAAAATATAGAGCCATATGCAGCAGTGCAGTACGGTAGTGGTGGATAAGAGGAGCGGCCGGTGGTGGAAGTCTGGAATAGAGGAGTAGGCCGCACCGGTCGACGGAGCTCCTGTCTCCTGATTGTCTCCTGCTTCTGCGTGACGGCCGGCGGCGGCGGCCACCGCTACGGGAGGAGCAGCAGGGGGCCAGGGGTTAGAGGGAGGCAGGTGCCCATGGCCATGGGTGGGTGGCAGCGGGCGGCGACCGCGGCGGTTGTGGAGGGCGGCCAGGCTGTGGCCGCATTCTATGGCGGTGAGCAGAGGCTTGCGGCCGGCGGCAGGCTAACCCTAGAGCAGCGGACTGCGGAGGCGCGAGAGGGAAAGGGGATCGAGCGCTACTGCTACACCGCGAGTCAACGGGAGTCGGGGACGGCATCAATCGATCGATTCATGTAAAAAAATGTTGTGGCTCGCGAGCCGACCGAGCTGAGCCTCCAGCTTGTCGAGCCGAGCCTCGAGCCCAATTTTCAGCAAATTTTTAGAGACGAGCCGAGCCTGGCTCGGCTCGAGTTTTCCCGAGCCTGACCGAGCCGAGCCTCGAGCCGGCTCGGCTCGGCTCGATTCCAGCCCTAGATCTCGCTGTCGATGTCCTCATCGCCTATGGTCATCTCGGTGTCGGCGAAGTTGCTACGAATCTCGAAGTCGAGGTTATTGTCGGTGCAGATCTCGGAGTCGACGTGGTTGTCGATATGAGTTTCGGGTTCGTCGAAGTCGCTGAGGGATATCTCGCAGTCGAAGCTATCCTCGAGTGGGAGATTGAGCTCTGGATCATTTATGCGGTATGCTGATTCGGCCTCCTCACCTTGGAGTTCTTCAATGAGTTCGTTGATCTCTCGAGTCGACATGGTTGTCGCGGACGAGCAGGCTTGGAGGATCGACGATGGTATGGATGCAGTTGATGGATCCGCAGTCGAAGGAGCCGCAACCGATGGAGCCTCGGGTGCGGAAGTCGCGAGTTGGCGTGGATCTGTCAAGACCTGCACACCAAGCTTGTTGACGAAAAAATTGAACGAGCCAACGGTTAAACCCAAACCTGACTCGAGATCGGCGAACGTCTCCTGGAATTCCGGTGAGTGTGGCTCGAAGTCCATCAGAGGATCTGATGTGCTTTTTGCAGGTGAAGCTGACATGCTGCCGTTTGTCGAGTGAGTCGGCGAGTTGCCGTGTGCCGCCCGAGTAGGCGAGTTCTGGTTTATTGATACAGCCGGCGAGTTGCCGTTTGAAGATGCGATCGGCGAGTCGCCGTTTTCCGATGGAACCGAAGAAACCGTGAGTCCAGCACTATTCTTTCCCACATACGGCGCCAATTGACGAGGGGTTAACTCATCAAATCCCATGGTTAGGACCTAGGGTTGAGATTATGGGGAGAGAACGTGGTAGTACTGGTAGTTTAAAGATTTACCTAGGTTCAGGCCCCTCGGGTGGAGGTAAAGACCCTACTTCCTGCTTGTCTGTTATTGATCGTGTGGGATTATGCGGTTTCAAGGAGCCTCCGGCGAGATGTCGATCTCGCTAGGGCTTTGGTGGTTTGAGTATTGCGTGACCAGGATCGACGGCCCTCCCACCCTTTATAAGAGGCTGGGTCTCGGGAGTCCGTAACCGACCCTGTTTACATGTAAGGAAAGTATAAACTGACTATGCCTATGTCTAAACTTGGAGGGTACTCCATCTTGCTGGGCCTTTCGTCATGGGCTTCATGTAGGCTCTTGATAACTGGGCCTTAGTCGACACGTGCACCAGGTACCCTTACGGTAGGGTACCCGAGATGTATATCCTTGTCAAGGAGCTAAAAGCAAAACAGTAGCTAACAAGAATACTCAACAAGTATAAGTGAAGAATAGGAGTATTCACATGAAAAATCGGAGCGTGTCTCTCTCCCAAACAAGATTGGTAGGATCCAACCAAGTTGATCTCAGAAAATAAATAAAAAAGCGAAAATAAAAGCACACAGACGCTCCAAGCAAAGCACATATGATGTGAAAGAATTAAAATATAGTTTCACTAGAGATGACCTGATAAGTTGCTGACGAAGAAGGGGATGCCTTGGGCATCCCCAAGCTTAGACGCTTGAGTCTTCTTGAAATATGATGGGGTGATCCATGGGAGCATCCCCAAGCTTAAGCTCTTAACTCTCCTTGATCACATTATATCATCCTTCTCTCTTGACACTTGAAAACTTTCGCCACACCAAACTCAGAATAATTCTCATTAGAGGGTTAGTGCACAATCAAAAACTCACATGTTCTATAAGGACACAAACATGACAATTACTTTTTAAACATTAGCTACTGCTACTGATGTTATGTGAAGCTCTTCCACCTCAAAAAGAATTCCACTCAACACTAGTAAAAGAGAGAATGCAAAATAAAAGGCTGAATCTGTCTAAAACAGAACAGTCCGTAAAGACGAATTTTTTTGAGGCACTTACGTTGCTCAAATCGAAAAACTCAAAACTAACGAAAGATGCGTAGATATCTGAGGATCACGCACAAAATTTTCAGATTTAAATAATTTTTCTGTGATTTTACAGAAGCAAAACGGTGAACAACAGAAATCTGTTCCTGCGCAGAAATCTAAATCTAGCATCATCTTCCTATTAGAGGCAATACTTGGCACAACAATGTAAGAAAATAAAGATACAAAGGCAATGTTACAGAAGTAAACAACACCTTGACTCAAAAAAAGAAAAATTGCAGAAATAAAACAATGGGTTGTCTCCCATAAGCGCTTTTCTTTAACGCCTTTCAGCTAGGCGCAGAAAGTAAGAATCAAGTATTTCCAAGTGAAGAAGCATCAATAGAATAATTTTATCTAACAATAGAATCAAAAGATAGCTTCATCTTCTTTATAGGGAAGTGTTCCATACCTTTATTGAGTGGGAATTGATATTTAATATTCCCCTCTCTCATATCAATAATAGCACCAACAGTTCTAAGAAAAGGTCTTCCCAAAACAATAGGATAAGAAGCATTGCATTCAATATCCAAAACAACAAAATCAACGGGGACAAGGTTATTGTTAACCATTATAAAAACATCATCAACTCTCCCCAAAGGTTTCGTTATAGTACCATCAGCAAGGTGAACATCCAAATAACAGTGTTCCAAAGGTGCTAAATCAAGCATATCATAGAGTTTCTTAGGCATAACAGAAATACTAGCACCAAGATCACATAAAGCATTGCAATCAAAATCATTCACCTTCATTTTAATGATGGGCTCCCAACCATCTTCTAACTTCCTAGGGATAGAAGCTTCATGTTTTAATTTCTCTTCCCTAACTTGCATGAGAGCATTAGTAATATGTTTAGTAAAAGCCATGTTTATAGCACTAGCATTAGGACTTCTAGCTAGCTTTTGCAAGAACATAATTACTTCAGAAATATTGCAATCATCAAAATCAAAACCATTATTATCAAAGGTAATCGGACCATTGTCTCCCACATCTCGAAAAATTTCAGCACTTTTATCAGGAACAGTTTCAGTGTTTTCAGGCAATTTTAAACGTTTTGCAACAGAAGTAGAGACATTGCCAACACCAATTACTTTACCATTGATAGTAGGAGGTTTGTTAACACTTGAGTTTACAGCATTTTCAGTAGTAGTAATAGTATAAACTCTAGCAATACTATTCTTTTTAGCAATTTCATCCTCTCTTGCCCACCTAGCATGTAAATCAGCTAGCATCCTCACATTATTATCAATTTTAACTTGTATAGCATTGAGAGTTTTGCTCTCTTTAACATCATGAGGCATAGTTTTAATTTTTAACAAATCAACATCAAGAGCAAGACTATCAACTTTAGAGGCAAGAACATCAATTTTCCCAAACTTTTCCTCAACAGATTTATTGAAAGCAGTTTGTGTACTAATAAAATCCTTAAGCATGACTTCAAGATCAGAGGGTACACTCTTATTATTGTTGTAGGAATTACCATAAGAATTAACATAACCATTGCCACTATTAGAAGGATAGGGCTTATAATTGCTATTACCAAAATTATTCCTATAAGCATTGTTGTTGAAGTTATTATTTTTAATGAAGTTCACATCAACATGCTCTTCTTGAGCAACCAAAGAAGCTAAAGGAACATTATTTGGATCAACATGCATTTGACCACTTGCAAGCATAGACATAATAGTATCAATCTTATCACTCAAGGAAGAGGTTTCTTCAACAGAATTTACCTTCTTACCTTGTGGAGCCCTCTCGGTGTGCCACTCAGAATAATTTATCATCATATCATCAAGAAGCTTTGTTGCAGCACCCAAAGTGATGGACATAAAGGTACCTCCAGAGGCCGAATCCAATAAGTTCCTTGAAGAAAAATTCAGTCCTGCATAAAAGGTTTGGATGATCATCCAAGCAGTCAGTCCATGGGTGGGACAATTCTTTACCAATGATTTCATCCTTTCCCAAGCTTGAGCAACATGCTCATTATCAAATTGTTTGAAATTCATAATGCTACTTCTCAAAGATATAATCTTAGCAGGAGGATAATATTTTCCTATGAAAGCATCTTTGCATTTAGTCCATGAATCAATACTATTTCTAGGCAAAGATAGCAACCATTCTTTAGCACGTCCTCTCAAGGAGAAAGGAAAAAGTTTCAGTTTAATAATATCACCATCTACTTCCTTATACTTTTGCATCTCACAAAGTTCAACAAAATTATTAAGGTGAGCAGCAGCATCATCAGTACTAACACCAGAAATTGCTCTTTCATAACAAGATTTAAAAGTGCAGGTTTAATTTCATAGAATTCTGCTTAGAAGCAGGTGGAGCAATAGGTGTGCATATGAAATCATTGTTGTTTGTGCTAGTGAAATCACACAACTTAGTGTTCTCAGGAGTACTCATTTTAGCAAAATTAAAACAGAATAACAAATAACAATTCGAATTAAGCAACTAATTTTTTGTGTTTTTGATAAAAAAGCAAACAAGACAAGATAAAAATAAACTAAGCAAGACAATAACAAAGTAAAGAGATTGGAAGCGAGAGACTCCCCTTGCAGAAATCCTCTTACTCCCGGCAACGGCGCCAGAAAAAGTTGCTTGATGACGTGGATCACACGTTCGTTGGGAGACCCCAAGAGGAAGATATGAACAGTATAGCAGCAGTTTTCCTCAGTATGAAACCAAGGTTTAATCGAACCAGTAGGAGCAAGAAATCACTTCTGAAGGTTGTCAGTGGCGCGCTGACGTGGAACCTGCACACAACACAATCAAACTACTTTGCCCCAACGAAACAGTGAGGTTGTCAATCTCACCGGCTTGCTGAAAACAAAGGATTAAACGTATGGTGTGGAAAATAGTAGTAAATTGCAGAGAATGAAAAGGAACAATGATTGCAGTAGGTTGTATTATCAGTGTAAAAGAATGGACCGGGGTCCACAGTTCACTAGTGGTGTCTCTCCATAAAAGATAACTAACATGCTGGGTGAACAAATTACAGCTGGGCAATTGATAAAATATTGAGCGCATAACAATGCATATATATGACAAGATGACTACTATGATATTCATTGGGCATCACGACATAATACATAGACCGTTATCCAACGCATCTATGACTAATAATCCACCGCCAGGTTAACATCCGTTCCCCGTTGGTATTAAGTTGCAAGCAACAGATTATTGCATTAAGTAAAGTGCGTAATGTAAACAACACAATTATCCTTAGACAAAGCATTGTTGTTTTATCCCTAGTGGCAACAGCACATCCACAACCTTAGAAGTTGTTGTCACTCTCCAGATTACGGAAACTGAACCCACTATCTAGCATAAATACTCCTCTTGGAGTTAAAGCATCTACTTGGCCAAAGCATCTACTAGTAACGGAGAGCATGCAAGATCATAAATAACATATAAGATAGATTGATAATCAACTTGACATAGTATTCAATATTCATCGGATCCCAGCAAACACAACATGTAGCATTACAATAGATGATCTTGATCATGATAGGCAGCTCACAAGATCTAAACATGATAGCACAAGAGGAGAGACAACCATCTAGCTACTGCTATGGACCCGTAGTCCAAGGATGACTACTCACGCATCACTCCGGAGCAGGCATGGCGATGTAGAGCCCTCCGGTGATGATTCCCCTCTCCGGCAGGGTGCCGGGAAGAGCTTCTGAACCCTCCCGAGCTAGGGTTGACGGCGGCGGCGTCTCTGGAACTTTTCGTGGATAATGGCTCGGGTATTTAGGGTTTACGCGTCGGGAAGATTATATAGGCGAAAGGGCGACGGCTAGAGACGCTCGTGGGGCCCACACCACCCCACGGCACGGCAGAGGGTGGGCCCGCGCCGCCCCATGGTGTGGCTGGCTCGCGGCCCCCTCCGTCTCTCCTTTGGACTCCGTGTACGTGTTGGAAAAATAGGAGGTACTGTCCAAGTTTCGTCCAATTCCGAGAATATTTCCAGACTAGCTTTTCTGGAATACAAAAACGCAGAAAATAGGAACTGGCACTGTGGCATCTTGTTAATAGGTTAGTCCTAGAAAATGCATAAAAATGCTATAAAATGTATATAAAACATGTAGCAATTGGTATAATATAAGCATGGAACATCAGAAATTATAGATACGTTTGAGACGTATCAGGTCCAAGAACTCGTTGTACGGTTATGGGGATCGTTGGACCCACAGACAGGGCAGATTATTGCAAAGGAAAAAAAATCAAACGGTCTCCAAAGAGCTTGTTAAAGCAACAGAAAAAGTTCAAAAGGGAACGTTCCAGCCCAGAGAGAGAACGACGAGCTGACACTCGCCCTCGGAATCCTGAACACACAGGACGAACACGAGGCAAAGGCGTCGATGTTCCGTGGAGGGCTGGGTTTTCGGAGTGGAATGACAGTTATAGAAGCCGTGAGAGAAAAAAGAAGCAGGAGGTAGACCGGATCCAACGGCTAGAAAAAAATCACGAGGAATTGCAATGCATGTTCATGCGGCAGCAGGAGCAACTAGACACGATTAGCCAGCAAAGGGCATCTGAGTGGCAGCAAGAAGATCCTGCATTCGATAGTATCGTCCCATCTCAACTGAAAAGCAGCGTGGGTTCCACGGCTTTCCTTGCTGATCGTGATGCACCGATGGATGAAGCACCGATGGCTCGCTACGCCGTGGATGATATCACGGAGAAGAAAATGTGTGAGCTACTTCGGTCAGTGAAGAACATATCCTTCATGGTGGCGGTCGGCTTTGCTTTACCCAATGAACCTATAGCATGCTTACATGCTGTCAGATTCCAGCTGGCTATGCTCGCGTCGGGGTGGATGAAGTTCTGAAGGGATATGAGACACTGGAGCTTGACATGGCTGGAGGTGAAGGGGAGACGACACTAGGAGAAGTCACGGGTGCTATCATCCTATGGAAAAAGGAATACATCGTGTTTGCAGACTCGGCGCCAAGGCCACCGACTCCTCCGAGTAGCAATCCACCTCCAAGTCCACCCCTCCCTGATAGGACCCAGCGCGAGTCCATCTCGATCTCTCCGCGCGTCAGCCGAATTCGCCCACTAAGTGGCTAAAGCGGAAGCCCACCGCTTCGCCGACTAAGAAGAAAGGTAGAAAGAAGAAAACCAAGAACGACGAGGCTCCTGCCAAGTTACCTTACGAAATGAGGGATGAGGAACTTGACAGGGTTGTGGCTGCCGATGTGAAAAGACAACTTGCACCAAAATAGCCCAAGCCAAAGAGAAAATAGCTGAGAAGGCCGTTGAGCACTTTGTGGGGTTATATGACCGACTACCGTCATATGTGGCTAATAGGCCATCAGACTATGAGCGCTCTATTCAGAAGTCATATAGCGATCAAATGAAGCAGGCGGGAAGTAGTGCAAAAAGCGGAAAAAAGTTGCCCAGCTCGAAGAACAGAAATACAATCGACCCCCCCCCCCCCCGCTCAAGGTGTTTCCCGATAAGGACGTACACAATGACACTGGTCTCAGTTTTGCTCAACTCAGAGGCGACACTGGTTTCCCATGGCTGATATGGCATGGAAATATGTTCACGGGCAGTCTCTGGTCAGACCTGAGCAGGTCCCGAATCTACCAACACAAATGCGAAAATTGCATGGGTGGTACATGAAATTCGCAAAGGAAGGGCGACCATGCTCATGGCACTAGTACAGAAACGTAAATTAGAGCCGGCCCCAGAGAGTCATCTCAGCCGGTTAAATTGTCTGTCTCTGTGCAGGGTCTTAATGTACTCTCTATTAGAGCCGGTCCTCTGGGGCCGGCTGTAATGAGCTCGGACCTCCGACGGTCGGTATAATCAACCGTCTCGAATAACGAAACCTTCAGCGACGGCCGTGATTAGCAGATGTCTGTAATGCATATACATTAGAGCCGGCTACAAATACTGGCCGTCGTTAGGTTGCGGACGGCCCGAGTTTTCTCTCCGGCCGAAACAGCTGGTATTTTGGCAATATGCGTGTGCTCCGGGATTATTTCCAGGGGTTCCGAGTTTTTGGTACTGGTCAACAGTGCTACATAATTCTCATTTTTTTCATCATTGCATCAACAAAACCTCAACCGGGCAGAAATCACATATAACTAAGACATGCCAACAGCTAGCAAATGCATATATATATATAACATGTCTCCAACCGCAATTTGTGCCAATTAACAAAGTAGCCCTAATCAGATAAGTGTTTACCATACCCTGGCCTTAACAAGCTCTATATGAGCTGGAACTCAATCAGGACCTCCAAGTCAATCATCTTTCTTAGAATGATCAAAACAGGTCAATCAGTCACAAAATTCTTGCCTTCAATGATGTTCTTCCACCCCAGCTTGTCGAAGTCAATGCGTCCGTCGGTTCTTTTGTTGTACATGATGACGATGATGATGCCTGCTGCTCCAAGTCATACTCCAGCCATGCCCTGAGCCGGTATGCCAGCCTCTTCTGCTATCACCTTAGGTAGTTTCTGTTCATGGAAGATAACATAACTATATATGTCATTTTTCGATAAATTACAGAGGCATGAAAGAGGCGGTCTTGTGGTACATACCATCTCATGCATGTTCAAGTTTGTGCTCGTCAAGCGAGTCACAAATAGAACTCCAACATGGGCTCCTACTGGTAGAAGCTTAACGAGGCGGTTCTTCTCATGGTTGTTGAGACAAACTCTTTGGGCTACTACGATTATGTCATCGTCGTCAATGTGATCTTCAGAACTGTTAGAATCGACATAAATCTCATCAGTTTCATCTTTGTTGTTGCCTCTTTCTCCAGTGGCAACATATATCGTGGGATGTGGTGTCATGGTAAACACTAGCATATCTCCCACGCCGAGATTGTTCTTGGTGATGAACTGTTGCCATTGTTTGCCGTGCAAACGGGTCTTGCTACGTCCTTTGTTCACATGAATGTTGTATGTGCTTCCAAGGGCACAAAACAACATAGTCTGATCTCGCACTAACTCGTTGAACGCTCGGCGAGCTGTACATGGTACAAACTGTTTAACAAAAACAGAAAGAAACACATAAATTATGTCATATTAAATCCACGAAACACAAATCATATGTATATTTGGAAGCCTTGTTTTCTTACCACACACTTGCGTTCACAATACTTTTCTAGCCGAACACTGAATGAGCATGCCTTTATCTGCCATTGGTTAGAGAATGAGTAAATAAACTTAACTAAGTATAGTTGCACCAATCATAAGAACCAGAAGAAAATAACTAATGAGAACTATATCGACACGGCAAAGGCTAAGCTGAAGACATGAAAAGTGTACTTAATTAAAGGCTACGCATGTCAGTAAGTATGAGACATGAATCATTTCATGAAGATGCAAAACAATTCATTTACTTTGCAGCAAGAAGTAAATTCTATACTATCAAAGAGAATATTAGGCATCTATTAATATGAAAACTGCACTTAATTAAAGGCTACTCATGATAGTACGTATGAGACATGAATCATTTCATGAAGATGCAAAACAATTCATTTACTTTGCAGCAAGAAGTAAATTTTATACTATCAAAGAGAATATTAGGAATCTATTAATATTAGACATGAATCATTTTGTGAAGTTGCTCCTACTCAGGCAAATCTTCCAGGTTACTAGTAAATCTAGTTTCTTGATTGATACCGGGATACATGGGGATTGAACCAGAACTCGTCCACGCATAGCTAATCATCGACGAGGGGGGAGGACCATCTCTTACCTGACGGACCTGCTGGCGAGTGCAACGGGAGGGACGGCCATACGGTTTCGCAGCGGCGGCGAATCTAGGTATTTGCAGTGCCGGCGAGGGGTGGAGGAGGGCGGCGAGGCTAGGGATTTGCAGCGGCGGCGAATCTAGGTATTTGCAGGGCAGGCGAGGGGGTGGAGGAGGGCGCCGAGGCTAGGGATTTGCAACGGCGGCGAATCTAGGTATTTGCAGGGCCGGCGAGGGGGTGGAGGAGGGCGGCGAGGCTAGGGATTTGCAGCGGCGGTGAATCTACGGATTTGCAGCGGCGGCTACAGATTTGAAGGGGCTGCGAATCTACGGATTTTGCGGTACTGGCGGCGAATCTGGGGATTTGCAGGGTGGGCGATTGATGAGGGCGGCGACGCTAGGGATTCATCGGCGGCGAGGCTAGGGATTTGAATGGGCGGTGAGGCTAGAGATTTGCAGCGGCGGGGGGGAAGTGGAGGAGGGCCGCGAGGCTACGGATTTGCAGGGGCGGCGAGCGAATGGAAGAGGGATACGGGTTTGAAAGGAGGAGGGGCGGCAAATGGGGAAAAATCCTCATCCCATTACCAATTTGGATAAATATTTCGATTCCCGCCAAACACAGAGTAGCCGGAGTATCCGAATATGTTCGTGCAATCCGGAATAAGATTTGTACTTATAAAATTCAAAATATTCAAAATTATTGAAGGGAAAAACAAATGCAAGTGTATGTATGCCTGTTTGGGGTTAATGAAGCTCCATGCCAAGAAATAAGGTCATATATCAAAGAGATTATATCATGTCCAAACTTTGGTGATACTTGCCAGGCATTTCTTCTGAGAGGTTGAACTGGTCACCATACAATTTCAGTGCACTTGTATAGGAATTTCGTAATTTACCGACCACACCAATTTGGTACTATATATAACGCACAAATGGGAAGTTTCATATAGTTTTCCAAATTGTTTACATATTATGCAAATTAAATCCGATAAATAGCTAAAAATATCGTGTTAGTAAAAACTCGGAACGTTGCCGGACGCTCCAGAAAATAATTGCCTAGATTTTTTAGCATGAAAATAGAACAGTCCAGAGGAGATGTTGCGTTGGTGCGACGCGGTAGGAGTTGCTTTACTGCGATGCGGTAGCAGCTGCGTTACTGGGACGCGGTAGCAATCGGTAACCACAAGGGCGGTACCCGGAGCCTCCGGATCACTAGCTTTTGCTGCCACATGTACGTGCTCCCATAGCGGTCGATGCCACTGCGACGCGGCCGGCGCGGTACATTATGGCTCCCAACCGTCCCTTGTTCATCAATGCAGCCGTCAAATCAACCTGGGCCCACCTGTCAGCGACACGGGGTAACCGCGTGCGGTTCCATTTTTTGCCCCTTTCTACTCGTCTTCCACGCCCTGTGCATCAGTCTTCTGTGCCACAGTCACTCTCTTCTGCCTCCTCTGTTTTCCCTTTCGGCAACTGTTCTTCGCCTTCTCCTCTGCTTTGCACCCTCCAAATCGCCATGGCTGTCGCCGCCGGAGAATGCTTCACGCGCAAGCTCTCTGTTGATATCCATGGTGGGAAGAAGATCCACGTTGTCTACACCGCTGACAGTGAGCAGGTTAAGAAAACCCTGTTGGAGTATGAGGGTTTGCTCCGACAAAAGGTAGGCCAGGACAAATTCGTGGGGCTCGACTTCGTGTACACCAAGGGCGATGAAAGCCGCAAACAAGTCGTTGTCGTCCAACTCGGCTTGAAGATGGTCGTCCTCGTATTCTAGTGGTACGTACAAATAGATCTAGTGTAAATCTGTGTCTATGTTTATTCGATTTTAATTTCGCAATGATCAATGTGTACTTTTCGGTTTAATTTGTCCATCGATTTCATAATCAGCCATTACTAGGTTTGGATCGAAGTTTTTGCTTTTTACATTTGGTTTATTGAGATATATATATAGTAAATAATATGTAGAAATTAGTATATATTATGCGCATATATAGCTAGTTTTCTTCTTCATCTATAGATTTGGTTTATATATAGTAAATAATAATCTGTAGAAATTAGTATGCACATATCTCTAGTTTTTTCTTCTTCATCTCTATAGCATTTTGTTTATTGAATTCCTATTGATCGATGGATATCTTATACTCTACAGTACTAAGTACAAGACCAGTCCGCCGAGCTGTCCAATTTCCTTCAGAAGAAGAAAATTTATTTTAGTAGCATCGACATAACAAATGACAGGACGGTCATGCAGAGAACCTGGGGTTTCAAAATCCCAGAAGAGTATCACATCGATCTTCAGCGCCGCTACCGGAAGAATGGACAATTGAAGACCGGCATGGCCACCCTGGCAGACGATATCATCGATGACTACTACGCGGATATGAAGTCCAAGTTCCATTATTCGAAGCACGATTGTTGGGAGCAGATCCCACTAAGTGAAGAGAACCTCGACTACACTGTTGTCGATGGGTTTGTCTCGTACGAGCTCAACCGAAAGCTCGATGTGATCAAAAAGCTCATGCCGAGACGCAAGCCGCGGCGGTGCGAGTACTACAGCAGCGATGATAGCGACGACGATCAGGACGACAACAACGAAGAAGAAGGCTGGAACGTCGGCGCCGGCGGGAAGGATGGTGGATTCATGACCGAGGACGGCCCTGGCAGCTGGGGTGGCACCAGGTCGTCGACGATGAACGTCGATGGTGGCTTCTGGAGCGGAAGCACCGGCTCCTCGAAGAACGCCGATGTCGGTACTGGCTGGGGTACTGGCGAGTCGTCGAAGATCGCCGACGGTGGTGGCTGGGGTGGCGAGTCCTCGAAGAACAAGCAGGAGGTCGACAACGATGGTGGCTGGGGTACCGGTGGTGGCTCGAAGATCGCCGACGAAGGTGGCTGGGGTACCGGCTGGAACTCTAAGTACTAGCTAGCTAGAGCGCGAGCTCTCGTCGACGTCGTCTCGCAAGTGATCTACGCCATATATATATGCACATGCGCGCAGCGCTTGGGCGCGCTCTTTTTATATAGTAGATCGAGTACGCGCGTACTTTTGCTGATCTTTCTATATATATAGTACCACTACTTAATTACTATGTTAATCAGCGCAGATACGGAACTATGATCTGAATGCATATATTACTTTTGCATATATAGGTTAGTGCCGGTTCCTTTTACTGGCCGTCTCAGAAGTTATGTAATTAGCGACACGCAGACGTATTGGCCGTCTGCAATATGTCTGCGATGGGTAATTTTTCTGGCCGTCTACGATGTGTATCCTATGCGAGACGAGCGGTAATATAAACCGTCGCAGATAACATTCGCGACGGACACAAAATTATGGCCGTTTGAGGTAGCTCTTCCCAAACGGCCGATAATATTTTTCATTCAACCGGCTCTAGGTCCCGTTTTTTAAAGTCAAGTTTGTACTAGTGTGGTGGCAGTTAAGAAGAGCACTACTTCCAAAAATACGAGATTTGTATTGAGCTTGAAGAAAATTTTCAGTTATACAATCAAGATGCCCTGGACAAAGGTATCGTCAGTTGCTATTGTCTGCAAGTCATTTATTTCTGTAATTTAAGTCTTTAGCTAAGCTCGTTCATTGCCTATAATTATCCTCACTATATTTTTTTGTACGCTATTATGCAGAATGAAGATTCTCGAATGCAAAAAGAAGAGAATCTATGACATTGGGTTCATTGACCCATATACCGTAAATGAATATACCATACAAAAGTGTGCCAAGGACACGGAGGAACTTTTGCTAAGATTTTTAAAGGAACAAAATACCAAAGTGAAGTTGAATCCTAGTGCGCAACAGATCATCCTGAGTGCACTGAAGTAAGAGCTCCATGTCCATGATGTAGCTCCCAAACATCGGGTGGCAAGGGGAAGGAGTAGGGTGTCCGTCGCAGTTGCGCCTCCCGTAGAACCGGAAACGGGAATCTGCCAACTCCGCCTTGTGTTCCTCACAAAGTCGGGCTAGCATCCTTTGTGTGGCAGTACAGAGACCGTCAACCCAGGTGGCCTCCTTGGTGGTGAAGACGAGCGTCGTGGAACTGGGAGACTTGATGTTCCTGCGAACTGACGACTTGATGAGCCAGCTCAGCCTTCCGACACCGTGAACGTCAATCTGAGCTCCCTCAAACTTGGAGCGGGGCGACCTAACAGCTTGCTCAACTCGAACAAGTCCCTCTCGAACGTCAGCTTGCTGTCCTTCTCAAGCTGAACGAACTCGGTGAAATGGAGTGCCATCTACAGATTTTAAGCAAAATTTGAAGTTAGTGAGATGATAAGTGTACAAAATTTTAAATTTAGTGAGGTAACAATAAGCAGAATTTTAAGTTTAATGAGATGACAAGTCTGCAAATTTTAAGGATACAAAGGAAAATGTAATGTTTAATGAGAATAAATTTTTGCATAAGTAAGAGGATTGGAGATAAGCAGTTTTCGAAAATACTTCATTCCTTTCTCTTTAGAAATTCATCTTTTTGTAACATTTGTCTAACGACCATGCTAACTAAGGTTTCCTAAAGTCAGGATGGCTCTGATACCAAGTCTGTGGGGACCCCGGACTAGCTGTTCGAAATACCCGATTATGCTTAACACAACGATCCCGTGATCAGTCTGTCGTTGCACATAATCCGAATTGGATACCAAAGTTTACATCCATTACAATACCGAATTAAAAGCCTTACGTAAATGGTCATTTAGACCAAGTCTTACATACGTGCCTTCAAGGGCCAAACCAAAATATCAGCGGAAGCTACGGCGTAGTAGACATCATATTCTAACGATGACGACCCGACAGGCAACTGACTTGTGGAGATCCTTAGTTTGCGTAGAAGTCGCCATACTCCTGCTCGGCGTAGTGCTCCTCCTCGTAGTCTGGCTAGGACAATAGCCAGGGACGAAACCAATATGAGTACATTTGAATGTACTCGCAAACTACCCCAACATGAGTATGCACTAGTTTTATCTTACTTTCATACTTTTATTTATTTAAAACATCTCTATATCTTTCTTGAAAAAGGTAAGAAGAGTTTTATAACTATCTTTAAAAGAAGTCACCATCTCATTTGTTTCTCCAAAAACCCTCCTTTTCCTGACCATGGCTCACCATGGTCCATTTATTTCAACAACTCATACCACTCCATTTGGTATAGCTGTGTAACACCATCACCATTTCAGTTTCTTTTAAACTTAAAAGCTTTTCCAAAAACTTGCACATGGTCAAAGTAGGGCCTCCCAACTGTCCATATCCGAGGACTCGGCTATTCGAATAGTTTTACACTCTGCAGAGGTAGCACGCTTTTCCCACATCCATCCGGCAGCTCATCGTGTCCGCCACGTCTCGCCATACAGGGTGTATGCGAAGTAAGCCGCCGACCATAGCCTGTCCTTTGCTCATGCTAGTATAGGATCCTACCGCTACGAAATTATCATCCTTTCCATCGACACCCAGTCCAGATTCCCCGTCGGGAAACCTAAGTGTGAGGACTCGTAGTTCTGCCCGGCGAGCGAACCCTTCAATCCCCCATCCTCAGATGCCAGGACCCAGGTCAGGGGGTAGGTCGCCATGACCATCCCCTCATGGAACGAGGTCATCCTCGTTGTTGAGGCATCCCATACTAATATGAGCAAATTATATGACTACTCCTTTTTCCCATATGTGGGTAAATGTGGTCGCACAGGGTATCGGCTGGTTGACGTAAGTACAAGGACACACTGTGCATTTTTCATAAACACTTCCATTCTCCACTTCTCCATTCCAATACCGACATCTCGGCATTCCATAATCACACAAGTATTTCCAAAGGAGTTTTTGAATAAACCATGTTTATTTTTCCCAACCTATAATTTTTATAAACTATCTTATATTTCTACTAGGGTGGCAAAATAATATCCATATACTTTTTGAAAAGGTTTTGTAAATCTTTGCTTTAAAAGTAAAACATGTTATCAAAGTAGATGCATATATTTGGGGTGCAAGCTCAGAGAGTAGCTTGCCTTGCTCGGCAAAGTGGACTTGGTCTTGATCTTCAGGTTCAACAAACTCTCCTTCCTCGATAAATCCGACAGCGTTCTCGTCTAATTAATAAACAAACAAATACAAACAATCACTAAACTACTCAAGCAATCATCTCAACATAACAATCATAAACATCACAAATAGCTACTGCACACATCAAACCATACAATTTGGTTTCAAAATAATTGAATTAAACATTATTTAATTAGGTCTAAATTATGACAGAAACTTGTTGAACATGTTTAATTCAACAACTTGAGTTCTGTTGGTCACAAAAATACAAACTAAATTTCTACACAAAGCTACTGATGTGTAGAAGACAACCCAATTTGATTTGGATTAATTGGAGTTACCAAACTCCCTACACAAATGTTTTAATCTAGTAATTTAATAATCAAGTTTTAGCTACCAATTAAGTTCTGTTGCTCCTAAAATTAAATCCTTTAGGGGTAACTAAACATGAATAAATGTGATCTAACAAAATTGGTCCTAAATCATTTGGGTTAACCATTAAACATATTTAAATGTTTTAGTGCAGAAGGGTGTTCAAACTTCAACTTCATACTAAACAATTAATACTGCATAAATAATTCTACCAAAATTAGGGAAGCTAATACATGGCAGTACTAAGCTAACAAAATTGGTTTGGAATTATTTGGACTAACAGAGTATCTGAAACAAACAAGTTTAGAATTTAAACCTTCTGTTGTATTTTTAATAATACTTTTTAACTATTTATTTAAATGACATGAGACCACTTGGGTTGGTTAAACAATTTCATAAGCTTTCCAGAACAATTGAGTTTGATTTATTTGGATGTCTAGATCTCAAGTTATTGATTTTCAAGTTAGGTCCAGTACTGTGTTTCAGTATTTCAATTTAATACAGAAATTCGAGTTATGGATAATGTTCAAAACTATGACATGTGGGGCCTACGCGTCAGCGACACAGTGCACGCGTGGAAATTAATAAAACCTGACGTCTGGGGTCCACACGTCAGTGACTATTCTAAACGAAACGGTAAGCTGCCGTTGGATCAAGATCCAACGGCTCGCGTGCGTCGCAGCTCCGGCGACCAAGAACTAGCGGCGCTGCCGCGCCGGCGACGGCGAGGTGGATGGATCTCTCACCTAGGGGGCTCGGGAAGTCGCGGCGATGACGCGGATCGACGGCGGAGGTTCGGGCGAGCGTCTGGCGCGAGTTGCACTTGCTGGGACGGCGGGAATCAACGGCGGCGAGCTCCTGAACTTCCTCGGGCACGGGACGGCACTCCGGCGATCTCCTGGCGACGCTCTGGTGCACGAAACAGAGGGGAACAAGGTGCGGGTGAGTGCGGTGATCACAAGGATGCAAGTAGTGGCCAGAGGGAAGGGAATGAGAGGCCAGCACGGCGTGGCCGTGGTCGTCGCCTACCTCGGCACAGCGAGGTTGCAGCGCACTGCCACGGGCAGCAGCGGCTTCACGGCAGAGGCTCCGCCCTCCTGGCGGTGCACGGGAGAGAGTGGTGAGTGAGAGAGACAGTGGGGCGGTGTGGAGAGAGTGCGGGGCTCAGGTGGTTATATAGCCGCAACGCCGGCATATGGTGGTCGCGGTCCAGCGGCGTCCAGAGAGCGAGAGACCGGCGCGTGGTGTCTGGGGGGTCCGGGCATGGGCTAGGAGTCACGGCGTAGTGTATCGCGTGTCGGGGAGCTGTGAGGGGGGCCAATTTGGCCGGCGCCGTCGAGTTGCTCCGCGGCGGTGCAGAGGGGACAGGGGCAGCATTGGGGCGGGAGAGAGCTCTCAAGTGCTCTCCTCTGCGTGCAGAGGCTGCAGAGGCACGGGGGCGAGGGAGAACGCGCAGGGGGGCCTGGGGGGCCTGGGAACGGCGAGGAGCGCGGCGTCCAGCGTCGACACGGCGACGGCGACAGTGAGCTTGGGGAGAGAGGTAGGGGATGGCGGTTTTGCAGAAAACCCCCTGCCTCCTCTTTTCTCTGTTTTCTTTTACTTCTTTTTAGTCCAGTAGCATTTTAGGATTTTATTTAGGGCACTTAAACATTTTAGAAAAATTTGCAAATAATTGTGGGGCCTCCCCATAACATGTAGAAGCTCCACAAAATTTGGCTTTGCAAAATAAAATGTTTTGAATCATTTTCATTCATAGGGTTTTGAATTTGGTATTTTGGTTTATTTCAAATTGATTTTACTTTACAATTTTAAAACTAGTTTAAAAATAGTATTGGAGAAGGAAAGTAGTAAGAATCAAAATGGGGGTGTTTACATCACCACTCCTCTGAATTTTGTTTGAAACAATTTTGAGTTTCTTATTTGGAGAATTTGGGTGACACACTTGTCACTTTTATTTTTCTTGTTTCATTTTTGCTTTTGTATTTCATCTTATCAATTCAAGCAAACAAGCAACACAAGCAACAAGAAATAATTACCACAAGCAACAATTATAAACAACACATAATAATCAACAAAAGTTTTTGTTGGCTCTCATTTTTGGAATAATAATACTTATAATATTTTTGGGATGTTACAATCCTTCCCCCCTTAAATAAATCTCGTCCCGAGATTTGCTAGGCTAGGTTAAAGAGGTCTGGGAATTCGCTTCGAAGATAATCTTCGCGTTCCCAAGTTGCTTCTTCTTCAGAGTGGTTAGTCCACTGGACTTTGTAAAACTTGATCGCACGTCTTCGGGTAACACGAACATCTTCTTCGAGAATTTTGAGGGGTCTCTCACGATAAGTCAGGTCTTGGTTCAGGTCGATGGAGAGGTGGTCGATGTTTTTGAAAACATCAGGCTGGTCAGGAACTTCAAGACACTTCCGGAGCAAGGAAATGTGGAAGACATCATGATAATCTCCTAACTCCGGGGCAATTCCAGCTGATAGGATACTTCTCCTCGACGAGCAATGACCTTGAAGGGTCCAATATACCTTGGCGCTAACTTTCCTTTGACATGGAAACGCTGCATTCCTTTAGGGGTGTCACTCGGAGATAAACATAATCTCCGACACTGAAAGTGAGGTCACGGCGCTTGGTGTCAGCGTAACTCTTCTGACGGGATTGGGCAGTTTTGAGGCGTTCACGAATAAGCTGAACTTGCTCTTCAGCTTCACGGAGGGTATCTGGTCCAAACAATTTGCCTTCTCCGGTATCGGACCAATTCAGGGGTGTACGACACTTCTTGCCGTAAAGGGCTTCAAAAGGGGCCATTTGCAGACTGGACTGATAACTGTTGTTGTACGAGAACTCTGCAAACGGAAGACAATCTTCCCACTTGGAACCATAGGATAGAACACATGCGCGAAGCATGTCCTCCAATATCTGGTTCACTCGCTCAGTTTGGCCATCGGTCTGGGGATGATAAGCTGTGCTAAATGCTAACTTGGTTCCGAGGGCTTCATGAAGGGATTTCCAGAATCTTGAGGTGAATTGCGTGCCTCTATCAGATACAATCTTCTTAGGCACACCATGCAGGCTCACTATTCTGGAAATATACAAGTCTGCCAACTGATGTCCCCGATAGTGGTTTGACAGGGATAAAATGGGCAACCTTGGTCAGTCGATCAACGATGACCCAGATTGAATCATGGCCTCGGTTGGATCTTGGAAGTCCGGTAATAAAATCCATTCCAATCTCATCCCACTTCCACTCGGGAATTTTCAAAGGTTGAAGCAATCCAGCGGGTCGCTGATGTTCAGCCTTGACTCGCTGACAGATGTCACACTTGGCTACGAAAGAACCAATCTCTCGCTTCATTCCATGCCACCAAAATCTTTCTCGAAGGTCTTGGTACATTTTGGTTCCGCCGGGGTGGATTGAATAAGGGGTCTCATGGGCCTCCTTCAGGATTAACTCCTTAAGTTCCGTGACATTGGGCACACAGATACGGTCATTGAATTTCAGCACTCCTTCAGCATCTTCGGTAAAACCGGGTGCTTTGCCGAGGGAAATCTTCTTCCTAATTCCCTCAATGCTTTCATGACCTTTTTGGGCTTCTTTGATTTGATCCATCAGGGTTGGGGTTAACTCTAAATTGGCGAGATAACCATGGCTAACAAGTTCTAGTCCAAAATCTTGGAACTCTTTGAACAAGGCTGGCTGTTCGGCTTGGATCAGGGCATTCAGGGTGCAAGGTTTGCGACTAAGGGCATCGGCAACTACATTAGCCTTTCCAGGGTGATAATGGATTCCAATATCATAATCCTTGATTAATTCCATCCATCTCCTCTGTCGCAGGTTCAATCTTCTGGGTGAAAATATACTTCAAGCTTTGTGATCGTATAGACCTCACAGCGATGTCCCGCAAGATAGGGACGCCACTTCTTAAGAGCAAAGACACAGCAGCTAACTCCAAGTCATGGGTTGGGTAATTCTCTTCATGCGGTCGCAACTGCCGGGACAGATACGACACAACTTTGCCTTCTTGCATCAGAACGCAACCAAGTCCGAGGCGTGATGCATCGCAATACACGTCGAAACTCTGGGTGACGTCTGGCATAATCAATTGGGGCTGAGGTTAGTCTCTTCTTCAGTTCTTGGAAACTATCCTCACATTCTGAGTCCATTCAAATTTCTTGTCCTTCTTCAACAGTTGGGTCAGGGTTTGGCTATACTGGAAAATCCTTCAACGAACTTGCGGTAATAACCGGCAAGTCCGAGAAAGCTTCGGATTTCAACATTGGTTGGGGATAACCAGTCAAGAATGGCTTGTATCTTCTCAGGGTCAACAGAAATTCCTCCAGCAGATACAATATGTCCGAGAAATGCCACTTCACTGAGCCAAAACTCACACTTGCTAAGCTTGGCATACAGCTGGTGCTCTGGAGGGTCTCCAAAACTAGACGCAGGTGTTCAGCATGCTCTTCTTCGGTCTTGGAATAAATAAGGATGTCATCAAGGAAAACTACCACGAACTTGTCGAGGTACTCCATGAAAATCTTGTTCATGAGATTCATGAAATAGGCTGGGGCATTGGTCAGACCAAAGGACATCACGGTGTATTCAAACAAACCGTAACGGGTGGTGAAGGCGGTCTTGGGAATGTCTGTCTCTCGGATCTTCAACTGATGGTAACCTGTCCGAAGATCGATCTTTGAAAAGACTCGGGCTCCGTTCATTTGATCGAACAGATCCTCGATCTTGGGAAGAGGGTACTTGTTTTTAATGGTCACGTCATTCAGCTTGCGATAATCCACACACAGGCGTGTGGTACCGTCTCTCTTGTCCACAAAAATAATGGGTGATCCCCATGGTGAAGCGCTTGGGCGGACAAGACCTTTGCTTAGCATATCAGCCAACTGCTTCTTCAACTCAACCAGTTCTTCCGGATTCATCCGATAAGGCTTTTGGGATATGGGGGATGTTCCTGGGATAAGCTCAATTATGAACTCAATATCCCGGTCTGGCGGCATACCAGGCAATTCTTCTGGGAAAACATCCTTGAACAGGTGAACAACACGGATCTCATCTAGGGCGGGTCGAGCTATGCTCTCATGGCATCCGGGTCTGGTCTGGCTGGTCTCAGATGCATACTCCACTTCAACTCCATCATCAGAAGTGAGAGAAACAGCTCTTCGGGCACAGTCAATACGACCGTGATACTTGGCTAACCAATCCATTCCAAGAATAACATCTATGCCTTGGTTTCCTAAGATAATTAGGTCGGCTGCAAACTTTCTCCTCCAATTTCTATGGGGGTTTCGGAACACATCTGGTTGGTTTTGGCTAACAGTCCTGGGGTTTGTACCAACATGGTTTGGGTAAAAGACTCCCGACTAAACCTCCCTTAGAAACAAACTCTTTGGTAATAAACGAATGGGTGGCACCAGAATCAAACAGAACAGTTGCAGGTACTGAGTTGACAAGGAACGTACCCAGCACAACATCTGGCGCTTCTTCAGCCTCTTCAGCATTGATGTGGTGCAGACGGCCTCTGACAACAGCAGCATTTCCGCGGGGTGCGGCATTCTTGCCATTACCATTTCCATTGCGGCCTTGACCATTGTTCGGTGCATTGGGGCGCTGGACATTCCTCTTAGGATTGGGGCATTCTCTGGAGTAGTGACCTTTGTTGCCACATTCAAAGCAGACAACATTGGCATTGGGGTTGAAGTTGTTGAAGTTTCCTCTGGGACGGTTATTGTCATTGGGGCGGTTGAAGTTGTTTGGGCGGTTAGGGAAATTGGGGCGTGGAGCTTGGGGTGGACGATAGGCAGGCCTGGGGTTTTGCTGAAAGATACGAGGTTTCTGGCTGCTCGAACCTTCCTGAGCATTCATCCTCCTCTTGCGACCTTCATACATAGACTTGCGCTTGGTCTCCAGCTGGATGGCTTTGTCCACAAGTGACTCCAGATCACGGAAGTCATGGATAACCAGAGCACACTGCAGTTCATCATGAAGTCCACTCATGAAACGCTCCATCTTCTTCTCTTCTTTGTCGGTGTCATCAGGAGCATACCGAGATAAGTCGGTAAACTCATCAGATAACCGACCACATCTTACTTCCCTGCCTCAGCTTGCGGAATTCATCCTTCTTCCTCTCAATGAGTCCCTGGGAATGTGCTTCTTGCGGAACTTCTCCTGGAACTCAGCCCAGTTGATAACATGACCAGCTTGCTGGAGAGCCTTGGTAGTTTCCCACCAAGCTCTTGCAGGTCCAGCGAGATAGTGGGTTGCATACAACACTTTCTCATTTTCTCCCACAGCAGCAACTTCCAGATTGTTGTCGATGGTGCGAAGCCAATCATCGGCCTCCAGTGGGTGAAGTCCCTTGGAATAGGTGGGTGGGTTGGTCTTCTGAAAATCTAAGGTAGATCGCTGGTTTCCATCGCCATTGCCATTACCACCATTGTTGTTGTTGTTGTTGTTGTTGTTGTTATAAGCGGCTGCGAGTTGTTGCAGGGCAGTGAGATGAGCTGGCGCTCTGCCGGGCATTTTCACGTTCCTCCATGATAAGCGCGAGAAGTTGGGCGGGGGTTGGGTCCGGTGGTGGTGGTGCTGATCCTCCTTCCGCACGACGGGGCGGCATCCTGAAGCACACCGGGTATAAGAGGCAAGGCAAGAAAAGTTCGACTAAGGGAAAAGACGATTTCTCAAGTGGTTGATTAATTTAAGATTATATGAAAATATTTCACACAGATAAACAAGACAAACATACTTATATTTCACAAACATCACATCAAGGAGTTCACAACAACATCAAGCTTACAACATCACCTTACATCTAAGATACATAACATCTGGTTTCCAAAAGAACCACTACTTCGACTCGACTAGCGATAGGGGTCAACCTAATCCTGCGGTAGTGATCAAGTCACTCGCCTACTGAGGTGGAACCTCCAGCTCTAACACGTCAGCATCTGACTGGTAGGGTGGCTCCTCGGGATCCTCCTCCTCGTCCTCGAGAACTGCTCGAGTGGCTCCTCCTCCTCGTCAACTAACTCCTCCTCATCATCTCCTCCTCACAATCCATCTCCTCCACGAAGTCATCATCGTCACTGAGGAAAGCGTTGTTCTCCTTGCGGAGATCCTCGCCCTCCTCCTCCATCTCGTCAGTATGGTGCTCTAGATCCTCAATCAGCTCGTCCTGCTCTGCCACCTTCTTGCGGAGCTTCACGATAGTCTTCCTCAGCTGGGCCCTCTTCCTGAGAAGAGCGACCTTCTCCTCCATCAGCTTCTCCTCGTTCTCGCGAAGCTCAACGAGCGACTCGCGGTCAAAGTGAAGCTGAATCCTAGTGCGCAACAGATCATCCTGAGTGCACTGAAGTAAGATCTCCATGTCCATGATGTAGCTCCCAAACATCGGGTGGTAAGGGGAAGGAGTAGGGTGTCCATCGCAGTTGCGCCTCCCGTAGAACCGGAAACGGGAGTCTACTAACTCCGCCTTGTGCTCCTCACAAAGTCGGGCTAGCATCCTCTGTGTAGCAGTACAGAGACCGTCAACCCAGGTGGCCTCCTTGGTGGTGAAGACGAGCGTCCTGGAACTGGGAGACTTGATGTTCCTGCGAACTGACGACTTGATGAGCCAGCTCAGCCTTCCGACACCGTGAACGTCAATCTGAGCTCCCTCAAACTCTGGAGCGGGGCGACCTAACAGCTTGCTCAACTCGAACAAGTCCCTCTCAAACGTCAGCTTGCTGTCCTTCTCAAGCTGAACGAACTCGGTCCAATGGAGTGCCATCTACAATTTTTAAGCAAAATTTTAAGTTAGTGAGATGACAAGTGTACAAAATTTTAAATTAGTAGGCAACAATGAGTCAAATTTTAAGTTTAATGAGATGGTCTGCAAAATTTTAGGGATACAAGGAAAATGTAATTTTAATGAGAATAAATTTTGCATAAGTAAGAGGATTGGAGATAAGCAGTTTTCGAAAATACTTCATTCCTTTCTTTTTAGAAATTCATCTTTTGTAACATTTGACAAACGACCATGCTAACTAAGGTTTCCTAAAGTCAGGATGGCTCTGATACCAAGTCTGTGGGGACCCCGGACTAGCTGTCCGAAATACCCGATTATGCTTAACACAACGATCCCGTGATCAGTCTGTCGTTGCACATAATCCGAATTGGATACCAAAGTTTACATCCATTACAATACCGAATAAAAGTCTTACATAAATGGTCATTTAGACCAAGTCTTACATAGGTGCCTTCATGGGCCAAACCAAAATATCAGCGGAAGCTACGGCGTAGTAGACATCATATTCTAACGATGACGACCCGACAGGCAGCTGACTTGTGGAGATCCTTAGTTGCGTAGAAGTCGCCATACTCCTGCTCGGCGTAGTGCTCCTCCTCGTAGTCTGGCTAGGACAATAGCCAGGGACGAAACCAATATGAGTACATTTGAATGTACTCGCAAACTACCCCAACATGAGTATGCACTAGTTTTATCTTACTTTCAACTTTTATTTATTTAAAACATCTCTATATCTTTATTGAAAAAGGTAAGAAGAGTTTTATAACTATCTTTAAAGAAGTCACCATCTCATTTGTTTCTCCAAAACTCCTCCTTTTCTGACCATGGCTCACCATAGTCCATTTATTCAACAACTCATACCACTCCATTTGGTATAGCTGTGTAACACCATCACCATTTCAGTTTCTTTTAAACTTAAAAGCTTTTCCAAAAACTTGCACATGGTCAAAGTAGGGCCTCCCAACTGTCCATATCCGAGGACTCGGCTATTCGAATAGTTTTACACTCTGCAGAGGTAGCACGCTTTTCCCACATCCATCCGGCAGCTCATCGTGTCCGCCACGTCTCGCCATACAGGTGTATGCGAAGTAAGCCGCCGACCATAGCCTGTCCTTTGCTCATGCTAGTATAGGATCCTACCGCTACGAAATTATCATCCTTTCCATCGACACCCAGTCCAGATTCCCCGTCGGGAAACCTAAGTGTGAGGACTCGTAGTTCTGCCCGGCGAGCGAACCCTTCAATCCCCCATCCTCAGA
Source organism: Poa pratensis (assembly GCA_947311845.1). Classification (NCBI taxonomy): domain Eukaryota; kingdom Viridiplantae; phylum Streptophyta; class Magnoliopsida; order Poales; family Poaceae; genus Poa; species Poa pratensis. The sequence goes on along the minus strand of CAMZMU010000033.1, from coordinate 58,975,114 downwards.
TGCCAGGACCCAGGTCAGGGGGTAGGTCGCCATGACCATCCCCTCATGGAACGAGGTCATCCTCGTTGTTGAGGCATCCCATACTAATATGAGCAAATTATATGACTACGCCCTTTTCCCATATGTGGGTAAATGTGGTCGCACAGGGTATCGGCTGGTTGACGTAAGTACAAGGACACACTGTGCATTTTTCATAAACACTTCCATTCTCCACTTCTCCATTCCAATACCGACATCTCGGCATTCCATAATCACACAAGTATTTCAAAGGAGTTTTGAATAAACCATGTTTATTTTTCCCAACCTATAATTTTTATAAACTATCTTATATTTCTACATAGGGTGGCAAAATAATATCCATATACTTTTGAAAAGGTTTTGTAAATCTTTGCTTTAAAAGTAAAACATGTTATCAAAGTAGATGCATATATTTGGGGTGCAAGCTCAGAGAGTAGCTTGCCTTGCTCGGCAAAGTGACTTGGTCTTGATCTTCAGATTCAACAAACTCTCCTTCCTCGATAAATCCGACAGCGTTCTCGTCTAATTAATAAACAAACAAATACAAACAATCACTAAACTACTCAAGCAATCATCTCAACATAACAATCATAAACATCACAAATAGCTACTGCACACATCAAACCATACAATTTGGTTTCAAAATAATTGAATTAAACATTATTTAATTAGTCTAAATTATGACAGAAACTTGTTGAACATGTTTAATTCACAACTTGAGTTCTGTTGGTCACAAAAATACAAACTAAATTTCTACACAAAGCTACTGATGTGTAGAAGACAACCCAATTTGATTTGGATTAATTGGAGTTACCAAACTCCCTACACAAATGTTTTAATCCAGTAACTTAATAATCAAGTTTTAGCTACCAATTAAGTTCTGTTGCTCCTAAATTAAATCCTTTTAGGGGTAACTAAACATGAATAAATGTGATCTAACAAAATTGGTCCTAAATCATTTTGGTTAACCATTAAACATATTTAAATGTTTTAGTGCAGAAGGGTGTTCAAACTTCAACTTCATACTAAACAATTAATACTGCACAAATAATTCTACCAAAATTAGGGAAGCTAACACATGGCAGTACTAAGCTAACAAAATTGGTTTGGAATTATTTGGACTAACAGAGTATCAGAAACAAACAAGTTTAGAATTTAAACCTTCTGTTGTATTTTTAATAATACTTTTTAACTATTTATTTAAATGACATGAGACCACTTGGGTTGGTTAAACAATTTCATAAGCTTTCCAGAACAATTGAGTTTGATTTATTTGGATGTCTAGATCTCAAGTTATTGATTTTCAAAGTTAGGTCCAGTACTGTGTTTCAGTATTTCAATTTAATACAGAAATTCGAGTTATGGATAATGTTCAAAACTATGACATGTGGGGCCTACGCGTCAGCGACACAGTGCACGCGTGGAAATTAATAAAAACCTGACATGTGGGGTCCACACGTCAGTGACTATTCTAAACGAAACGGTAAGCTGCCGTTGGATCAAGATCCAATGGCTCGCGTGCGTCGCAGCTCCGGCGACCAAGAACTAGCGGCGGTGCCGCGCCGGCGACGGCGAGGTGGATGGATCTCTCACCTAGGGGGCTCGGGAAGTCGCGGCGATGACGCGGATCGACGGCGGAGGTTCGGGCGAGCGTCTGGCGCGAGTTGCACTTGCTGGGACGGCGGGAATCAACGGCGGCGAGCTCCTGAACTTCCTCGGGCACGGGACGGCACTCCGGCGATCTCCTGGCGACGCTCTGGTGCACGAAACAGAGGGGAACAAGGTGCGGGTGAGTGCGGTGATCACAAGGATGCAAGTAGTGGCCAGAGGGAAGGGAATGAGAGGCCAGCACGGCGTGGCCGTGGTCGTCGCCTACCTCGGCACGGCGAGGTTGCAGCGCACTGCCACGGGCAGCAGCGGCTTCACGGCAGAGGCTCCGCCCTCCTGGCGGTGCACGGGAGAGAGTGGTGAGTGAGAGAGACAGTGGGGCGGTGTGGAGAGAGTGCGGGGCTCGGGTGGTTATATAGCCGCAACGCCGGCGTACGGTGGTCGCGGTCCAGCGGCGTCCAGAGAGCGAGAGAGACCGGCGCGTGGTGTCTGGGGGGTCCGGGCATGGTCTAGGAGTCACGGCGTAGTGTATCGCGTGTCGGGGAGCTGTGAGGGGGGCCAATTTGGCCGGCGCCGTCGAGTTGCTCCGCGGCGGTGCAGAGGGGACAGGGGCGGCATTGGGGCGGGAGAGAGCTCTCAAGTGCTCTCCTCTGCGTGCAGAGGCTGCAGAGGCACGGGGGCGAGGGAGAACGCGAGCAGGGGGGGCCTGGGGGGCCTGGGAACGGCGAGGAGCGCGGCGTCCAGCGTCGACACGGCGACGGCGACAGTGAGCTAGGGGAGAGAGGTAGGGGATGGCGGTTTTGCAGAAAACCCCCTGCCTCCTCTTTTCTCTGTTTTCTTTTACTTCTTTTTAGTCCAGTAGCATTTTAGGATTTTATTTAGGGTACTTAAACATTTTAGAAAAATTTGCAAATAATTGTGGGGCCTCCCCATAACATGTAGAAGCTCCACAAAATTTGTCTTTGCAAAATAAAATGTTTTGAATCATTTTCATTCATAGGGTTTTGAATTTGGTATTTTGGTTTATTTCAAATTGATTTTACTTTACAATTTTAAAACTAGTTTAAAAATAGTATTGGAGAAGGAAAGTAGTAAGAATCAAAATGGGCGTGTTTACATCACCACTCCTCTGAATTTTGTTTGAAACAATTTTGAGTTTCTTATTTGGAGAATTTTGGGTGACACACTTGTCACTTTTATTTTTCTTGTTTCATTTTTGCTTTTGTATTTCATCTTATCAATTCAAGCAAACAAGCAACACAAGCAACAAGAAATAATTACCACAAGCAACAATTATAAACAACACATAATAATCAACAAAAGTTTTTGTTGGCTCTCATTTTTGGAATAATAATACTTATAATATTTTTGGGATGTTACAATATACCACAAAGACTACAAGGTTTTTAAAATATGACAAGGTTCAAACTGATATTACACATACCATCCCCTCCAGTTCAATGATTCTGCAAAGGGATCTCAGAAGTCATGTATGAGATTAACATTACTCATTAAGTCTATAACTATATCTTTAAAATGAATTTCAGCTTCTGCAGAAGCTTTGTGCCTCAACTTTAGCTGTTTCCGAATACTAGTTAACCATCCATCACCTTTGCCTTCATCGACGCCGAGCCTCATTAGCTTGAGCGCACTTGCGTTCAGAACAAACAACTTGGCGAACTTAACCTCAGGTCCGGTTCCTCGGTAGTCGTTCAAAGTAATTTCTGTGAGATGGCGATCAAGGCATTCGATGGGATTGTTCATGTCATATTGCAGCGCTTTTTTAACTCTCAGGCCTTTCGCTGTCTGCGAAAGAAGAGAACATAAGTATATATAGTGGCTACATCGATCGAAAGAAGATGTAGGTGAGTACGTGGGTAAAGGTACTACAAATTAGTTATCAATCACAGGAATTTTTCACTCTCAAGTACAATGTCATGTCTAGTTGAATCCTAATTCAGAGCGTACAGAAATTTTCGACTATGTTACTAGTGTTCCTAACTGAAAAGATAGCTCACCTCGATGTATAGCTTCTCCGTGCACGGAAAGCATCTAAGGAAGCCAACAACTTCTTCTAGATTGGGGCTGATAGAACTTAGTGCCAAGATCTTCACTGTGCGCAGAGGCGAGGTCGGGCTTTTGTGAATCATTTTCTGCACCACACCGAACATGGATCAAGAAAATTAGTAAAAAACACAAGTGGCAAGTTGGGAGAACATCAAGAACACCGAACATACATCAAGAGGACTGTTTTACCTTAAGGGTTATGGATCCAATAACAAGTTTGGAGCAGAAACCACCAGAGTAGCCCAGCAATGTCAATTTTGGAGCGTTAATGACCCTGATTGATGTTCGACATATTGGACTAAATACACTCAACCTCTCAAGTAAAGGCGCATCCTTAATGACCAGGCCGCTAAGCTGGAAAAATGATCTGCAATTCGACCAGCAGACCAAACCAATCGTTCGGAGATTCGTCGAGACGATGTGGATGTTACCGTCGAACCCATGCACCCCATCGAGCTGTAGTGCCTCCAGCGCAGTACAGCCGAGCGGGCGCTCGATGGCCTTCTTAGAGGTGTCGACGTCATAGAGGACGAGCCGCTTGAGAAGAGGGAGAAGAAGCGCGGGCGCGGCATCAATCTGGGGAATAAGGCATTGAGCAAACCTGGCGCGTTGGAGGGTAGGCAATAGGCGGAGCATAGAGAGCGGCAGAGCGAACATCTGTAGTCCACCTTCGAACATGAGCTCCTCGAGGCCATGTAGGGCGGGGGATTGGAACCACTTGTCGACCTTGCCACCGACATTGCAGTTGGAACGGAAACCTCGTATGGCAAGGTGTGTGACTGGTCCAGGGTGCGCGGTGAGGATGTTGGAGACTGCGGTGAGTCATTCGTGATCCGTGTGGCAGATCCTATCGTCGACGGTGAGGTCGAGGGGGACGGACCGCCAGAGAGGGCGCCACCGCTTGGAGAGGACGGTGGTCCGCACGCCAGATTTGTTGGGGAGGAGAGAGATGATGATGCGCAGCATCTCATTGGGAAGGAGGTTGAAGAAGTCGAGGCCTGCCTCGACCCGCATCCGCTTGTTCGCCGCCTCGTCCTCCATCTCAGCCGGCGGCGAGACAGGGAACCAGCTCGGCAATGGGTTTTTTTGGGCGTGCTGCAATCGGGTTTTTTGGGCGTGCATCAGTGGCGTTTTTTGGGCGTTGGAGCGGATGATGATGAAGTGATCGAGGCTCACCGGTGGCTCTCGCGCCTCGTCCTCCATTGCAGCCGGCGGCGAGAGAGGAAAAACCAGGAGCTTCCACGGCGGTGGGGTTTTCTGGGCAGGGGGCAGGTGTTTGGAGCAGATAGGCGAGAGAGGCGGTGGCACTGGCTGGGCGTGCAGGGTGGAGCTAGCAGGTGCGGTATTCATGTTCGAACTCTTAATTTATTGACAGACGGGTCCAGCACCCAAGGGGGCCCACGTATCAGTGACACAGAGCCAGAGGGGCAATTTCGTTCATATGGAGTCATGTGATACAACATAGAGTACGCTTAGTCCAAATACGACATAGAGTACCATTAGTTCTAATACATTAACGGAGCAGTACTTCCACATTTTAGTTCCACAGCCGAATGCAAACAAACTAATCAAAATTAAGGTAGTAGCACAGATTCATAAGGTAGCTCTACATTACAGTTCAACGACAAATGCCTGACAAATGCCTAAGAATCACAAGGTAGCTCTTCAACTTCGTCAGCAAACTGTGATACATCTCCAGGTGTATCATAATTTGCTTGAGGTGGTAAACCCTGCAGGACAATCTCAGGTGTAGCAAACTGAGATCCATCTTCAACTTCCACACCAAATAGGAGTTCCCTCTCCAACCTCCTCACCATTATGTGATTTATATGTTCAACATTCGAAGTTATTGACAGAGCTTCATGGTAGCAGTGACAACATGCTTTATAACCTGTCACTCTTCTTCCTGCCATAGTGCCCAAAGCTGGATAATCATTGATACTCCACAGAAGAGCATCAGCCGTCGCAAGCACATCTTGAGACAGAGCTTCATGGTAACAGTGACAACATGCTTTATAACATGTCACTCCTCTTCCTGCCATAGTGCCCAAAGCTGGATAATCATTGATACTCCACAGAAGAGCATCAGCCGTGGCAAGCACATCTTGAGTAAGGACACCCTTCAACCATAGTTCTTGGCAAACTCTAGCAAAACCTGGGAAATCTGCAATGACACATCTTCTGTCCATCTGATGAGGATAAAGATGCATGGTCAGAAGCTTTTAGGTCGAACATAGGTGTATAATATTGAGTGCAAACCAATTAATGGTTACATATTTGAGAGAACATATCGATCTACCCAAATCTACTTACAATGCCCAATTAGAACAAACAGACCAACTGCAAGCGCAACAATGTCTCAACAATGTCTCAACTTGAAGCGATAATGAAACCAAGCCTCCTTATCCTAAGATACAATCATCTAGTGTGTTCAAATAAAATAACGACTCCGGTAAAAATCGCAACTAAGGTGACAATGGATCCAACTGCATAATGAAACCAAGCCTCCTTATCAATGGAATATCTTCTCATCTTTCGAATCTTCAACCGGTTTGCGTCCATCTTGATCTTGTGATCATGCAAGATATCGGCAAGAGACAACTCCAATACCATTTTCTCTTCTTCAAGTTTCTTCATTTTTTCTTTCAACTCCTGGTTTTCCTCTTCAACAATTTGTAACCTCGTAACAACCTATTGCAAATCGGTAGGCACATCCGGTTCACATATGGAATCCTAAATAAAGAAATCTATGTCAACTTTTATCGGCATGATTTTGTGGACACACAAAATGAAATTACTAATTTGTAAAGAGAATATACCACGTCCGAATACTCGACGTTAGGGCAGCCGACGGAAATCAAAACCATCGTGAACGTACGGGCACTATATATATCAAACATTACAAACTAAATTAATAGCATAATAAAGGAGCATCACGATAAACATAATTATTAGACACCTAAATTAAATAGTACTACACTCCTAGACATTTCGTCAAAAATCACGAGGGTGACGAGCACGGGGAGGCGTTGGGTGGGGAGAGGTCGTCATACCTCCGGGAGGACGGCGATGTGGCGCGTTCGGCCGGAAGCCCGGCGACGGGGAGGGGGCGCGCGCTCGGGGAGGGCGGCGGTGTGGAGGCCGAGGACGAAAGCTACGCTTAGGGCCAGGCCTAGATGTAAACAAGGACCACGCTAACCAGGCCGGACTAAGGAGTTGGCCCACGCCGTGGCCCAATGCTGACACAGTGGATATTTTTGTCTACTGAGTACACACTATTGCATACTCCTGTAGTCCAGTGTCTCCCATGAGTATTTCCCTCTGTAGAATAGAACCACTCATGCCACGTTCCCGTGATCTGAACTCTGCGGCGATCATACGTAATCTGGCTTCGATGCTGAGACGAGCACCTGTACGTGAGTGACCACCGCTTGGCTGCTCCCAAATAGGTACTACTAGGAAAAATAGCGCGGCGACACGCCGCGCCCGTGTGGTGAGAAAAAATTTCTGAAAAAAAAAACATAGGGAAAAGTTTCGGGAAAAGAAAAAAAAAAGACTGTTCATGTGACCAGTACATGGCACCGTAGAAGGTTGGATATTAATGGAAATAAGCTGGGTGTTAAAAAAAAGCGCTATATATTCTTAAAATTCCTTGGATTTGATGCTTCATTTGGACGCAAATGTCTAGAAATGCCGGTAAATAAGTAATTTTGAAGTCCGGTAAATAAGTAATTTTGAAGTCGCTCTTTGTGCGTATTGTTCGTAAAAAGAAATATGGAAAAATAAACAATAGGGGAAAATTAAAACGGGGGGAATCTATTAGAAGCCGGAAAAAAATCTATTCATAAGGGACAGGGACTGTTCATGCATGACCGGAAAAATAGGTAATGTAAGAAATGCCGGTAAAAAAAAGGTTTAAACTATAAGGGGGGCAAATATATTTGGAGGGGGGGAAATTGTTCAATTGTACCGGAGGGCTGATTTGCAATTTGGGAAAAACGCGGGGACATTGCTGGAGAAATGTTTTATTCCGGGAGACCGGCTCACAATTTTTGAAAGACATGAGGACTTTTTTGGGAAAACGGCACGCGAGGTCTTTTCTGCAAAAATGTTTTTTTCCGGAGGACCGATTCACAGTTTTTTAAAACGCGAGGACTTTCTGTAAAAAAACGGTACATATATATATGTCCGTCAAAATAAAAAGGTTAGAACATGGAAGTTGTTTGGTAGGGTGATATCCATCTACTCGTGAGAGGAAAATTCAAACGGATGACTGAGTGCGACGAATTTGGTAGAGTTCGTCAAATATTTTTGCGAAACTGGATACAAAATTGAGTAGTTAGAGTCGACGGAACTCGAACCCGATCACGGGAATGAAACCTACTCGTCGGCGCGCATAATTTATGGGAGAACAAAAAAAAATTCTGGGAAAAAAACATAGGGAAAAGTTTCGCAAAAAAAAAAAAAAAATCATGTGAACAAAACAGTGCTCGGTGACGTGGGCTGCTGCGGGGAGGGCAAAGCCGGTGGGCTTTTATATATAGTAAGTATATATAAAGGAGCGACATCTTCGCTGCTTTTCAGAGAGCCACGTCTCCGACGAACAGCAGCCGTCCGATCCGCGCGACGGACGCTTCAGATGCAGCCACGTTGCCCAAATTCCCGGTGTACTTTTCATGCACGATTTTCTTCGAATCGGTAGCAGCCACGTCGCCCGGTCACCCCGTCTCCTCCACCCGGTCACCTCGCCCCGCACGATTTTTGGCGCAGGTTACCCACGCCCGCACGCCCGGTCTCCCGGTTACCCCGCCGCGCACACATGATCCCCAGTCGCAACTCCCTCCCTCAGTCTCTCTCTTCCTCTGCCCCCACACCGCGCTCCTCCCCTCCTCCCTCGCCGATCCAGCGTGGCCGGCGATGGCATCCACCTCGCAGCTGCCGCGGGATCCCGCGCACGCCGTGCCGCCCCCGCAAGATCTCACGGGCTTCGGTCTCGGTCTCTCCGCCGCGAGGTCCTTCCACGACCGCCCACCACAACACGGGAAGATGCCGCGCCCCTCCCCTCCTCCCTCGCCGATCCAGCGTGGGTACTGGAGGCAGTGCGGGCCGGCGATGGCATACACCCCGCATCCGCTGCGGGATCTCGCGCACGCCGCGCCGCACGCGCAGGATCTCACGGGCTTCCGCGCTCTGGAGTGCAGCGCTGCCGGGCGTGCCTCCGGCGGGCGCGTCGCCGGCCGCTAGGGTCGCAGACCGGCCGGGAAGCGGCGGGGACGGGCCCGAGGCGACGTCGGCCGAGGCCAGGAGGGGCTGGGGGCATTATACAGATGCAACTCATGCCTGATTTACCGCTGGCCGTCAAGCACAGCGCCATTGACGGCAGCTGCTTCGCTCTAGCAACAGGTCGCCAACTTCTTTCCCACACTGCCTCCCGAGCAAACAAACAATGGTATCTTGATTGAAGGTTGTGTCCTTGTTGTTTTCCTTACACAGCATAGAATTTGGCAAGCGGTCGGCGTCAGCTGGAAAGAGGTTTCAGACTATGGGACAGTACGGCAATGGAGAGTTCAAGAAGGTTAGCCACTCACTTAACCTCTATTCATGATTTCAGACCATGGGACAGTACTGTCAAGAAGGATTACTTTAGGTACATCTGCTTAGTCCTTGATTAAGATTTGGTTATCTCACATGTAGCCATCTTATTCTTCAGAAATTACTTTAGGTACATGTCTTAGTGCTTGATTACGATTTGGTTATGACACAAACATGAGTTCTGTGCAAACATTTATGTAAGATTAGTGGCAGCAGAGTAAAGACATCTCAATGTGGTCAATTAGTGACAGGAATCTGACCTGTTGGAACAGAAGAAAACTCTCAGTTCATTGTGTCATCATGCATCAGCATGGCTTCATGCTCTTTCTCATCGCTAAACTATCTGTTTTTGCTTCTTTTTCAGAAGGTTGACGGACTGAAGCCACACACGTATCTCTTACTGTTTTTCTGTAGATTGCTGAAACAATGATCAAGATCGGTAAGCTTCTATCGAAACGCCCAGTGATTCAGGCTGAAGTTCAGGCTATCAAAGAAAAAAGAAAGCCGAAGGTAAATTTGGCTCTTTACAATTTGATCACCTATTCACCTTCAGGCGAGCTGTGCACATAGTTTAATTGTCATCTCGCTTATTTTGTCAGTTTGGAGAACTTCAGTTTGAATTGACAACACAAAATGCCTACATCGGTGCCACAATTGAACTGGTATTCGGGTTGGCTTCTAGACCATACTGCATGTACACCATTTCTTTTATTAAAGCAATCCTTTGCTTGGTAAGCTGCGGTGCATGAGTATGGTATTATATTTTCGATAGATAAGGTCCGTGAGGAACATGCCACATGTTACTTTATGTGGCAATGATGACCAATATCAATAAATAAGTAGATGGATTATTACAGTTATAAAAGATGGTGTCAACTTAGAGTAATTTGAACCCTTCAGAAGTATGATCTTTATCTTTCTGCGGCAATGTTGACCAATATCAATAAATAAGTAGATGGATTATTACAGTTATAAAATATGGTGTCAACTTCGAGTTCAATATAGGCTTTTGGGAGAATTATAATGAATAGTTCAAGTTTCATTTGTTACATATCTTAAATTCAGCTAACGGGAAAACTATAAATAACTAGCTCCATAATACACATATGAAGCTTACCTTCACTTGAAGCCCCAAAAATGCATATAGTATCTATTGCTCTGCTTTCGTTCTTTACAGTGATTTAGATGATAATTTGCAACATGTCCAAAGTCAGATTTTGATTCTACACTTTATCTTTTTAAATCGTTCTTGACCTATATACAAGTGATTAGTAGTAGTACTTTAAATGCTTCTTTCAATTCATCTGCCCTACGTTCCTTTATTTAGATTTCTCCTATAGCTTTGCTGTTTGTGGCTTTCAGAGTAGTGTGCTTCTTCGTGCTGCAGGTTTTCAGACATGCTCAAACTATTATTGTGCTGAGGAGAATCATATTTCTAGACAAGTCTGGGTACTATTTTTTCCATTTAGTATCTATTGCTCTGCTTTCGTTTTTTACTACTTTTGACCTGCTTCTTGGTCAGATGTATTTGCCGACGTAGAAATTTGAGATAGATTTCGAAAAAGAGAACGCTTAAGTAAATCAAGGATTCCACAACTCCGGTTGATATATAATGCACATTGTGAAACATGCAAATGGATAACTGGAACTGACAAAAGTGGTAGAACTGATAACTGGAACTGACAAAAGTGGTAGCACATTGTCAAATTTTTATTTGATGCAGAGAAATAGAAACACGTTTATGTACCTGCTGCCCTGAAAAAAGTGGTAGCACATTATCAAATTTTTATTTGATGTAGACAAGTTATTATTTGAGAAAAGCAAAAAGGTATACACGTTCATGTAACTGACAAAAGTTAGGACAAAATCCATTTGCCCTGAGGTGCAACTACTATTTGTACCAGATGCATGTTATTACCTGCGTCTAAATAAGAAGGTTATTCAAATAAAGTGAATGGGAACTTACAGATTATAATAAGTTTTCATTTGCAGGTTAAATCAATCTAACACGTACCGAGCGATGTTCTGATACAATTGCACTATCCTAAAGCATAAGTGAAATCATCTCAAACGGTTTTCATGTTAAGGAGCCACACGAATAGATACATCCAATGTACGTGCTGGAAGGAGAAACTCACTCGCATGCTCAGAACTACATGCTACGATTTAGCTCAAACTATTATTTGTACTACTATGTTTTTCTCTGTAGTTTATATTTGCCTATTGTCATTTATAAAAATCTCTAATTTGGATTATTAAACTGCAGCGCAGTGTATCTCAGCTACGAGCTCCTAAAAATGTTATTTTAGTTCTCTTTGCTTTCAGAACTGGGTGTACTGAAATATTAATAGGGACATAGTCTTTTATTAAGTGCTTTGGTAATAGGTACATTAGCATAAGTAACTTACTAATTCATCGCCTATTCCAGTCTGCGTTGTAATATTGTGTTTGGCGGTAGTTTGTAATATGATGAATTGCTACGGATTCACTTTCTTTTCAGAAGTTGCCTTTCAAACAGAATTCTGCTAGATTGTTTCTTCTCTGTCTGGATACTATGGTCGATGCTAGCCAGTCAAACTGTTGTAATTTCATAGATGCCTAGCAAGTATAATTACATATTGTATATTACCAAAATCATTCATAAAAACATCACGATGTTTGGACTGTGGGACTCTGTATGCTATGTTGTGCCATAAGTGTCTTCTTATTTTAGTTTTCATTGCAATAATTAATCTTGGTATCGGGGTTTAAAGAAATTTACCGATATTTGATCTCTTCAGATTATGAACAGATGACAAATGTGGAATCACTTGGTAATTTCTGTCATAAGAATCTCATGTTCGTCATTAATTTTCAGGTGATTTGGAATTAATACCGCATGGAAATTGCTGAAGCTGGTGCCATCATGCTGCCTCTTATGTGTTAACATTGCCTTTATAATTTGGTTCCTTTTTAGTTCCATTTTTGTATTGCATATCTTAATACATATATAATATTATTAGCTTATTTTTTGGCCCGGGTGTAAAATTACGAGCACCCTTAAAATAATGATTTTTTCTTAGATGTATCCTTTATTCTTAATTTGTTGCCGCATTTTCCAAACAATATTTCTCCATTGTAATTTCAACGTGAGTTTCCCGACCTCCACGACGATAATGTCCAGTTGATTATATTTAACCACACTAGATGATTTAACGGAAATGGTGCGGCGTGTCGCCGCGTCAAGTTGCCTAGTTCCCAATAGAAACAAGCATATTTGTTCCTGAAGCATCGTCTTCTCCGAGCATCGCACGTCCCTGAGCTGCAGCCACGGGTGCCGACAAGCCGTGCGCCTGGGTCGCCTCGCCGCTAATTAACAAGACCCGGCCGCCTGATTCCAGAAGGGAGCATGTTTTTGTTTGGAGATGCTGTCAGAACGTGCTTGGCTCAGCGCCTGGGTCCCGTTTGTAAGCAGGTTTCGCGGAAAGAAAAGTATGCATAAGGACACAGCTTTTCTTTCGATCACGACAAGAACTTCCGTTCATTAAACTAAGTTTCGACTTATCTTTACAAATGGATAAGTTTTTTTAATGGATAAGTTGACTTCACATATAGTTTCGATTAAGAACACGCACCATATACTATTATGATCCATCTAATTGATTTTCTTCTGGAATAAACAATCGTGCTTAATAAACGATGAGAGCTAGCCGTTGGTGTCGGTCGGAGCTGCGCGTTCTGTTGATCTCTTACAATTCCAAAAAGGTGTGAATCAAGCATACGTTAGTGGCCATAATGCAAACCTTCCATGTGATATCTGCCAGGCCAGCCACGCAGCGAAGTCACGAAACTTGAAGCAGATCACTAGTGACATATGAATTTTGCGCTGCACTGCCACGTCTGTCCCACATATGAATTTTCTACGCCGTATTAACTTCCCTATAAAATATAAATACACGGCACGCGCTGTGGACGTTCCGTTCTTTACTTCTCTTGTCTCGTCCCTTGTACGTATCCGCTCACATGTCTTGAGATTTAGCGCAAGTACCTTCCAGTCCAAGCGATTGATTACTCGCTTAGCACTAAGTCCGAGCGATTACTACTAGTCCCTGCTATTCTGTCCCAGTTTTGAACGAAGTAGTAGTATGTTTCCCATCACATTTCGGATAGATTTCACCACCGGTAGCTTTTTTCTTAGTACAATCGTCGTTTACGATTCTAAGTACAATGCTTTTGTTTTTCGTACGAGAGCTCCTCCTCCTGAAACCTAGCCGCGCCACCACATTCACCTCCACCATGGAAGAATTGGCTTCACAATATCTTTCTCGACAGCTACTTTCTTGACAATGGTGTTTCGTACTCTTTTTTTTAGATAATAGGGTGCGGATCCCCGGCCTCTGCATCAAAATGATGCACACAGCCACCGCAATTATTTAAAATCTGAATATCTCAACGTTTACAAATCATGGATCACTCAAAGTGAATACAAAAATCAACCACTTAAACAAAGTTCTATCCATCAAGTCTCTTATGATGTCGTCACCCACCCCGGCAGAAGATAGCCCGTATGACCATCATCATTCGAGTACAAGCGGTATCCATGAGACCACGCCGCTCCACAGGGAGAAGAAATGACCACATGTGGATCCATTAAGTCGCCTTGTTGATAACCTGCAAATAATGAGTAGATGTTGCATTGTTAAATATAATGTCATTTCTGCAGTTCCAAACAGCCCATAACACAGCCGCAGTGCCTATCCGAAAAAGCTCCTTGGACGTCTTATCTACCCCATTAAGCCAACTTCCAAACAAATTCGAAATACTAGAAGGAGGTTTAATGTTAAAGGTAAAATGAATCATTCGCCAAATATCGCGCATAAAAGGACAAGATATAAATAGGTGTTCTACAGACTCATCTGTATCACAAAAAACGCATTTTTTACACCCAATCCATTTTCTTTTAACTAGATTGTCCTTGGTCAAAAGCTCTTTTCTATGCAAGAACCACAAGAAAATTCGTATCTTTAATGGTACTTTCAATTTCCACAAATATTTTCGCAAATATGTGGTGTGTCCATTCATTAGCTCAGCGTAGTATGATTTAACCGAAAAAACTCCCGTTGGAGTTAAGCTCCAGTTAAACTTGTCTGGCTCATCTGTCAGCTGAATTTGCATTAATCTTTCAACTAAATGAAACCAAAGTTCTTTATTATTTCCTACCAAGTTTCTTCTAAAACGCAAGTTGATAGGAGTACTTCCGAATACAGACGCAACTGTAAAATGCTTATCAGACGCAATAGCATACAGAGATGGATATTTTTGTCTACTGAGTACACTATTGCATACTCCTGTAGTCCAGTGTCTCCCATGAGTATTTCCCTCTGTAGAATAGAACCACTCATGCCATTCCCGTGATCTGAACTCTGCGGCGATCATGCGTAATCTGGCTTCGATGCTGAGACGAGCACCTACCTGTACGTGAGTGACCACCGCATGGCTGCTCCCAAATTCCCAATAGAAACAAGCATATTTGTTCCTGAAGCATCGTCTTCTCCGAGCATCGCACGTCCCTGAGCTGCAGCCACGGGTGCCGACAAGCCGTGCGCCTGGGTCGCCTCGCCGCTAATTAACAAGACCCGGCCGCCTGATTCCAGAAGGGAGCATGTTTTTGTTTGGAGATGCTGTCAGAACGTGCTTGGCTCAGCGCCTGGGTCCCGTTTGTAAATTGTAAGCAGGTTTTGCGGAAAGAAAAGTATGCATAAGGACACAGCTTTTCTTTCGATCACGACAAGAACTTCCGTTCATTAAACTAAGTTTCGACTTATCTTTACAAATGGATAAGTTTTTTTAATGGATAAGTTGACTTCACATATAGTTTCGATTAAGAACACGCACCATATACTATTATCCATCTAATTGATTTTCTTCTGGAATAAACAATCGTGCTTAAAAAACAATGAGAGCTAGCCGTTGGTGTCGGTCGGAGCTGCGCGTTCTGTTGATCTCTTACAATTCCAAAAAGGTGTGAATCAAGCATACGTTAGTGGCCATAATGCAAACCTTCCATGTGATATCTGCCAGGCCAGCCAGGCAGCGAAGTCACGAAACTTGAAGCAGATCACTAGTGACATATGAATTTTGCACTGCACTGCCACGTCTGTCCCACATATGAATTTTCTACGCCGTATTAACTTCCCTATAAAATATAAATACACGGCACGCGCTGTGGACGTTCCGTTCTTTACTTCTCTTGTCTCGTCCCTTGTACGTATCCGCTCACATGTCTTGAGATTTAGCGCAAGTACCTTCCAGTCCAAGCGATTGATTACTCGCTTAGCACTAAGTCCGAGCGATTACTACTAGTCCCTGCTATTCAAAATGAGTGTCCCAGTTTTGAACCAAGTAGTAGTATGTTTCCCATCACATTTCGGATAGATTTCACCACCGGTAGCTTTTTTCTTAGTACAATCGTCGTTTACGATTCTAAGTACAATGCTTTTGTTTTTCGTACGAGAGCTCCTCCTCCTGAAACCTAGCCGCGCCACCACATTCACCTCCACCATGGAAGAATTGGCTTCACAATATCTTTCTCGACGGCTACGTTCTTGATAATGGTGTTTCGTACTCTTGACTCCTAGCAACATCGACCATGATGTTCAGTTGCTTTTCCATGTAATACCGGTGTTGCTACTATTGCCAATGTTTGTTGATTAGTTTAATAGCTGTGTGGGTGCATGTAAAATTGGCAATGTGGATTAAATTTAAAATTATGAGAGAACACTCGCTAGTATTTACGGGTCTGTGGTTTGGTTTCGTACATCTTTCTGTGGCTTTTTTCCAGAAAAGTACAAGATTGTTCATGGAAGAACAAATAGCTTGAAGATTTTCTTGTTTATTTTAGACTTTGTTCTGAAATTGTTATAGTCAGCTCATGTATCTACCATGTAAAATTCGTTACTATCATGTTATTGATTGTCAAAAAAAAAAAGATTGTCAAAAAAAAGGTACTAGGCTTTTATTTGGAAATATAGAACGTCAAGGGCCTGCGTGCAAGAAACCACCCACTAAGATTCATTGAAAACAACCCATGGAAAGCGGAGGAGGAGACGGAGGAATCCAAGCAACGGTCTCTTTGGGCAGGCAAAAAGAAAAAAGACTAAAAAATCAGGCCACCGTCTTCCCCCAAATCAACACGGCAGAGATCGTCGTGGGGAGCAGTCCAGTCGCACGCGGTGAGGCCGGCCGGCGCCACTCCCAGACTTTTCCCCCACCGTCGGTCCAAGCCCATCCCCAAGTCAAAAACCCCAACCTCCCCGCAAACTTCCCCACCAGAAATCGCTCGCACGGACCCCAGGAGCCATCCATCCATGGCTGCGGCCGTCCGGAGAAACGTCGCGTCCGCGCCTTCCGGAGCCGCCGGCCGTCTTCACCACGCATTGGTAACTAATTACCCGCTTTTCCCCTTTAGCTATTGCTTGAGCACTACATGTTACCAGTGCAAAGCTGCTGCTGTTGCGGTAGTAGGTTGGCCTGTTGGTGATGTGATCCCGGGAGCACTGTTTCGGTGGTTAGGTTAGGGGATTGCTTCGTTCAGATCTGTTAATAACTACGGATTCCTCGGGAAGGAGGATGGGTTAAGGTGACATGAGCAGCCGTGGGGCTGAGTTGCGCTAGATTTGGAGTAATCCTCGGTGGTTCTGCAGTAGTATCACTCTATCGGACATGCTAACCACTGTCCTAATTATCTGCGTAATTACTGGTAGTAACGGATGGGTCCACGGAAAATGCTTGCCTTCTCCTCCACCCGCTTCGGCAAAGCTCATCAATAGCCTTGACCTGCACTCATGTTTGCAGGGGTAGGACGGATTCGTGCATCCCGTCCCTTTGGCTTATTGGGTGCTTCGTCTTGTTTATTGGTCTATTATTATATGCCTTGCTTCTTGCTTGTGGTCTTATGATGGTGCATTTCTGGCAGATGGTGTAGGAGGGGAAGGTAAGTGGTAGAGCTTAATGGGGGCGATTGGAGGTGACGAGTCAGTGCAGTGGGACAAGATGAATGGAGCTGAGGTGATGAATGGCGGTGGAAGTGGCACAGGAGGGCTGGATAGGATACAGGTGTTAGTCAGGGTGAGACCGCTGAGCGACAAGGAGATTGCAAGGGGTGAGCCTGCGGAGTGGGAGTGCATCAATGACACCACCATCATGTTCCGGAGTACCTTCCCGGATCGACCCACTGCTCCAACCGCGTACACATTTGGTCAGTCGCTGTGTTTTGCTTTTGATGCTACATTTTTTCTGGTTTGTAATTGCTCTGAAACTGTAATATGGTAAATTAGTTTGTAGAGTACTATAGTTTGTATTGTTTTGGGGTAACAATTTCATAGCACTTGCTCTAGTCCAATGTCTTTTGGAAGCAATACTCATACATCATATTTCTTTTCACAGTTTCACATGTACTTGATGTGTTACGGTTCAGGTCCCAGTAGATTATCACTGCATAGTGAACATGCCTTTAGTTATTATTGACATTGTTTAGAGCATTTCAGTGTACTCAATTGCTGTTTAAGGATCTCAAATGAATTGGGTTCACTATTACGTTGCCTCGCGTGTATCTTTGCTAACATAAATTTCTTATATTTGCAGACAGGGTATTTCATTCTGAATGCAATACCAAAGAAGTCTACGAGGAAGGGGTTAAGGATGTTGCCCTCTCTGTAGTTAGTGGCATTAACTGTGAGTGCAAACTACACTAAACATGAGTCGAAAATTTTAAAACATCATAGCTTAGAACTAAACCAGGATGTGTTTATCTCTCAGCAAGTGTTTTTGCCTACGGGCAAACAAGTAGTGGGAAGACATACACTATGACTGGAGTTACAGAATGCACGGTAGCAGACATATATGATTATATTAACAAGGTGATCAACTCCCAGCCAAGCAAAGCTTTCATGGTTAGGTTTTGGTCTCAACTGTTACAAAGTCCTCAAATCGATGTTTTGTTTTCAGCATGAAGAGAGAGCATTTGTGTTGAAGTTCTCAGCAATTGAAATATATAATGAAGTTGTCAGGGATCTTCTGCGTGCAGAAAATACTCCTCTTAGACTTTGGGATGATTCAGAGGTAAAAGGTATTCTTTCTCAGCCTTTTTATCTTTTATTATGTTATGTTAACTGTTTTATGCGGTATATTGTACAGAAAGGCACCTATGTGGAGAATCTTACGGAGGTTATATTAAGGGACTGGAACCACCTCAAGGGACTTGTTTCTGTGTGTGAAGGTGCAATATTGATTACCAATAGCAGTTTGTATTTTGTCGAACCAGTGAATATTGCATTTTCTCATTTGCTTTATGTGCTTGTAATAGCTCAAAGAAGGACAGGGGAGACCTTCTTAAATGAGAAAAGCTCCAGATCCCATCAAATCCTTAAATTGGTCTGTCTTTTACTTGGTTATATTTATGAATTATTTTGATGTGTATGTATCCCACTTTTCATAGATGTGTGCATTGTTGGCTGACCTATTCAATGTTTACCAATCAATTCAGACTGTTGAAAGTTCTGCTCGTGAGTTCTTAGGAAAGGATAAGTCAACTACCCTTGTGGCTAGTGTGGTAAGTAGACGCAACAGTTTGATAAGTTCTCGCAATGTTTAAAAGAACTGTAAACTCCATTGATTCTTCCCATGCAGAACTTTATTGATCTGGCGGGAAGTGAGCGTGCATCTCAGGCAATGTCAGCTGGCACGAGGCTGAAAGAAGGTTGCCATATCAATAAAAGTTTGCTTTCCCTTGGCACTGTCATTAGGAAGCTAAGGTTGCAATCTCACTCTCAATGTTGTTTTGTTTATCTCTTGCCTGTGTAATTATGGAAGTATTTTGTTAGTTACTCTCATTTCAGTTATACATTTTCATTTATGCAG
Source organism: Poa pratensis (assembly GCA_947311845.1). Taxonomy (NCBI): domain Eukaryota; kingdom Viridiplantae; phylum Streptophyta; class Magnoliopsida; order Poales; family Poaceae; genus Poa; species Poa pratensis. The sequence goes on along the minus strand of CAMZMU010000033.1, from coordinate 58,955,932 downwards.
CATGGGAAGTAATGCACACATACCGTATAGAGATTCCAAGCTTACACGCATATTACAGCCGTCTTTGGGAGGTAATGCAAGAACTGCAATTATATGTACACTCAGCCCTGCGACAAGTCACATTGAGCAATCAAGAAATACACTCTTCTTTGGGAGTTGTGCAAAGGATGTATCTACGAATGCTCAGGTTAATGTGGTCATGTCTGATAAAACATTAGTTAAACATTTGCAAAAAGAAGTTGCTAGATTGGAGAGTGAGTTGCGGCACCCAGTTTCTGGTTCCAGCCTGGAAGCACAAGTCAAGGAAAAAGACAACCAAATCAGAAAGGTGAGTCCTACTTCTGACCTTCTGTTTGTCTCCCTGCTCTTTCTTCACAGTTCATACATTATGAACACTCAATTTTCTGTGCATGAACGTTCATTTTTGTGCCATGAGCACATGTATACTTACAAAAAAAAAAGATACACTCTGCATCCCTCTCTCAGATAAACTCTCTTTCATTCTATACGTTTCTAATATTTCATGTCTTTACAGATGGAAAAAGAAATAAAAGAACTGAAGTCACAACGTGATCTGGCTCAGTCTAGGTTGCAGAATTTGCTGCAAGTTGTTGGCGATCGTGACCCAAAGCACCAGGTATATTCACTGTACTTCTGGTTACTACATATTAGCCTTGCTCCAGGATGGATTTGTTATTTTGTTTTCTCTGCATGTTTTAGGTATCAGGAAAGCGTTCAGTCAGAAGCCCTCCATCTGTTGGAATGCCCCCAAGCATGAGCAGAGATGACAGTTCTCAGATCTCTCACGATGATTCAGATCATTACAAGGAAGTGCGATGTATTGAGACCGATGTAACTGAAGGACATGAATGTTTGTCTTTATCAGCTGGTGAAAGTACGAGCCCACGAGTTTCAAACAGGAATTCTAGCATGCTTGGTAATGATTTAAATGCGTCGGTGAATTCAAGGTTTCATGGTGAAACTCCTATTACTTTGGAGCAACATTTAGAGAACATCAGAAGGCCCTTTATCACTAAAGATCTAGGATCTTCAACACGCAACCCATCAAGCTGTCGAGTGATTGGTAGAAGCAGGAGCTGTAGATCACTAACAGGGTCTACCTTACTTGATGATCTAGAGATGGAGGATTGCACGCCAGTAAACAGAAGTTTGGTGAACTTTCCAGGAAGACCCGAAGAGTATCATAGAAGAGGATCTGCACTAAACTATGATGCTGGGAATGAAACTCTTTCAAGGGCAGGATCCATGCTTTCCGAAATGAGCACGTCGAAGGGTGCAACCAAGTCAAATGGTTCTGCTGCAGGTGATGCAGAATTTACTGGTATAGGTGAATTTGTTGCTGAACTTAAGGAGATGGCTCAGGTTCATTATCAGAAACATTTAGGTGACCAGGTACGAGACTGTATTTACTTTGTTATTATAGAGGCTCATTTAATTATTTTACTTGGAAGGAAAATGGGTGACAAAATTAATGAATTACTGCAAGAAAAAAGTTTGATACAGTTTCTGCCATAAGCGATGACAGTTAGAAAATACAATAAATTTACTGTTCTCTTGAGATCTTTCATTAGTAGGTCCACAACATAATAGTTTGCTTTGCTATTTACATAGACCGAACAAAATGAACAAAAATCTACTGAAATGTTTTATTTCATTGCAGCAGTAACTCAATAATTTATTTGTATTTGTAATCCATGTTGTAGAATGCAAATGGGAGGAGCATTGGATTAGACCAGGTGATGGATGCTTTGCAATCACCTTCTAGATGGCCAATGGAATTTGAGAAGAAGCAACAAGAGATCATTGAGCTTTGGCACGCTTGCAGCATTTCCTTGGTCCACAGGACATACTTTTTCTTGCTATTCAAAGGAGAATCAGCCGACTCCATTTACATGGAAGTGGAGCTCCGGAGGCTATCGTTCCTTAGAGATACTTTTTCTAGGGGAAGCACTCCCAGCAATTCGATCGTAGGCAGCCTCAGTTCTTCCCCAGTTGCGAGGTAAGTGATCGCTAACGCACCGATTTTCTCTATTCCTCTTGCATACCCTTGATGAAAAAGAAGAAAAGCAACTTAGAGCGTCCGATGTCTATGCAGCGCCAAGAAGCTGCAGCGCGAGAGGGAGATGCTTGCCAGGCAGATGCAGAAGCGATTCTCCGTGGAGGAAAGGAACCACATGTACACCAAATGGAGCGTTTCACTGGACTCCAAGAAGAGGAAGCTGCAGGTAGCTCGCCGCCTTTGGACGGAGACCAAAGATATGGAGCATGTCAGGGAGAGCGCGTCCCTTGTCGCCAAGCTGATCGGGCTCCAGGAGCCAGGGCAGGTCCTCAGGGAGATGTTCGGGCTCAGCTTCGCGCCGCAGCAGCCACCCACCCGGCGGTCCTCTAACGGTTGGAGATACGGGATCCCTTCGTTTGGCTGATTTGGATCCATGACACAGGGCAAGATGACAGGATGATGCCGCTGACCGAAAAATCTTTTTATTTATTTCTCTCATTTTATCTTGGTGTTGCGTGTTCTGATTGTCCATATAGGATATCAGGACACACATACATGCGGGCGTTCGTTTGTGCCCACCGGTTTCGTGCGTGATTTCTTAGCAGACGCCGCCGGTCTTGATTGCTAACATTAACGTACCACTGCAAATCCAAACGCTGTTGTACAATGTGTGCTTGCAAGTAGTACCAGATTTTTTCTGAACATTCCGATGTGTTGTCTTAAAAACTTCCAAGTTGTAAGCGCGTTGGAGTAACGGAACGTGATGTCGCCTTACTGTCGCAACTTGAACCAAGGGATGTAAGTGAAGACTGAAGAGTGTCACGAAATAGTGCAACCCGTCAACGGTTTCTGTGGTTACAGCTTATTCACAGCATCTCTGAAATGTGTTCCGCTCAGGCTCTGTAGTAACAGGCCTCGCTGTAGTGTGCAGACGCTGGAACAGCATAGCGCTTGACAATGGACCTGACTGCGCTCAGGCGACGTGATGACAATCTGTAGCTCATTTTGAACATCCCGACGTGTTGTCACGTTACTGTCGCAGCTTCAAGCAATTCCGTTGAGAGAGCCTTCATGATATTGAAATTTCAAATTCTTCTCAGGATGCCAAAGTATGACATTTCCACCTAGAAGATGATTGTTGCTGCGACTATGACCTCGCACAGCTATATTCGTGCACATGATAGAGAAGATATCCATTTGTGATAGGGATTGCATGGAACTCCGGAACGATATATATAAGCCGTATGCGGTTCCTCCCGGTGCTTCGAATTAGTCAACTCCGAATTGACCAGCATTACAACCGAACTTTCTGAACGTTTTTGTTCAAAAAAAAAAACTACCGAACTGGCCGGCCCATCTACTGCAGCAGCTGTTTAGACGCCGGAACACGCGCTTCGTGAGTTCGCGTGGTGTGGAGAAGGTCCATGACTGTTTGCGTGGTAGTTTTTCATGTTTGACAGTGTTCTCCGTTTGTTTAGTTGGCAGAGCTGGGGAAGCGAGCTCGATTTTTTTACAAAAATAGCCCCCTGCCCAATGCAATTGTCAAAAATGGCCTCCTCTGAAAATTTTTGCCAAAAATGCCCCTGGCGGGAAGACAGCGAAGCGACACGTGTCCTCCCGCCATTCCAGCTAGCGGGAAGTCTCTTCCCGCCATACCAAGTGGCGGAAAGTATCCTCCCGCTGTACCAAGTGGCGGAAAGTGCCTTGGCATCGAGCACCAGTCTGCGTCTCGTCGTGCGGACCCCACCACCTCCCGCCACTCTAGATGGCTGTATGTGCCACGTGTCGCCGCAGGAGACTTCCCGCCATTCCAGATGGCGGGAGGACACGTGTCGCTTCGCTGTCTTCCCGTCAGGGTCATTTTTAACAAAAAATTTCAGAGGGGCCATTTTTGACAATTGCATTGGGCATGGGGCTATATTTGTAAAAAAATCAGCGAGCTCGGTCTGCAGCAGCAGCAGCACTACTACTTCTGTTACCCGCCCGGCCCGGTGGGAAAGCATCCACAGCATAGGAGACCGAAGAAGACGGAGAGAGAGGAGCACGCGCGGGTTTCTGCTCAGGTAGCCCGCGACGGAAGAAAATCTTATACGACTGATACGTCTCAAACGTATCTATAATTTATGATGTTCCATGTTGATATTATACCAATTGTTACATGTTTTACATACACTTTATTGCATTTTTATGCATTTTCTGGTACTAACCTATTAACAAGATGCCACAGTGCCAGTTCCTGTTTTCTGTTGTTTTTGTATTTCAGAAAAGCTATTCTGAAAATATTCTCGGAATTGGACGAAACATGGACAGGACCTCCTATTTTTTCAACACGTACACGGAGTCCAAAGGAGAGACGGAGGCGACCGAGGAGACGGCCACACCATAGGGCGGCGCGGCCCCACCTCCAACCGCGCCGCGGTGTGGTGTGGGCCCCTCGGGTCGCTCCAGCCGCCGCTCTTTCGCCTATTTATTCATCTTCACGGGAAAACCCTAAACACCCGACCCATTATCCACGAAAAGTTCCAGAGACGCCGCCGCCGTCAACCCTAGCTCGGGAGGGTTCAGAAACTCTTCCCGGCTCCCTGCCGGAGAGGGTAATCATCACCGGAGGGCTCTACATCACCATGTCTGCCTCCGGAGTGATGCGTGAGTAGTTCATATTTGGACTACGGGTCCATAGCAGTAGCTAGATGGTTGTCTCTCCACTTTATGCTATCATGTTTAGATCTTCTGAGCTGCCTATCATGATCAAGATCATCTTATTGTAATGCTACATGTTGTGTTTGCTGAGATTCGATGAATATTGAATACTATGTCAAGTTGATTATCAATCTATCTTATATGTTATTTATGATCTTGCATGCTTTCCGTTACTAGTAGATGCTTTGGCCAATTAGATGCTTGTAACTCCAAAAGTTAGTATTTATGCTAGATAGTGGGTTCATGCCTCCGGTAATCTGGGAGAGTGACATCAACTTCTAAGATTGTGGATGTGTTGTTGCCACTAGGGATAAAATAACCGATGCTTAGCTTAAGGGTGCGCCGTTAGGTCTAATGCATTTGTTTACATTACGCACATTACTTAATGCGATTATCCGTTGCTTGCAACTTAATACCAACGGGGAACTCGGTATGACAACCTCGAGGTGGATTATTAGTCATAGACGTTGTTAGATAACGGTCTATGTATTTTGTCGTAATGCCCACATGAATATCATAGTAATCATCATGTCATATATATGCATTGTCATGCGCTCAATATTTTGTCAATTGCCCAGCTGTAATTTGTTCACCCAGCATGTTAGTTATCTTTTATGGAGAGACACCACTAGTGAACTGTGGACCCCGGTCCATTCTTTTACACTGATAATACAACCAACTGCAATCATTATTCCTTTTCATTCTCTGCAATTAAACACTATTTTCCACACCATACGTTTAATTCTTTGTTTTCAGCAAGCCGGTGCGATTGACAACCTTACTGTTTCGTTGGGGCAAAGTAGTTTGATTGTGTTGTGTGCAGGTTCCACGTCAGCGCGCCACTGACAACCTTCAGAAGTGATTTCTTACTCCTACTTGTTCGATTAAATCTTGGTTTCATACTGAGGGAAACAGCTGCTACACTGCTTCATACCTTTCTCTTGGGGTCTCCCAACGAACGTGTGATCCACGTCATCAACGACCTAGGTCGTACGCCCTGCTTGTCTGGACTAACTTCCCCAAACGACATCTGGCAGTACCAATCTCAAAGCAGTCCGGCCATCTTATCCCCAACCCCACCTACCGCATCGGACTAGTACCTTGGCCAAAACTAGTTTGGGCAAGCAGATGGCGCGCGGACCACCGGTCGAGCCGTGGTCATTTATGCTAGGGAAGAGCAGCGAGCGCTGTGGAGCTTGGTCATGGACGCTAGGGAGAGCCGCGAGCTCGCCGGCGGAGTTGCGAGCGACGAGGCAGATGGTCATGGTTCGCGACGGCGTTGGGGCAATGAGAGGCGTGGTCGTGCACGCCAAGGGAGAGCAGCGAGCTCCGGGGAGCGTTGCCGTGGACGTCGGGGGACAGCCACGAGCTCGCTGGAGTCCCCAAGCGACGGCGTCGAGAGACAACAGGAAAGGAGTCCACAGCCAGGAGCGAGCCAAGGTTGAAGAAGGAACGGAAAAAGTAAAATATCCAGCCTGATTGCTTTGCGATTAGTATTGCCAGGTGGCGTTCGGAGGGGTTGGTCCAGCCATCCAGTGCGTACGACCAGGTCGCATAAGATTTTCTTCCGATGATCGCTTCTTTTCTTTTCTCGTGGAGTGCAGACAAGTACCCTGTCGCGTGGGTCCTGTCCTGGGAGTCATGAGTCCGCGGGTAATAATGATGGACATGGGAGCATCTCCACCGGGGGCCTCCAAATCGGTGTCCGGCACTCCCCAATTGAGGCCAATTGGGGGTGCCGGACATGTGTCTGCCCGAATGGAGGGTGCAGCCCACAGAGGCGCACCCGAAAGGCCCACCCCCAAACGGCCCTAATTTTGAGCATTAGATCGAACACCTTGCGGGCACAGGAACCGCCGCCGGTTCACCTTCGCGTCGCGTCGGAACACGGCGGTTGGTGTGGACGTGCAACCGCCGCCGCGTCGCTTCGGGGTGGCGTTCGCACCGCTTAGCAGCATTATAATCGTCCTCGCCGGCCGCACGACGCTCACATTCTCTCCGCGAACCACCACCCACAACTCGCTCGCCATGTCGTCGCCTGAGAAGGAGGCCGTGGTCGCCGATCAGGAGGAGGAGAAGGAGGCCGTGGTGGTCGCCGATCAGGAGCAGGAGGCCGTGGTGACCGCCGATCAGGAGGAGGAGAAGGAGGCCGTGGTGGTCGCCGATCAGGAGCAGCAGCAGGAGGCCGTGGTTGCCGCCCAGGACGCCGAGGCCGAGCAGGAGCAGGACGCCGAGCCCGCAACTCCATCACCGGCACGCCCTGCTTTCTCACCGTGGGAACCTTGGTCCCCGTGGCCTTCCCGTGTGACTGGTGCACATGCAGCACCGGCCGTCCCCCAGGCAGCGGCACCGGAGTAGCAGCTGGGTACTCCAGACGCGGCGCCGGCGGACAACGGGCCTGGAACACCGCCACCCAACGCTGACTGCGATGACGACCGAGTAGTGTTTCCTAGTTTCTAGTTGTAATCGTATGTAATAATTGGATGCATGCATTAATAAAAGTCTTCAATAGATGCGGCTACCAAATTGTTCAACTGCGTCGGATATGAAATCCCGGCCATGACATAGTTTCGACCGCGCCGGAGAGCAAGTCTCCAAGCGCCGGCCATCAAAATAGGTTCGACCTCGCCGGAGAACTAGTCTCCAATGCAGGCCATCAAAAAGGCGCCCCCGGCGCAATGGTGCAAGCCGATCACGCATCGGTTTCCTCGTCCTTGACCTCCTCACCTTCTTCTTCGGATTCCTCGAGCGCCGCCGCTTCGGCCGCCGCCTTCTCAGCCTGAAAGCGCCTTCGTTCGGACACGAAGTAGGCCTTCTGGTTGGGGCTCATGTCGCTCGTGTTGGTGGCCATGAACAGACGCTCCTCCTTCTTCTCATGGGCCTTGAGCTTGGTCTTTTGCATCTCGAAGTAGATTTCCCACTTTTTTTCGGCCGCAGCTTTATCTTCTTCTTCTCGGCACTCGACGTGGCCAACTCGGTGACGTAGAGCTTCACTGACTCTTGGATGCTGCACGACGAGGCCGTCGTCTTCTTGCCAGCCCTGGCGGCCGCCTTGCACGCCTTGATTCCCATCTCTGGACGATCGGCGCTGGCGGCCGGCGGCTTCCTTTCATCTCCCTCGGCCACATCCTTGACATGGCACTTCCATTTCGGGCAGTCGTGAAGCGCCTCCCAGCAATGCATCAACTTGTATGCCTTCTTACCATCCATCGCTAAGTCGACGTACATGTAGCCGACATCGTTCAACTCCGCAAACAAAGACAAGTCAAATATGTTTGTAAACATAGCCGGTTACAAGTAAGACGCAAGTTAAGATGACCGGATAACCTTGTCGGTGTCATTCTTGCCACTCTCTTCTCTATTCATGATTTGCTCATGGCAACCATGAAACTTGTCAGTGAGCGTCGAGATGATGCCCCACCGGCTTTCAACCGATTTGGCATTGCGATTGGGCAACACATCATGAGGTGGATACGCCCTTCTCTCGGTGTAGTCTTTATGTATGCGTGCCCAATAGGCATCCCTCTTTTGGTTGGCGTCGGTCGTGCCGCTCATGCTCACGGCCATCCACGACTCGCACAACAACACGTCCTCTTTGTCGCTCCAAGTCTGGCCTGTGTAACCTGCCTTCCTGCCGCCATCCTCTTCCTCTTCGCCTTCCTCTTCTTCGCCCTGGCCATGGTCGCCCGCCCCTTCTTCGCCCTGGTCGTGGTCGCCATCCCCTTCGTCGCCCTGGCCGAACTGATCTGCGTCGGCGCCTTCGTAGCCACCACCGGCGATCAGTTCAGCCATCACATCGGCGCCAGCATCCTACGCCACAAAACGGCGACACGGATTGCAATAAGTATACACAACAATAATTTGCATCCGGCCTCCGGCAATAAGTGCACACAACAACAATTTGCATCCGATCGCCCGCAATAAGTGCGCACAACAACAATCCGCTGGGCAACACAATAAATGAGCGGATCAGCAAGATAAATAGCACGCACCTGGCTGAGTGGGTTGGCCGTGTTGCCGACTTCATGCCCGAAGAGGTGGCCGCGGGAAGCAGTCGCGTCGCCGCTTGTGGATGCCGTCCGCCGCAGCGCCGGCGAGTTGGCGAACAACGACACCTCGTTCAGATCGATGGCCTCGTGGGGGGAAGCCGTGACTGCCGCGTCTGGTAGCCGGAGGTATCCTCGAAGAAGGCCGGGGCAGACGGCGACCCGCAAAAGTCGCCGCCGCTGGCTGGGCTTGAGCTACTTTGGCTCATGGCAATCAACATCTCGGCGGTATCTTTTGGCGAGGGCTCATTCGCCGCGTTGTCCTTCGCCTTCAGTCGCCTGAGATGCCGAAGGTGGGAAGCGGCTGTGCACAGGTCGGCCTGGCTCATTGGCGCCTTGACCACCGGCACCGAAAGCTCCTGCGGCTCCCGCTTCATCGCCTTCTTCTTCGGCTGTGACGACGCCGGCGGCTTGCGACCCCCTTGGGTTTCGAGAGGCCGACGGGCTTTGGCGGCATGGTGGCGGAAGGCGAGGAGGTCGCGGCAGCGGCGCAAGGGTTTGGAAAATGGAGGGAAGATTCCGAATTTTGGCGCCGGGGGCGGCAATGTAGAGGAAGGGGAATTGGGCGCCCGGGCTGTGTGTATGACGGGCGGGCCACCCCTGTCAGAGGGCATATCCGCCCCATGTCCGGCACCCACGAGAGGGCTTCCAAACTAGGAGGCCCTTTCGGGGGTGCCGAACACGATTTCGCTCGGGGCGACCTTTTGGGGGGTGCCGCTGGTGGCCGATTTTGGCGTCCGGACCCCCAATGGGCCTTTGGGGGATCATTTGGAGGCCCCCGGTGGAGATGCTCTCATGCCTTCGCCGTTTCCAAAGTTAGCATCTCCACTCGTCATCCCCAAAGCCCTCCCCAAAGGCTTGGGGCGCGTCCTGTTTCGTCCGGACGCGACCTAAATTTCGGCCGGCGCTACCGGCCCATCCCCACGCCGTGGGGGCCGCGTTGGTAGTGTCGGACGAAACGAAACGCGCCGTGGGTCCGCCCTGTCATAGACAGAGGCATGTGAGAGGGTGGCCTTCGTCCTGGTCGCCGATGTGGAGCACCGCCCAAAGCCGCAGTGCGCCGTCCCGTCGGCCACGCGGCGCCGCAGTAATTTCCCACGTGGCGGCGTAAATGCGATGCCACCGGCCCAGCTACCTCGTCGCCGCAGTTAAAAGGCGCCCCGTCCCTCCCTCTCGCCGCACAACCCTAGCTCGCCTCTTCCCTCCCTCTCTCGGCCGCCTCCCTCCAACACTAGCTCGCCATAGCAATGGCTTTCAACAAGAGGTGCAGCGGCACGGCGGCGAACGGCTTCAGCCCTCGCACGCTGCTCAAGCACGAGGCGGAGGCGTTGTTCCGCGCGTGGTACCCGTGCCCGCTGGACATGCGCGCCGGGAACCGCTGGTGGATCGGCCTCAGCGGCGTGCCCGTGCCCGACGCGCCGTGGCCACGCGAGCGCGACTGGAGCACGCAGGTCCTCCACCACTACTGGCACGAGCTCACCACCGAGCAGCGCCGCCAGGAGGAGTGGAGGCCGTCGAACACCGACCGCTACGAGGCGGAGTTCCGGCGGATCCACGCCGAGCGCATGGCGCGGTGGGACGGCCCTGGACCGGCGCCACGCGACAAGAAGAACACGGAGGGGCGGTACGCCTTCTGGGGCGTACCGGGCCACACTCTGGACACCGTCCTCGCCCACATCGCCGCCGCTGGAGACGCCGCCGCCCGAGGACTACTCCCCACGCTGGGAGCCTAGGAGGACGGCGCCGTCTTCTTCACGCTCGGGCTCGTCGTCCCGCTCGGCGTCGCCCTTCTCGCGCGCCTCATCACCCTTCTCGTGGAGCTCGTCGCCGTACGCCCACTCGGCGCCGCTGTGCGTTCCGAAGCCGGAGCCGGGCTCCCGCGCCCTCGTCATCAGCGACGGCTCCCGCTCCGCCGAAGAAGGTGAAGACGGAGCCGTGCCCGTCGCTGCTGGCGGAGCTCGAGCGCGCCAACCGCGACGACCCCGAAGGCATCGCCGCCGCCATCGAGGCGTCGAAGAACGACGTCCCGCCGATGCCGCTTAAGAAGGCCTGCGCGTGGTCGTTCGTTGACCACGCTCAGCTCACCGGGACCCCGCTCCTCGACATGAGCGGCGAGGACGACGACTATGGCGGCTTCGGTTTCGGCGCCAACGACGGCGAGGCAGGGCCCAGCGGCGGCGTGAAGGAGGAGGACTACAACGTCTTCTACCAGTAGTTTAGTTTAAATGTTTTTAAATTTTGTTCGAATGTTTTAAATTTTCCTAAAAGTATGAATGAAATGCCGTTTTATGTCTAAATTCGAAAAAATTAAAATTCGTTTGGGGGCGGCAATTGCTCCCCAAAATGCGCCGTTTGATCCGGACGCGTCCCCAAAGCGTTCGTGCCGGCTCAAATCTGGACACGTTCTAGGGGCGCGAGTGGAGATGCTCTTAAAGAGCTCCACGCCGCCGTATAGAATGCCCATGCCCTGCGAACACGATGCTCCCATTTCCCTGCGAGCAGACGCGGTCAAGCTCACGAGTCTGCTCGCGGCGGACGAGACGAGCAGATCAGCCAGAGCCAGCGTTGGTGGGAAGTTCCGGGCTCCGGCGAGATGCTCTGTTCATATGAGATGACATCCTCTGTCGTCACCGCGCCTGCATTGCCGTCAGACGGTCACGACCCTCGATCTATCACATGATGACGTCTCGCGTTGACGCCATGCTCCCTCGCCTGCTCTGCTCTGCTCTGCGTGCATGTGCATGCGGACGAGACGGCGGCAAACTCGCGGTCAATTGTAAACGTCACAGGTCAGGTCGCTGCTGCTTTTGTTTGTAGTATTGCACAGGCCAGGGCGGCGACGCTGGTAAAACGTCACCGGTCATAGTAACACTCACTGAGGCCCCGTTTGGAACACGGGAAATTCGTAGGAATTCCAAAGGATAGGAATTTTGTAGGAAAGTTTTCCTTTGTGCTGTTTGGAACGTAGGAATAGGAAAAGGAATCTCACAGGAATAGATTCCTACGCTTCACAATTCACAGGAAAAGAAACATTCAATCAAACCTCTTGGAAAGTTTCCTTTGCATGAAACATTGCATCGTCTACAAGCCAGGCTATCAGCTCCGGCTGTAAACAGGTCTAATAAATAATGCTAATTCCACTGTTATGTATGCATGGCTAGCTACTCGTATACACCGTTGGATCGTGTACGTGGTCCTGTGTACGCAAGTGTCACGTAGGAATAGGAAAATGATTACTTCGATCAAGCTCCTACTCGGCTACTTGTATACATCGTGATTGTACCATTTTATTTTAGTCAGATTAGTACTTCAGTGATTTGCACAATTTATTGCATGGTCCAATAATTAACATGATTCTCGAGATGCTAACTCGATTTTGGACGTTTTATTACTTTTCATATGGCTGATCAACGTAGTAGGTTTTGCAAATCCTAAGCTGTCCAGCAAGAAATAATACAAAGGCTAGTTTTTAGAACCCAAAAAATCCTACATTTTTCCTATCCTCTAATCCAAATGGCTACTACTTTCCTTTCATGTGTTTTACAACCCTGTAGGATTGGTGAGATATGACATCTCAATTCCTCTGTTTTTACTGTTTCTGCATTTTTCCTATCATGTGTTCCAAAACGGGGCCTGAAGCTGTTGGCAGATTGGCAATACGCCTTTGTTAGATCAAAAGATTGACCAGCTTTGCTTTGGGAATTCTCCAGAGTATGCAATCAATACTTCCAAACAAACAAAAGAATTATCCATTTGCTCGACAAGGAAACAACTTCATGGATATTGCAGTGTGGTTTTCGAAAATACGAGAGATAATAACATGTGGATTTGCCATTCTTTTTTGGCATGTCACGATCTCACAATGAAATCAATGTGTACCAGAGCTTTCTCGTGTTTGCGAAACTCGTTGAACGTCATGCTCCGGCGGTCAACTATGAGATGAATGGTCATACCTACACCAAAGGATATTAACTAACCGATGACATCTGTCCAAGGTGGACGACATTTGTGAAGAGAATCTTTGATCCTCTAGGGAACAAACAATCTTGGTTTGCCTCTCAACAAGAGAGTACCCGGAAGTTCCGGATGTCAAGCGGGCATTTGACATGCTCCAAGCTCAGTTTGCTATACCTTGCTATTACCTGGTCAAATATACCATGTGGGAGGTCATGAGTACTCGTGTGATCGTTCACAACATGATCATCGATAGTGAATGTGGAGCTCCAGTGAATGATCCCTCACCCGTATGATAATCATGGTCATCTCGATGATGTTGATCACCTTGTGCCGGTGGAGTGGGCTGATTTTCTTGCTATACATATGGAGATGTGTATGAAATTGTTTATGAACAACTTCAAAATGATACATCGGACTATTTATGGGCGCGCAAAGGATTGGCCGCCGCAATCTAGTTGAATATCAATTTGTTTGAACCGTATGAAAACATCCAAATGGTTTGATTTGTATTTGCCAAAATAAAGCGGCAAACTAAATTATTGGGAGGCAGTACGGGGGCGCGACCAAGAAGAGGCACCCCCATGCTATCTATTTATCTATCTACATCTATTATAAAACAAAACCCCACAAATATGCATTAAATTAGTCTATCTCTACATGGAAGACATTCACTATTTTAATCATCCATTTATCCATTTCATGCCACGTTTATTAATAAAAATCTATTCTGGCATACTATCTATTCATATTATTAATTATTTTGGCCTTACAATTTCCGCATAATCAATTTTTAGCGGTTAAATATATGTGTTTCACAGTGATTAACTATAGATTCTTGACTATTGTGGCAAATCAAATGCTTCTTACTCCCGAATTTTTTTCCTTTCATGCTTCAAATATCTTTTTTATAATAGTACAACCTTTTAAAACAAGGTTGTTACATAGGCAATCGAAAACTTCTGACTCTTTCGCTCTACTAGGGGACTGGGCCAATACTATAGCTGGCCAAACGGGCGGCCCGACACGTCGCGTGCCTGGCGCGGCACGGCCCAGTTAAGGCACGGTCCGTTAGGCACGATTGCTAATCGTGTCGTGCCGTGCCGACCCACGGGCTGAGAATTCAACCTCGGCACGGCTCACCAGCACTAATACGGCCCGACGGGCCGGGTTAGGCACGATTATGGCCCAAGAAATAGGTAAAAATAGCTGTAAAATTAAAAAAAAGGTAAAAATAGCTATAAAATAAAAAAAAGCTAATCGTGTCGTGCCGTGTCGGCCCACGGGCTCCAAATCGAGGAGCGGCCCAGACACTAACGGGCCCGTGCCGTGCCGTGGCCCATTTAGGTCGTGCCGTGCCGTGTCTGTGCCGGACAAAAAAGCCGTGCTTCGGGCCAGCCCGTTTGGCCCGGCCCATTTGGCCAGCTATAGCCAATACGACGCCTGCCCATATTTTTGATACGCTCGATGAGGTGATGACGACAAGGAACTTTAAAGTTTTCCCGCAAAAATATGGAACTCAAAAGTTCACTACCTTCTTGATGCCGGGGAAAGACCATTGAGTAACTCCATCAGTTGGTCTAGGAAGACGGAGTACTATAGTATTCTGCATCTGAATTCGGATCCGAACATGCATTTCGTTTTGAGTTCGTTTTCCAAACAAGCGTAATCTCCCTATTTTCTCTCGAAAACGATTATCCTCGTGCACTCTATGCTTTGATCACACATCAAGCCTAGTGCTCCACTCGTAGTACTACCAGCTTGACAGTTCCGAGAAGAGAAAAGAACCATACAAAAGGCCAAGTAGGCAACGAAAGCCATCGCCAAACCCAGACAACGACGCCTCCTTGCAGGCTCGTGCTCTTCCACTCATCACTACTCACTCTCCCACGCCGCAGCACCCCAAAGATCGAGAGCCATGACACGCCGGAGCAACCACACCGCCGCCTCGCCCGCCACGAACGCTACGGCGGCGGCCTTGATTGCCTCGTCTCCGTCTCCCCTGAGGCCGCTGCCTCCCGGCCGCGGCGACGCCGCGTGGGGCCCCTACGCCAGCTCCCGGGCATTCCTCTCCAACGTGGCCACCATCCTCATCATCCTCGCCTGCGTCTCCCTCCTCGCCTTCTCCCTCCACGCCGCCGGTCGCTCCCTCCTCCGCTGCCTCGCCCGCCGCCGCGCCGCTCGTGCGACTGCGCGGGCGCAGACACGGTCGCCGCCGAAGCCTTCGTCCGACGCCGCGGCGGCCGATTGCTCCGTGGAGGCCGGGGCCGGGGCGGGTGTTCAGTTGGCCGGCGGATGGGCCGACGCGGAGTGCGCCATCTGCCTGTCGGAGCTGGCGGACGGCGCGCGCGTCCGCGTGCTCCCGGCCTGCGGCCACGGCTTCCACGGGGCCTGCGTGGACGGGTGGCTCGCGGCGCGCGCGTCCTGCCCCACCTGCCGCGCGCCGTCCCGGCTGTCGCGGGCCGGAGAGCCCTAGCCAAGCCGGGTCTGTCACCTCCGGCATTGGGGGCCTGGTCCTGGATCCATGGGAGCGACAAGAAGTCCGTGGCGTGGGGAGCTAGTAGAGCTCAGCTCTGTCGTCGCGTGAAATGCGTGATTCTTAATCAAGTACTCGTACCTTCAACTCTTTGAATTGATGGCGTCTGATATGATATCGACTGTAGCCATCTGCTTAATTGTGCATATGGATCGCACTCGTATATCTCCTGTTCTCATGTCAAACTTGCTTCGCATGCATTTCCTTGTAGACCTGTTCATGAATTCCGATGGGCTGTGATCCTGTCTCCCGTAATTTTCCGTCCGAGCAGAGCAAGCAAGTCACTCACTCACAAAGTCACAAGTGACAATGCATGCTATTGTAATTCAGTAATTCTTCGCAGGTAATTCTAGAACAGTAGAGCGTGTGCGCGACAAAAACAAAAAGAGAAGAGAAAGAAAAGGGAGCGAGATAGAGTGTTGTAGCCTCCGTAGGGCGCTGGTGCGGGAATATTGCTGGTGGTGGGGCTGCTTTGCGACCGGTGTGTAGGTTTGGTTGGGTTTTGGAGCGGCAGTTGGCATCGGCGTTCGGCGCGGTGGAGTCAGCGTGATTGGGGTGCGTTCGGCGTCGCATCGGGAGCAGCGCCATCGTTTGGCGCCAAACACGACGGTCCTCAACTTCTCCACCGACAGGATTTTGTTTTCGGTACCAGCTCCGACGACCTGCAACTGCAAAGGCTCATCAAACTATGGCCTACTGCTCCTTCCACTTGGACGAGAAACTTGAGGGTGGAGTACTAGTTTAGAACCATTCAGAGCATCTCCACTCGCGGCGCCCAAACGTCTTTGGGCGTGCCGGACACAAAATCGCCCCCATTCGCGGCGCCCAAACGCGAATTCGGTCCGGCGTGGCCCAGTTTTGTGTCCGGCACGCCCAGCCCACGCCCTCAACTTGGGGAGGCTTGGGGCGGCCCCGGACGGAAGGAACGCGACGCCACGTCGGCTCCCGACGCGCGGGCCACGCCTGGCAGTGAGACAAGAGGCTGCATTAATGCCGGGCGGCATCTCGGTTTCCCAGCCGGGCGCAGCGACGCGTCGCTTCGCCTCTGCGACGAGGAAGCGTCTGCGCCACGGCGGCGTCAATGCAGGCGAGCCGTTAATGGTGTGGCAGGCGAGCCGTTGGACGGCCGGAGTTAAGGCGACCTCATCCGTTCGCCTCCCCGGCCGCTATATAGAGCGGGTTCCTCGCCGTCTCCACCATCTCCATCCCACACCTAGCCATGGCCTCTCCCCGGCGCGCCGCGGAGGAAGAGAGACGAGCGCAGAGGGAGGCCCGTCGTCGCCGCCGTGACAGCCAGGTTTGGCAGAGCGCCATGGCTCGCCGCGGCTGGCCATCGCAGGAGGCAGGCTCGTCGGCCGTCAACGCTCCGCCACCTCCTCCACCGCCTCCTCCGCCACCGGCGAACCAACTCACGGAAGCCGAGGCGCGCGAGCTCGTCCGCACCAACACGCCGGTGCCGGCGAACTGCGTCCTCCCCGAGGGATGGGCCACGAACCCAGTGCACGTCCCCGTTGCACCCATGCTGGCCGGCCAGGCGCGGCTCGACTACGTCGCCTCGTGCATGGGGACGATGGCGCCGGAGCTGCACGACGACCCCAGGTTCGAGCCGAACTCGGCGTACTGGGACAAACATGTCGAGCTCGAGCACGCCTACCGCCTCCACTCCTTCTTCGCCCCCAAGCCGCCTGCGGACTGGCTCGAAGACTCCGACGACGCCGTCGACACCGACGATGACGGCCTCACCAACACCACCGACGAGGACTTCGCAGCGGGCATGGAACGGAGAGGGTTCGCTACGAGGCGGTGGAGCAGGCTCGTCGCGCAAGATCGGAAGGAGGCCGCGTGCAACCTCCTCCGCCGCAACCTCAACAAGAGGCGGAGGAGGTTGACGGTGATGATGACGGCTTGGAGGACTGGCCGCCGACGCCGGAGTGGGATCCCGGCCACATGCAGCTCGCCATCGAGGCCGACATAGCCTCTGCCGCCGCCACCACCGCCTCCGCCGCCACCACCTCCAGCTCCGCCGCCACCACCTCCACCACCGGCTACCTCTACTGCCTCTGCTCGAGCTGCCGCCGGGGTCCTGTGCTCGCCGCCGCAAGGGCCGGCGCCTGCCCCAACTGCCGGTGCCCGGCGTGCCACCCTACTTACTAGATCTAGTCTAGGTCTAGATTTAAATTTGAATGAATTATGTTAGTTTGAATGAAATTTCAATGAAATATATGCATTTTCGTATCAAAATTTCATATTTGAATAATATTTGGGCGCCGCGAGTGGGGAGCGAGGGCGCCCAAATGGGCAAGGTAGTCCGGACGGCGCCCAAAGAGCCTGTCCGGACGGCCTTTGGGCGCCCATTTGGGCGCCGCGAGTGGAGATGCTCTCAGAACCCCTTGATTTGATTCCGGTTTGAAATGCATAGGGATCTTTTCTATGTACGTTGTTCGATTTTCAATTCCCTAGGAATATTTCTAGATATTCTTTCGAAATATATTTATATGCAATTTACTATCCACTCAAATCTCCTTCCTTCCTTTTTTTTTGAGAAACCTCTCGAAGAGGGCAGGACGTTCTTGCAATCCGTATTGAAGAATAGAATTAACCCAGTTTATAAGGAAGGCCGGGCCCAAAAACCATACAAATGCCCTGTTTATGAGGAAACAGGGCCGAAAAACCACACAACCGAGGGGACCATCGCCCACACGACGCTAGCCCACCTGACGCCACAAAACACACAACCGACCTCGGGGCCGCTGCCTCGACATACACCACTTGGCACCTAAGCCGCACATGAGTCACAACGCCGCACGACCCAGCCATCTTGCAGCCCTTGCTACCCTCGCTAAAGACGACCGCTCGCAGACCTCAACGTCGTGCCAAATCCGGGGCCGCCGCCCCGGCGTAGCAACCAGATCAAACTCCGCATTGCCCGGAGCCGAACCAGCCGGTCGACACACTTGCTGGCCTCGCAGCACCAGGTCACCACCCAAAACCACGCAAGGTGAAGGCCCTTCCCCATAGGGCCGTCGCTGTAGAGGGGATCGAGGCCGCCGCCTCGACGTACCACCACCATCCGGGGTGCACCGCAAGGGTCAAGAACTCCAAGACGACGCCTCCAACAAGGGAGTGACGTGTCCGTCACCGTCGCCCGCTCCGAGGAAGCTTAGGTTTTCACCCGGAGATTTTGAAACCACTCACGTCGGCGAGGATCAAGGCTCCACGATGACGCAAACAAGAAGGAGAACGACGCCCGAAGGCGCCGCCGTCATCGGCACTGACCGGAGTCAGTGCAAGGATTTCGCCCGAAGCTTGATTTGTCCGCGAAGCGCCGGGAGCAACAGAACAGGCAGAGCGATGTTGTGGCTCCTGCCGTCGCACGCCGGGACCAACCCGTGGTGCCTCCTGCCACGGGGCGCCGCCGCGCCATCTTCCATGGCTTGAGGCCACCGCCCCAGCACGCCCGCAACGCACGGACGCGGCCCGCCCGGGCCAGATCGAGCCCGGGACGGCCCCCGCCGTCCGCCGCCTCCTGCTGCCGCGCGACCATCCTCCTCCAGCTCGACCGCTCCTCTGCCCCTCCGCACCGTCGCGCACCGCAGCTCCTCCGCGCCGTCGCATCTCGTCGGGAGTCCTCGGGTCGAGAACGAGAAAGAAAGCCCAGTCGCCACCTCCCCGGGGGTACGCACGGCCTTTTGCCGGTGCCCCCTCCGGCGGTGGCGAAGCGGTGGGAGGTTGGGGGGCCTAAACTGCGGCGGCTAGGGTTTCCCTCCGGGTCGCCAAAGGAGGGGGACGCGGGGGGTCGGGGGTCCGTGCGGTGACTCTATTGTACGAACATACCTTCCATTTGCCAGTGGTGAATCAAACAAATGTTGGTCCATACAAAATCTTGTATTATTGCAATGGGCATGATTGCATTGTCCCTATTCATTTGTTTTTGAATCCGGCGAATCAAACATGCTCTTCAAGATTTCTGGGCTTCTTTGATTTGCATGAATCTCAACACACATAAATAGGAAACACATGATCATCATACCACTTAACTATAGGAGTTCGGATCGGAAAGTGTTTGTTATCACACGGAGTAGCAACAATTTTGAGTGGTTGTGAATTTTCCTTTATTAGAAAAAAGGACCATCCCAGGAACTAGCATGTGATGGACTTTTTTATATACCTAAGTCAACATGTGCGAACCCATAATTTAGCCCAACGGGACTCGAACTTGGTGGGTTGGGTGCAACAATGTGTAACGCCCCGCGATTTTTCCCCATTTAGTTTTTGGTTTGTTTTTCTTTTTCTCATCATCATGACATCATGCAATCAATCACCTTGCATGTTTTGATAAATAAATCAAATTATTATTTTATGCAAACCTATTTTTATTTTGCAAATTAATAAATCTTTCTCTCTGTCTTTCTATTTTAATTAACCCAAAATAATATTGGGAATAATTGCAAAACTATTTTAAAATAAAATTAAAGTTTTGTAAATTATTTTGTAAAACCCTTGGCCTATTTCATTCCTCTCTTCTCTAATGTTTTCCCTCTTTTCTATATCCTTTTATTTCTCTTTTATCTTTTGTTAATTGCCAAAATCCTGGTAACTAAAAAAAGGCTGGAAACTCTTAATCTGTCCATCCAGCCCATCTTCTCTTCCAGTCCAAACCGAAGCCCAGCTCCTCTCCTGTCGCTTTCTTCCCCACGTATAGAAGCAGCACGCACATGACGTGGCCGTGGCCTCCACCAGGCAGCCTCCCCTGCCCCTCCTTTTCCCCTCCATAAAACGCCCCACGGCGCCTCCATCCTAAGGGCATCTCCAGTCGCCCCCCCAGCCCGAGAAATAGCGCCGTTTTGGCCCAAATAGCGCCATTTTCTCCCAGTCGCCCCCAAGAGCCCAAATAGCGCCGCTTTGCGCCGTTTTGGTGCCGGCGCACCCAGGCGGAACCTAGCCCATTGGGTTGCGCCTGGGGGGCAGAAATGGCGCGCAAAATAGGTGGGCCAGCGCTGTCAGCGACCAGGCGAATTGGCGCGGAAACAGAACCGCCCGTTGATGCATGTAAAATGCATACATGAACTTTGCATTATTTCTACTTATATTCCAGTCATATTTGCATCATATAAGGGTTATATCACTGTTTTATATTGATTTTGGGAATATTTGACATGTTTCCTATTTTTATGGAATTAACCCTGCGCAGGCAGAAAACCCTATTTCTTTCCTTTTATGTTTCAGGGACCCAAACGACGTCCAAATGACCTGCAAATTTACGGGCGTCAATATTTGGAAGGAAGAATACTTGTGGGCGAAGGAAGCGAACAAACGGAGCCACGAGGGTCAAAAGGAGTGGGCCCACGCGGCCCATGTACCTGGCCGCGTGGGACCCCCCATCTTGGGCCACGGAGCTCCGCTGCCATCGATCTTTCCTCCACCGACTCCGTTTTGACCTAAAAACGCCTATAAAAATTATCCCCGACGTTCTCTGGAAGGAGCGCCGCAGAAACACAGAAACAGCGAAACAGAGACCTGTAGCTGCAGATTGGAGGGGGAAAACTCCGGCGGGGTGCTGCCGGCGTGGTCTCCATCTTCTCCAACGACTTCTCCACCGTCTCCATGATGAAGAGGGAGTAGTCCACCTCTGGACTATGGGTTTGTGGAAGTAACTTATGTATCTCTCTCTCTCTCTCGAGCTTCACTAATTAGTACCGTATGAGCTGCTGAACATGATTACGGTCATCTATGTAATACCTTCGTGGTGGATCTTTTTATGAGTTAATATATGTTTGAGATTGCAATGGTTTGTTTCAGTTATGAAAGTAGATACATATTATGTACCCCGTTCTTATTTACTTGTTATGATCAAGCATGTTTATGAGAGCGTGTGAGGGGGAACGTGTGCATTAGTTGGAGTAACGGGGGTGGCTAGTGCGGTGAACGTGAGAGAAAGTTTCGCGATCCACTTTGTGTTTTACCTTACTTTGTTACCTCACTAGGGATAAAAGAAATACCATGCTATCGGAGATGTGGGTGTGACCATTGCCACTACTCCATGACTAGATCTAGCATGTTCTTATTTTAATTTCATGTCATGATACTTATTGCTATACTCTGAGTTATCTTAATTATCGAGGTGTTATGATTTAGTTCGCATCTTGGTGGAGTATAAGAGAGACTAATAACCAAAAGGTCTCTATGTTAGGACGTGATGCCCATATAATTATAACTTGTCATTAAACTGTTGTGTTGCAATCTCATATGTCAACTCTAGTGTTCCACTGTCCACCACATTATTAAAGAGAGAGTGCATTTGTGAAACCATGAACCCCGGTCCATTTTTAATCATAAGAAACACCTTTTCAACAACTTTTACCACTTTTCCATTTTCTGCCATTATTAAATCCAAAATACAAAAACACTTTTACATCTTGCATTCATCATAAAAAACCCAAAAATATCATTTATCATTGCTACTACCATCCTTGCATATTTATTTACCACCATTGCATGTTTATTTCTTGTTTGCATTGCATATTATCTTGATATCATTCTAACACCTTGTGCTTGACAACCACTAGGTGAGGTTGAGGACCAAAACATTTACTTTGTTTTGTAGGTAACCAAAAGAAGGATAGGAAGATAAATCTACACTACTGATTCCCCGAGAGTTCGATATTAAACCCTCGAGTCACCCTCATGGGGAAAACACGTCTTCCACTTACTACACACTCTGCACTTGGAGTCTCAACCTAACCCGTTTACTTTTCACGCAGGTACCACGCGAAGGGCTAGCAACTGTTTTCTGGCACCATTGTGGGGTAACTACGTGAAGGGCCATCAAGACTGTTTTCTGGCGCCGTTGCCGGGGAAGGTACGAAGCTTCCTGTAGAATATTTTTCCCGTCAACTACACGCCATCAAAATGTTTTCTGGCGCCGTTGCCGGGGAATCATTGCTGAAAGGTTTATCCAAGGATATCTCACCAAGTCAACTTCATCACCAACTTGTGCTAACACCTAAGCTTGGGGAGGTTGCACCTACGTGAGCATCATCTTATCCATCTTTACCTTCAAAGCAATTTATTTGTTTTGTCATTGTATTGCATATTTATTTTCAGTTTTGCATAAAAAATTAAAAAAACATAAAAACTTGCTAAAATGGGAGAAAGAACTAAGTTGTGTGATTACACAAACACTCCAAATGATCAATTTATTGCTAGGCCCATTGCCACACCTAAGATAAATGCTGAGAGTTATGAAGTAAGTCCTAGTTTGTTGAACTTGATAACTAGGGAACAATTTGGCGGTAGTGCTATGGAGGATGCCTCTATGCATCTTCATGATTTTGTTGAAATATGTGACATGCAGAAATTTAAAAATGTGGAAAGTGATATTCTAAAACTGAAGTTATTTCCTTTCTCACTTAGAGGAAAAGCTAAAGAGTGGCTGCATTCATTACCTATTGATAGCATTAAAACTTGGGATGATTTAAAAGAAGCTTTCATTAAGAAATACTATCCCCTGTTAAAATTTTGCAAAATAGAAACAACATTCTTTCTTTTAGGCAAAATGAAAATGAACATGTTGCTATGGCTTGGGATAGGATTAAACTTATGCTTAGAACTTGTCCATCACATGGGGTCAACGAATGGACCATATTACACTCTTTTTACAATGGTCTAAATTACATGTCTAGAAATATTCTTGATTCTGCTGCTGGAGGTGCTTTTATGGGAAAAACTATAGTAGAAGCTAAGAACATATTGGAAAGCATTTTGCAAAACTATAGTCAATGGCATACTGATAGAGCACCTAATCCTTCTAAGAAAGTGAACTCCATAGAAGAAACAAATGATTTGTCATCTAAAATGGATACTATTCTTGCTTTCATTAATAAACAAAATATTGAAAATGTGCCTTTGCAAGAACTAGTTGGTAATAATCCTGAAAATATTGATGTCAACTTCATTAGGAACTATGGTAATAATGGGTATGGTAACAACAATTATAACTCTTATAATAAACCCCCATATGTGCCAAACAAATATACTACTAGTGGTAATGTTTCTAGTGATTTGGAAAACACCATTAGATCATTTATATCTACTCAAAAGGAGCTTAATAAGGAATTTATATCTAAGTTTGAAAAACAAGACTCTTTGTTTGAAAGGGTAGATCAGCTCACTAAGGAAGTTTCCTCATTAAAGAACACCATTATAGCTCAAAAACATGAGGAAACAATTAAATATTGTCAAGAGGTTATAAATAAATCTTGGGAACATATTCATGAGCAAGAGAGAATTGCTAAGGAAACTATTATGGTGTGAAAGAGAAGAAAGTTGAGGAAGTTAAAATGCTTAGTGAAGTAAGGAACCATTGCTTGACTTAGAGAATTGTAGCTTGCATGAATTAATATCTATCTTACAAAAATTTGCAAGTGATCCTTCCATTAATGTTAACCAAGCTGGTTTTGGTTCTTATATTGCTAATCATGTGTTAAAAGAAAAGATTGCTAGGTACAACCAAGAGGCTATGATACCACCTAAGCTTGGGGATGTATGGATTCCCAAAGTCCTAGTAACCATTGGAAAAGAGACACACCATGCTATACTTGATCTAGGATCTAGTGTCTCTGTTTTATCTAAAGAACTATATGAAGTACTTGAATTGAAAAATCTTGAAAAATGCTCTATTGAACTTGCACTTGCTGATGATTCCATTAAACATGCTTTAGGAAAAGTAAGTGATGTTTTGGTAGAGTTACATATGACATTTGTGCCTGTTGATTTTCTAATCATGGATATGGGGAATAAAACCTCTAGTCCAATTATTCTTGGAAGACCTTTTCTTCGTACTACAGGTGCTATCATTGATTCAAAAGAAGGGAATGTGAAGTTTCAGTTTCCACACAAGAATGCATGGAACACTTCCCAAGGAAGAGGGACACACATTCAAGCTCCCTCATGAGCTTCGTCCACAATAAACATCAAGTAAGAAGCCTAGCTATATGGCTATAAAGAAAGCGCTTTACGGGAGGCAACCCGGTTGTTTTTATTTGTGATTTTCTTTGTGTCCTCTTGCTGTAACAAGAGACTTAGTGTTTAGTTTAGTTTCTGGAATTTTTAATAAAGTGCCAAGTTTTACTCATTTTGGTTGAAGAAGTTGCTTATAGCGTTCGGAGATTTTATTCCTGCACGAATCTGTGCACGGTATGATTTTTAATTCTTATTCTGTAACTCCGAATGAGCTCATATTTAAACTGTAGGCAACTTTTCATCCTCTGTATGCATGAATTTTTCGGAATTTTCGACAAAGTTAAGTAGGGTAGAAAAATACGTTTAGCTGCTGCTGTTTTTCTGGACAGATTCTGTCCCATTTTGTTTGATGCATGCTTAGAACTTTTAACATGAATCTTTTTGATCCAATTGAGTTTATGAGTAGGCATACAACATTATACATTTCTGGACATTCATATGAATTTTTGTCTAAGGATTATATGCAGCAAGAAATCTATTTGTTTATCACTACTAATGTGCCCCACAGAAAAAGAAATGGGAGAAACGGTGTTTTGAAGTTTTTTCACAGGGATTAGAGGAGATGCACCAAGAGCTATCCAAGGATGGTGAAGACCATAAGCTTGGGGATGTGAAGACAACCCCACTGGACCTACACACTCTCGGTTTGCACACGTCTAACTTCTGTTTTTCGATCGAAACACTTTATCGCATAAACTTGGAGCGTCTTTTTGTTTGTTTAGGTTGATTTTTATTTTGTGAGACCACCACACTATCATTTATATATGAGAGAGCTACTGGAAATTTGGGTTGAATTATGTTGGATGCTATTATAAGATTGGGAAAAGGGATGTTAGTTGATTTTAAAAGATACATATAATTGCATGATTCATGAGCTTGTTAATGAGTAATAATTTGCAAATATTTTATCAAGAGCTATCTTTTATTCATGTTTTGATGCTAATGTTATTTACCTTGTTTAACATGGATTAGTTAGTTCTATGGACACTCATGCATGCATTTAGATGGTCAACTTTCTCCCTCTTGCTAGCCCAAAAATTCCAACAAGCAAAAACTTGTTTCCAACACCTTCAACCAAAGTTTTTCCAGTGAGTCCACCATATCTACCTATTAGCTTTATGCTATTCCGAGTATGTTTATCATGATATTTGTGTTATCTATACCTCTGAATGAAAATGCTTATGTTGTTATTGTTATGGGAAAAGTTGGTTATATAGCTCTCGAACTTGATGCACACTTTACTTTCATTGCATAAATAAATATGACCCATTGTGATTAAAATTATGATGTTGTGGCTTGACAAATGTCTTTGGTTGAGAGTTAGCTCATATGTGCTGTCACATGGCAAGCTTTCAACATTGCACTTCATCTCATTTAGTTGATATCATGTACTTTTGTTTATGGATGCTTACCATGGGTGAAATAAATGGGAAATGAAGTGAGTTTAAATGAGTTTGTATAAATGGTTAGAGAGACGCCTGGGCCGCTAATCTAAGCCATGCATCATTCATGGTGGAAATTTACTTACATGCTATGGTGAACCTTCTGTGATACACCTTACAATAAAAAGCTATCCAATGGTAAATAAAAAGGGTGTTGAGATTGTTCATTTGTTTGTTTGTCTTGTCATTTTGATATGGGCTTGTTCCATATCCTGGGACAAGAGGTACCCCAGTTGACGCTCTTAATGATACTATTATTACTTACAATGATATTTAACTTGAACTTGCTTTGTTTTCCAAGTTGAGTAACACATGGAGTAGGTACTTGTATTCAAGGGGCATGAGACTTTCAACCTGTACTTTGTCAAGCACACTACTCTATTGCTTTCACTTTAAACTTAATCATTCAAGATGCTATGATAGGGGAATGAGAGCTTGACACCAAGGATTACCATATTACAATCATTGACTTAAGTAGAGAAGTTCAGAAGTTAGATGAAATTTATTCATGCTTTACCTCTACTCATATATATATCTTTCCAAAGTGTCCACCTTTTATATTCAGATTTTCATCAATACTCTATGACCATTGTAGGATGTTCTTACTTATTATTATGCATACATGTGGTCCATAGTACTTTTCTCTATGTTACACTTTGTGAATTATCATTGAACATCCTTGCATTGAATACTTGATATCACTTCATAAACTATCTTGCATATTGCTACTCCTTTTAAGAATGAATCATTTGACTCTATGTAGCAATAGTAATCATCTTTGATATCCATTGATAGTATTAAATTGCAAAGTCCATGTTAGTTTTATCACCTTCATACTCGAGGACGAGTATAGGTTAAGCTTGGGGATGTTGATGCATGTAAAATGCATACATGAACTTTGCATTATTTTACTTATATTCCAGTCATATTTGCATCATATAAGGGTTATATCACTGTTTTATAATGATTTTGGGAATATTTGATATGTTTCCTATTTTTATGGAATTAACCCTGCGCAGGCAGAAAACCCTATTTCTTATTTTAATGTTTCAGGGACCCAAACGACGTCCAAATGACCTGGAAATTTACGAGCGTCAATTTTGGAAGGAAAAGACTGTGGGGAAGGAAGCGAACAAACGGAGCCCGAGGGCCAAAAGAGTGGGCCCACGCGGCCAGTACCTGGCCGCGTGGGACCCCCCTTTGGGCCTCGGAGCTCCGTTGCCGTCGATCTTTCCTCCACCGACTCCGTTTTGACCTAAAAACGCCTATAAAAATATCCCCCGACGTTCTCTGGAAGGAGCGCCGCAGAAACACAGAAACACCGAAACAGAGACCTGGAGCTGCAGATTGGAGGGGGAAAACTCCGGCGGGGCGCTGCCGGCGTGGTCTCCATCTTCTCCAACGACTTCTCCACCGTCTCCATGATGAAGAGGGAGTAGTCCACCTCTGGACTATGGGTTTGTGGAAGTAACTTATGTATCTCTCTCTTCGAGCTTCACTAATTAGTACCGTATGAGCTGCTGAACATGATTACGGTCATCTATGTAATACCTTTGTGGTGGATCTTTTTATGAGTTAATATATGTTTGAGATTGCAATGGTTTTGTTTCAGTTATGAAAGTAGATGCATATTATGTACCCCGTTCTTATTTACTTGTTATGATCAAGCATGT
Source organism: Poa pratensis (assembly GCA_947311845.1). Classification (NCBI taxonomy): domain Eukaryota; kingdom Viridiplantae; phylum Streptophyta; class Magnoliopsida; order Poales; family Poaceae; genus Poa; species Poa pratensis. The sequence goes on along the minus strand of CAMZMU010000033.1, from coordinate 58,928,540 downwards.
TTATGAGAGCGTGTGAGGGGGAACGTGTGCATTAGTTGGAGTAACGGGGGGTGGCTAGTGCAGTGAACGTGAGAGAAAGTTCTGCGATCCACTTGGTGTTTTACCTTACTTTGTTGCCTCACTAGGGATAAAAAGAAATACCATGCTACCGGAGATGTGGGTGTGACCATTGCCACTACTCCATGACTAGATCTAGCATGTTCTTATTTTAACTTCATGTCATGATACTTATTGCTATACTCTGAGTTATCTTAATTACTGAGGTGTTATGATTTAGTTCGCATCTTGGTGGAGTATAAGAGAGACTAATAACCAAAAGGTCTCTATGTTAGGACGTGATGCCCATATAATTATAACTTGTCATTAAACTGTTGTGTTGCAATCTCATATGTCAACTCTAGTGTTCCATTGTCTACCACTTTATTAAAGAGAGAGTGCATTTGTGAAACCATGAACCCCGGTCCATTTTTAATCATAAGAAACACCTTTCCAACACTTTTACCACTTTTCCATTTTCTGCCATTATTAAATCCGAAAATACAAAAACACTTTTACATCTTGCATTCATCATAAAAACCCAAAAATATCATTTATCATTGCTACCACCATCCTTGCATATTTATTTACCACCATTGCATATTTATTTCTTGTTTGCATTGCATATTATCTTGATATCATTCTACACCTTGTGCTTGACAACCACTAGGTGAGGTTGAGGACCAAAACATTTACTTTGTTTTGTAGGTAACCAAAAGAAGGATAGGAAGATAAATCTTCACTACTGATTCCCCGAGAGTTCGATATTAAACCCTCGAGTCACCCTCGTGGGGAAAACACGTCTTCCACTTACTACACACTCTGCACTTGGAGTCTCAACCTAACCCATTTACTTTTCACGCATGTACCATGCGAAGGGGCTAGCAACTGTTTTCTGGCACCATTGTGGGGTAACTACGTGAAGGGCCATCACCCTTGAGCGTGCGGCCTCATCCTCTCGGCTCCCGCGCCGGTCAAAGGCTGCCGGAGTAATGGCGTGGCCAGCGCCCAGTGAGCGGCCGTGGCCGAGCCGTCCAATTGCGGGGCACGCGGCGCAGTAATGGCGCGCCACCGCCGTTCTGGCTGCCTTCCAAACACGCTATAAAATCCCCTCTCCTCGCCGTGCACAACGACACCATTCTCTCGCCGTCTTCCGCCCTCTCGCACTCGCATCCCTCGAGCTCTCCTCTCTCTCCCAGTTGTTCACGATGGCCGAGCGATTCCCCGACGATGACGCCGCCGCAAACGGCTTCGGCCGCCGCCGCCTTCGCAAGGATGAGGCGCGCATGCTATACGAGGCGGGCTACCCCACGCCACCTGACATGCGTGTCCCTGGCGCCTCCGGCGGCCAGGGATCGTGGCATCTGAGTGCGGGCGGTGTGCCCGTGCCTCCGCCGCCGGAAGGGGCGGAACGGGAGCACGCGATCGAGGAGGTGATCGCCAGCCTGACTCCAGCGCAGGCGGTGGATCCCCGCTGGCAGCCGGACAACGAGGCGTTCTGGACGCAGTACTTCATCCGGCGCCACGAGCAGGAGCTCACCGACACAGGCCGCAACGGCCCGGTGGAGGGCCGCTGCAACTCCAAGGGCCGCAAGCGGTGGTGGGGTGGGGAAGGGTGGACGCTCGAGTTCGTCCTCGACTACATCACCGCTGGCAACGAGCCCCGGCTCACCATGCCGCCGCGCAGGTCGTCGTGGCTGCCACGGCGGATGGGAGGCTGCACGTCCTCCTCTTCCTCCTCCGGCGCGCGCTCGGCGCCTCCCTCTGCCACGCCGCCCTGCCTGAACTCCGGGCGGCGTGTTCCAATGCGTAGCGGCACGCTGCGCATCAACGAGCGCCGCCCCGCGTCGCCGCCCCGCGGACTCTTCCGCCGCCTCGTCAAGCCCAAGACGGAGGGCAAGAAGAAGGCGCCGGAAGAGTGGCAGGCGCCGCCGGACTACCTCAGGGCGGCGGCCAGGATGGGGGCGCCAGAGGAGGAGTTCCCCGGCGAGAGGCTCGCCCGCGAAGCCACGTTCAACGAGGTCCTCCCGGCGCCGGACGACGTCGCCGAGGCCTGGTCGGCGAGGATGTACGAGGAGGAGGAGGAGGAGGAGCGCCAGCGGCGCATCCTCGAGGAGCTGGAGCGAGAGCGCGCGGCGGCGCGGCGCCAGCGGGAGCGCCGCGAGCGCGCGGCGGCTACTGGCGGCCGTCGTATTCCGCCTCCGCCGCCGTCGCCAGAGTACTACATCCTCGACCCGAGCGACGAGGATGAGGACGCCCCCAGCGCGCTTGGGCCGAGCAGGTGGCACGGCGTAGACGCGGCGAAGGCCCCAGCAACGCCGCTGGGAGCGGCTCCGACGGCGACTACACCGTGTTCTACAGCCAGTTGGGCATGTAGAACGGCGTAGATCGCCAAGTTATCTTTTATATGTTTTTATTTTAAGTTTGTAATATGTAATCGGCGAATTTTCGCCATATATGAATGAAATTCGCCTAGTTTGCCATATTTTGTCTTTTTGAATATTTTGGGCCGAAGCCTTGGGTTTGGTCACGGCTGGGAATCGGGCCACCCTAGAAATCAGAATAGCGGCGTTGCACCCCAAGGCGGGCCAAAATAGCGCCTTTTTCGGCCTGGGGGGCACAACGGCTGGAGATGCCTGGGGGGCACAACGGCCAAAATAGGATGTTTAGTGCTGCTGCTGCCACCTCAGTCCACCTTCCCTTTCACTTTGGTAATCTTTGTGTTGATATCTTGTGAGCATTGGTTGCCAGGCTGGTGTACTGACCCATCTTTGGGCTGTACTTTTATGTGCAGTCAACAGGTTTGAAGTCTGACGACGTTAGTTTGGGAATCCCTCCGGCTCGGCCTAGGCAGGGATATGGACACCATCGTTCATCTTCAGGACTCTTAGTCCAATTTGTATCTTATCCATAGTTGGATACGATTTTGCATTCCGCTGTGATTTGGATCTTTGTAATGTATCAGTTGTATCTTGACTCGTTTGAGTCGTTGTTGTATATATATCTCCTTCTGTTGTTGTTGTGGATTCTTTTCGTGAACTGTTGTAATGTTATCACAATTCCACCCACATAACGCGCATGTTTCGGCGTGCACGCTATGTCTGGTGGGCGACCTAAGATCGTTATTATGTGGATTTTGGTGGGATCGCTTAAATTTGCATAGTACCGATTTTGGGGCGTCACACAATGCCACCCTTACCATCGGGCCATTGCCCAGTACACTTAATTTTCCTTTAGGCCCCATTTGATTTGAAGGAAACATAGAGGGAATATACAGGAATAGGAAATTTCCCTAAGAGAATCTCCACTCGCGGCGCCCAAAGGCCTTCCGGACAGGCCATTTGGGCGCCGTCCGGACTAGTCGTCGGCTTTGGGCGCCGTTGCTCCCCACTTGCGGCGCCCAAAGTCGGCCCAGTCGAGTTTTTTTTTTTGACAAACTCAAATGAGAGGAATCTTAAATAATGGCGGGAATTCGAAGTTTCAACCGCCATCGGCCACGATCGGCCACCAATTCAGAGTTTTGGCCACGATCGGCCACAAACTCGAATGTTGGGCCATCAAAATACGCCAAAATAGACCGGGAGATGTCGATGCCCGGCCACTGCTTGTCGCCGCCGGTCTAGATGTTGTCGCCGGGCTGGGGCACGTAGTCGTGGCTCGGCTGGGTCATGTCAGGGTCCTCGTCGGCATTGTGGGAGTCGGCATTGTGGCCGTTGCCCTGGTTGCTGCCGGTCTCGGGCGGAATGTGCCCAAGCTCTTGTAGGATCGCGGCGCGGTATATGTTGTGCGTCGCCCTCGCCATCGGGTCCATGTTGGAGATGTCGGCCGTCAATATCATGAAATCCTGGGTCCGCTTCTTGACGGCGGCTTTCTTCTGCTCGAAGTCGATCTTGACGTCGGCCTTTTGCAACAAGGTCGCCCACCTTGCGATGTTCTCGTCGCGCCTCAAGCTCGAGTTGGAGGAGACATCGGCGAGGACCTTGTCGATGGACGGCAACACTCTTTCCGTCTTTGCCGCCGCCAAGGCCGCCTTCGCCTTCTTGTTCCCGATTGGCCGCCCCTCTGAGTTTTCCGCATCGGCGTTGAGGTTGGTGCGGCCGTTCTTGTTTAGAGTCGTCCGGTGCGCCTTCCATTTCGCACAATTTTGGAGAAGCTTGTAGCAATGCATCAAGCCGAAGTCTTTCTCCTTGTTGAGGGTTCGGTACAACACAAGGGCGTCCATGGGCTACAACAAAAGAAGACGAGGTTGATCGCAGGCCGACGACAATCAAAATACACAACAGCACATCAAGGGGATCGCAAGCCGGCGGTCACCTGATCCGACGGGCCCTTCCCGCTCTCTTCCCGATCGCGGATGTTCTCATGGCAGCCGTGGAACTTGTTGACGAGGCGTTAAACGATGTGCCACCTATGCTCGATGGCGCCTTGGTCGCGCTCCATGTTCACCTTGAAGTAGCCCTTGGTGAACCTACGCTCGTTGAACTTTGTCTTGATCCTCGACCAGTAGGCGGTGCTTGTTTGGTTTACGCCGGTGATCGAGCAGCCGGTAGTAATGGTCTTCCATGATTCGACCATGCACTCGTCCTCCTTGGCCGTCCAAATTATGCCACGGCTGCCCCTTTTCTTCTTCTTCGCGGGTGCGTCCTCGCCGGCCACAGCATCAGTCGCCGCCCCTCCTCGTCCTCGTCGTCGTCCTCATCCTCCTCATAGTACACGTCGTCCTCGTCGAACTCGTTGTCGTCTTCGCCGCCCTTCGCCGCCCGGGTGCCGTCATTGATTACATCGGTCATGATGTGGGCGTTCTCCTATGCACACAAAACAATGCCGGCGGTCACGACTTGACTATGCGCACGTCTGTCCTACACACCATGAATACAGAACACGGCATCATACCTGGTTGAGATCCGGCAGATCGGGGGTTCATTCCGTCGATCACATGGGAGGCGCCTGCGTCAAACGAAAGGCTACGGCCGGTCTGGACGTGCATCTGGACGGCGGCTTGTCTCCGCATCGCCGGCAAATTCAGATCGACGACCTGGTTTAGATCGAGGCTACACGAAGGGAAGATGGAGTTGGGTCGAAGCCGACGTATTGATGCTGGCTTTCGCCGTACTCGGGGAGAACCTGGAGCGAGGCGTGCCGATGGCGCTGTCGGCGAAGAAGGACGAACTCGACGGCGAACTACGATCTTGCATCGTAGAGGGGCGTTGCTCTCTTGGCTTGCTCCCAAGGCGAAGGGTTGGTTCAAGGCGGCTACGGTCTTGTTCATGGCGGCGATGCTCTTGGCCATCAATGGCGGCTGCGGGTCGAGCAGATTCCTAGCTTTCTGCTTCACACGACACCCTCCACGGCTCTGCGTCTTCAATCGGCGCCGGAGGACGTCCAGGTCCCAATCATGCTGCGACATCCCCTCCGGCTTCTCCTTGGGCGGGGGGAGCCTTGCGCGGCTTGCGAATGGCCAGCGTCGTCCCCGCCGCCTTTGACCTCGCCGCTGTCTTCCCCTTCGCCTTGGGTACCTTGGACACAGACGGCGGCGCCATGGAACCCGAGGTGGCGCGGCGCCAGGGTTTTTGTTTGGCGGGAGGAGTGGTGGGAGAAATTGGGGGGAAGCCGGCATATATTGGTATTGCCTAGTCAATGACAGGCGTGACCCGCGCGTCGGAGGCATACATGGCGACGTGCTTCGTTCCGTCTGGGGCCGCCTGAGGACTCCCCAAGATGAGGGCGTGCGCTGGGCGTGCCGGACAGAAAAATGGGCCGCGTCGGACCGAAATCGCGTTTGGGCGCCGGGAGTAGGAGCGAAATTCTATCCGGCACGCCCCAAAAACCTTTGGACGGCCGTTTGGGCGCCCCGGATGGGGATGCTCTAAATGTTACTGTTCACCCCTTTGATTCATAGGAATGGTACAAGGGAAAACTAGAGGAAGTTTTCCTACAATTCTCACTTTCAAGGCAAACGTATAGGAAAACAAACATTCACCGAGACCTCATTCTTTAAATCCTATGCACAAGTAACTAGAAATGTTTTGCACATGCCATCTTTTCCTATTCCTATTCCTTTCTCATTCCTTTGATATCTCAATCCTATGAATCAAATAGGCCCTTAAATGGTGCAAACGTATCCTTTGGAAATTCCTAAGGATTCCAGTACTCCAATCAAATGACGTAGACCTATGCACAACTAATTTAGAAGGACTCGAATCTTTGAAAAATCATATGAAATTTCTGTGAATCAAGAAACGCTTGGTATGTTGCAAGCTTACCACGAATTGGGCGTGCAATCTCTTGTTCTTTTTATTACAGGGTTGTAGTCTCTTTTCCAAAACGTATCATCCGGCCATCTAAAAGAAGCTGTAGTTTTTCTTTTTTTTGAGGGATGGGAGGCTGTACGTAGGCTGACTAAATTTGCTTTCTTAGAGCATCTCCGCCGGGGCCTCCAATTGACCTTCCAAAAGCTTATTGGGGGTTCGGACGTGAAAACACGTCACCAGCGGCACCCCAAAAGGTTGGCCCGAGCAAATTCGTGTCCGGCACCCCGAAAGGGCCACCAAGTTTGGAGCCCCTCTCGGGGGTGACGGACATGGGACGGACATGGCCTCCGATAGGTCTGACCCGCCCGTCATACACATAGCACGGGCGCCCTTGTTAATTAGGGCTGTGCAGGAGGCCATTCCGCCCATGTTAATGGCGAGGCGACGAGACGGTGGTACGCCTGTCAGCACGCGTCACAATAACGCCGCGCCCGTTCCCATGACGTAGACGGAAGCGACGCCTCGAGCGCCGTCCACGTGTTGACGTCGCTGCGGCTTCCAGTGGCGGCGCCCTGCACAGGCGTTGTCGGCGTCAATGCGTGGCCAGACGAACCGGTGGCTAAGCGTTAATACAGGCCACCCAACCCCGTTCTCCGGCCGCCTTTAAACCCGGCGCGTCACGGCCCTCCTCTTCCTACACCACTTCTTCTCCCTCTCTCAACTCGCCACAAGCAGATCGGCCGCCAAGCATGGCGGGCAGCCGTGAGACGCCGGAGGAGCGCGCGCTTCGGCGTCATCGCGACTTCCTCTCGGCGGAACGTGCTCGCCGCTGCAACGAGCCCAGCGGCCAGCAACGCCACAAGCAACTGGAGGAACGCCGCCGCCGCAACGAGGAGGCGGAGATGGCCAAGTCGTTTCAGCGTGAGATGTGGCGCGAGGAGGCAGCCAACGCGCCTCCGTACGTGGTGTCGCTGGAAACCACGCGGTTGTGCAGCCGCCACAGCGTGCCGGTGGAGGACGACGCCACCCTACCGAAGGGTGGACGAGGAACGCCGTCAACGTGCCGGTGGCGCCACGGCTCAGCGGGCAGGAGCGCATCGACTTCATCAAGCGGAAGTGGATGGAGATGCCGTACGAGTAGAAATTCGACCCCAAGTACTCCATCTCGGCGCCCTACTGGCACGCCGTGGTGGACGCGGAGTACGAGGAGCGTCATAGCGGCGTCTTCCTCCCTACCGACGCGCGGGAGCCAACGCCGGAGTTGTCTGCATCGGACGACGAGCGTGCCCGCTCTGACGGCGAGGACGACGACGACGACTCCTCCGAGCTGCCCGATATCCCCTTTTCCACCGGCTGGCGCATCTTGGTCAGCAGCGTCGCCGTCACCGGAGAAGGGGGCGCCAGATGAAGCGGCGAGGCTTCCCATCAGCGCCGCGGCTCCCAACGGCGGTAGATCAAATCCCACCACGCGCCGACCACGAAACCAGAAGCCTCAGCCTCAGCCGAGGCTACGTTTCTAAAGGCTGTAGCCGACGACAATAGCGGATGAAATTTCCAGCGCCGGATCATCGAGACATGCAAGTCTTTTGATAATTCCGGCGCTGGTTCGCATCTTCTTCGCCGGCGAGGGCATGTGGAAGAGGCATCTTCCTCGACGCCGGCGCGTGTAGTGTTTGGCTAGACGCTGTAGCGTGTAGCCGGTAACGGCGTAGTTTAGATTTAGTTTGTTAAATCTCGTTTAGATTTGAAATTGTAAGTTTGTTAAATCTCGTTTAATTCCGTCGAAATTGTTTATAAACGAATGTTAAAAAAAGTTTGGCGTGCTTGTTTGGGGTGCGCCGCTGTGGGCTGCACCCCCAATTGGCCGGGCCTCAATTAGGGGTTCCGGACACCGATTTGGAGGCCCGCGTGGAGATGCTCTGAGGGGAGACAGGCGGATAAAATAATTCGTGCAAAATGCTCTCGCTGCCATGGGCCATGCGTATCGGATAAGTTGGGCTAAACTCATGACGTCCAAGTAATGGACTTATGGTGGCCCAGCAGGTATATAGCGGACAGCGGTTCCGGTTCAAAGTAAAAAAACAAATCTATCCAATCGAGTCAATTCATCTAAAAAACTATTTAAAATATCTAAGCTAGTCAATTCTGGCGTCCTGTGTGGTGTATTCTTAAACCTTTTTCACGACGCACGAGCTGGTAATTAGTCGCCGTCTAGGTTACTAGTACGACGTAACTACGTCTACACAGCTCTTTCTGCGAAAGTGATGTTTCTCGGAGAAGGATGGTTACCAACTCACTAGTGGACAGTTTTGATACGGACATACAGTGTCCCAGTGAAAGCTCTGAGCTTACGATGACTCCAACGGGTCGACGCATCGAGTCCGCGCGCGTCCGTCCCTGTCCGCTGGAGCCAAAAACAAGGCCCAACGGGGCGACGCAAACGGACCGCGGTCCGTTTTTCGGTCCGCCGCGACGCATTCCTGACCCAAATTTGGGTCACCGATGCGTCGGCCACGGACGCGCGGCGGACCGCTTTTGTGTCCTCCTCCAGTCCGCTCTCTCGACAAAATTCACACCGGTCTCTCCTCTCCCAAAACCCCAGTCCACACTCCAGCCCTAGCTATGGCCGACGCTGCCTCCGCCGCCGCTGAGTTTGGACCAGACGCCGCCGGCACCGCCTCTGGACCTTCACCCCAAGCTAAAAAGAAAGTAAAGAAGGAACTCACGCAAGAGCAGAGGGCCGCAGAGACCAAGAAGCGGGGCGCCCGAAGGAATAGGTTGAAGCAGGACCAGCTCGACGCCGCCAAGAAGGCCGCCGCCGAGCAGCAGGGCGAGGCGAACGAATCTGACCTCGTGTCCAGGGCCGCCACCGCTGCCCTCCTCCTGATTGGGATTACCCCGACCGCGGTCGGGGTCGCGACTGCGGCGGCCATATCCAACGTCTCGGCGGCCCGACCGCCAAGGTCGAGATTTCCGCGAAGGCACCATCGCCTGCGTACGGGTACCTCCCTGGAACCATGCCGCCGCGGGTTTCCCCTACCTCAGCCGAATCCGCGGTCGAGGTACCTACCCTTGATCTCAACGGGCCCGCTACACCTTTGGCCGCACACTCGCCCGCGGCGCAGACTGCGGCAGCGCGTGCAGCTGCCCCGGCAGTGGTCGCCGCCCAGGCCGCCCGTAACCTGTTCGGCGATTTGCCCAGGCCGTCGCCGGGTGACCTTAGGTACTATGAGGAGGAGGAGGACGGCTACGACGGGGAGGACGTCCTCCAGGACATGGTCAGGGACAACACTCAGTGGCTATGGAGTGAAGGAATTGGTAATTCCTCTTCCCTTCTTATGCATTTTCATTGCAATGATTTTGGTTGCTATAACCTTGTATGCACAGGTGTTGCAAGCTTTGGAAACCTTCCAGGCTCAATATAAGAAGACCTTCAACTTGACCCATTGCTACCGGGCACTCAAGGACCAGCAGAAGTGGAAGGACCTCTACGCCTCCCTCAAGCAAGGTGGACAGCTAGTTGATAAGGAAGAGGCCACAACGGAGAAGGAGGGGAGGCCAAGGGGGAAGAACAACTCGAAGGCCGAGTTGAAACGCGATGCAACAACCCTTGCGTTGCAAGAGACATTGAACGGGTTCCTATCCCAAAAGGACAAGACATGTGACAAGAAGGAGGAGAGGAGAGAAAAGGAACGCCTAGAGAGAGAGGCGTCTTCCAAGCTCTTATTCGAATTGCAAAAGAAGAGGCTCGATATAGAAGAGGAAAATGCTCGGACTAGAGCACGGGAAGCCGAGGCAAGGGCCAAGGAGGCCGAGGCTAGGGCCAAGGAGGTCGAGGTAAGAGCAAGGGAGGTCGACCTGAAGGCCAAGGACCTTGATCTCGCCTTACGCGCCGAGGAGGCCAGGATCATGGACATGGATATCTCGGCCTTCACCCCTATGAAGAAGGCCTACTATCTCAAGAAGCAAAGGTACTACATGAACCAAGATTGATCAAATCTCGGTCCTTCTATTTATTATGTTGCATGCCGGTGTTGAACTATGGCCGATGGCCGGGATTTGTAATATTTTGGGTATGTACCCAGACATGGCATGTGTGAGGCCGGGATTATGTGTTTATACTTGTTTTGTTGCAATGTGATCAAAAACCCTGGCCGAAAATGATCAAAATGATCAAAAACCCTAACCGGGCGGACTCAATGCGTCGGCCCCGTTGGGCGCAGTGGCCGGAAATGGGCGGACCTGGGCCGGACGCGCGTCCTGTTGCCGACGCAAGCGGACCAAACGCGCGTCCGTTTGCGTCGGCCCGTTGGAGTCATCCTTAATTACCACTCTAGCATCATAGCCTTTTGTTATCTACTCCCTCCGTTCCACAATATAGAATGTTTTAATCTTTTTCCACATGCACATGCACACACATGTATCTAGACATTTTAAGAGCATCTCCACCGGGACATCCTAATTAGGTGTCCGGCACCCTCCAATTGGGCCTCAATTGGAGGGTGCCGAACATGTGTCCGGTCAATTGAGGGTGCAGCCCACAGCGGCGCCCCCCCAAAAAAAAACTTAAACAAATTCAAATGAATTCAAACGGTTTTCAAATTTCATTCATATTTGTTATATATTATAAAAAGTTTGAATGACATTTGACAAACCTAACCCTAACCCTAGTCTACTCCTCGTCGGTGGTGTCCAACCACGCGTCGTCGCTGTCGTCGTCGAGCACGACGTAGGCGGAGGGGGAGCCGGCACGGCTGGTGGACGCGCCGTCTTGGCGGCGCGGTGCACGACTGCAGGAGGCGCCGCCGGAGGAGGAAGAGGCCTCCGTTGCCACCGAGGTGGCGATGGTGGCCATGTACCCGGGGTTGTCGCGTTCGATGGAGGTCACCAAGTGTGCGAGCGCCGCCAGGAGCCCCGGCATGTCGCCGTCATGCTCGTTCCAAAGCGTGGAAGGCACGGCGTACCCGTACGATATCGTCTCCACCGGAGGCGGCGGCGTCCTGGGGCGGCGTAGGAGCTGGCGGCCGCGCGGTGGGGATTGGGCTCGGGGTCGAGCGCGGTCGCGGATGACGATGCCGCCACCTCCACGACGCGGCGACGATCGCCGCTCCTCCTTCACCATGGAGAAGCAGGGTGGCACGCGGCGCTGCTGGTTGTCGACGCGTGGCAGCGGCATCAGCCGAAATGGGGTAGGGTTCCCGTTGCGGCATGCCAGCGGGCGGCCTCGATGGCCGAAGCCACCGTGTGGCCGGCCCTCTCCCACCAGTCGTGGCGCCTATCCGCATTCCAGCGGCCAGACGCCGTGGTGTCGTACGTCTGCTCCGTCTCCCGGCGCTTCCGCCGGAAGCGATCCATCCACGCCGCCCAGTTTTGGTCGTCGTAGTCTGGGTCGGCGCGCTGCTCCATTGTGAACCAGCTCCGGCGCCGGACGATGGCGCGCGCGATCTGGTCCGGCATCACCGGCAGCGGAGGCGGGAATCCATTGGGACGAGCAGCCCGTACCGGAAAAGCTCCCACGCCTCCTCCGTGCCGATGGTGCGCCCGCTGCGGCTGCTGCCCGACTCGTCGTTGTTCGGCATTGCGCGGCGACGGAGGTGGGTGCGGCGAGGAGGTAGAGAGGGGGATGTGGAGAAGCAGGCGAGGAGGTGAGTGCGGTGATGAGGGCGCGGCGAGGCCTTTATGGGCGGGGCGAGGGAGATGGGCCGTGTGCGAGCATCCGCGCCAGCGTAAATGCATTGCGTGGGAACGCCGCGACGTCGGCATTAATGCGACGCGTGGTGACAGGCCTGCCGCGTGTAGTCGCCTCGCCTCCCGTCCCGTCCAGTCGCGTTGTCTCGGAGACCGCCCGGCGACTGCGCGGGGCCATTAACGCAGGCGGAATGGCCTCCTGCGCGAACTCATTAACACGGGCACAACGGCCAGTGTGTATGACGGTTGGGCCACCCCTGTCGAAGGCCATGTCCGCCCCATATCCGACACCCCGAGAGTGCCTCCAAACTTAGGGGCCCTTTCGAGGCTGCCGGACACGATTTTGCTCGGCCCGACACTTTGGGGGGTGCCGCTGGTGGCGTGTTTTGGTGTCCGGACCCCCATTGGGTCTTTGGAGGGCCATTTGGAGGGTGCCGGTGGAGATGCTTTAAGTGCATGTGTCCATTCTTTGTATTATGAATCTAAACATGCATGCGTAACACATAAAACATCTTACATTGTGGAACGGAGGGAGTAAAAGATATAAACATGTCAGGCTAGCATTGGAGGGCCGGTAAGGGTAGCTGTGTAGGTAGATAACTTGTTTGAACACGTACTCCAAAAACAAGAATGAAAAAAACATGCTTATTTGGAGTAGGTACTACAACAAAAGATCGTTATGCTCCGTTCGGATGTTCATATTGAGAGGCTAGACATTATATTGGGCTCAATGTCCAATACCCAGGATATTGATATTGAGATTGAATGTCAATATTTTTTGTTTGGATGTGTTAGATATTCGGACCTAGACAAGATATTGAGTTTGAATGCCAAATGCTGTTTGGATGTTATAAAAGCAGTTTTTTCGAGACATTGATCATTTTCATGCCAAAATGTGCAAAACAGCCACATATTATGGTACAAACAACAACTAGACAAATACACAAAATTCTCCAATATTTCAACAACAACATTATATCAAATTCAATGCATAATCCATCATAAACGACCATTTTAATGAAGTGTGAAACAAACAAGGTAGAAAGTCTCATACGCAATATGACATGTTCTTACATAGCAATCACAAATGACAAACCCTCAAGGCAACATCAGCCGTCATTCCTTCCTAAAATCCACGGGGAGCTCCATAAGTGCATGAAATAAACGCTCGCTAAGGATTAGCTTTCCATAAGCTCGCAGTTTGTCAGATCGAGACAAGTCTGGTATGTCATCAAGTGCAGCAAGTATCACAGAAGGAGGAGTAACCTGGGGCGCCTGTAATGGCTCCGTCGACTTCATTGCATCACTCCAAGACGTCTTCATATCTCCAAGCATGCACATAATTGCTTCACCCATAAGTGGCTTCTTTGATGGGCCAGCACATTCAGAGAGATATCATTGGTCTCTTCTGTTGGTGGTACAGTTTCAGCCTCAGTTTCAGTTTCCGCACCAGTCCTAGCACCTTCACCGGTGGCATGGTCTTTTGAGTAAATAGTACATATCTCATTCCAGTTGTGGATTACCTTGTTCTTGTATATAGCTGCTTTTTCATTAGCCTGCAAGCACGTACAAACATGAGTTACATTACCAAGTTACAAAAAATTAGAATGAGCTAGTGACATGTCACGTACCTCCACATATCTCTCCCACACTTCATCGCTGTCCATTTGTAACACATTCTTGTCCCAATCCCAGCCGAATCCACTCTGAGAAAGAATTTTGCTTACAATGTCATAGTGCTTCTCAAAGGTTTTGCACTTATTACGATTTTGTCCTTTGTGACTTCCACCCCACACTTCTCTTTAACATTTTCGATAGCATGGCGATACACATGTGACTTCCATCCATTTTGGCACAATCATCCGGGAGCTCATCCACACAATTTCAGTACAATTCCAAACTAGCAGGAGAGGAAGGAGAGGTATCGATCCTTACCTCGGGGAAGTTGCAGCGCCGGATTCGCGAGCGCCGGCCGCCGGAGCTCCTCCTAGTCCTAGCAATTTGTCCCTGCAATCAAACAAGATGGAATGAGAAGGGAGGGAGGGAGGAAGGACGGGGAAGGCGAGGGCGCCGGAAGGACGAGCGGGGGAAGGAGATGGGCGACGAGAGGAGAGGGGCGAAGGAAGGAGGAGAGGGGCGATGCTGGACCTGCTGCGCCGCCGCCGCTTGGGTCGCGCAGGAGAGAGGAAAGGAGAGGAGCGACGGAGGATAGGGTTGCGTAGGAGAGAGGCGAGGCGAATATCGAGCCAATGTCGAGGTGTTCGCCAGGACATTCGCTTCCAACTTTTTTCCACTACCGTCTCCTCGCTCGATATCGTGAGCGAATACACGGGCTGAATATCGAGCCCATCTAAACAGCACGAATTCGGATATTCGGGACGGGAGGCTCCCGAATATCTAATATCCAGCCTCAAAGCGAACATCCGAACGCAACATTAGAGTCGGTTTCGGCACCTGGGAGTCGAATTCCCTATCCGATTTAAAACCACTAGTCATCAACACGTGCACCTGCACGGTTTAGTTTTTATGAACAATATGTTTGTTAATCTTTTTGAAAAACAATGTTTTTTTAAACTCCAATCTTTTGGCAAGAATTACACTAAGAAATTGCACAATTGATGAATATATAGAATGGTTGATAAACTCTTGATTTAAAAAATTAATACAAAGTTTGTTTTGTTATCCACGCGTTGGAAATATTATATAAATTTCAACAACAGGTTCGACAGCCAAAATGTTAACATTCCTTAGGAAGACTTTGAAAGTTTTAGGAAACAAAAATGATGGATAAACGGAACAGTACTAATAGTGATCGGTTAAATTTTAATGCTAGACAATAATAGTCAGTAGTACCAAAAAATTGTACCATTATCCAGTAGAATTGTCCTTCTGTAGTAAATTAACTGCAACATCAGCTTTTGTCTAACTACCGGCTATCCTTATTTTGCAATTCAATTTGTGAATTAATTGCATATATCTAGCTTACAAAAAAATCCGATTATTCGTTGATCTTAGAGCACTAACGTTTATAATAACTACAAACTCCTATTTTTCTTATTGTTTTACAAAGAATCGAAGCTAATATTGTTAATTAATTTTTTAGAATGAATTCAACCAAATCAAAATGCATTAGCCTTATGCCGTGACCATTTCTGCATTTGTTTTAGTATAAACTCGTCCTATATATATGGCAATATAAACAAAATTAGAAGTAGACACGTGGTTTTTTTCTAGTAATGATATACTAATAGTATTAAACAATCTAAAATTATATATACGTTTGAGACGTATCAAGCTTTTGCAGCTTCTTGAAGAGGCCACGAGTATAGTGTGGAGGAACAAACCTAGCTCTCATCTCTTCCTTCATATCTTCCGAAGTGTCAATTAGGGTATTTCATCGTTGTCTTCACGAGTTGCTTTGCACTTGTTCCCACCATAGAAGGGCGTAGTGTTCTTCAAACTCAAGAGATGACATTGCAACCTTCTTATCTTGTGAGTAGTTCTGCACATGGAAGATCTTGTCAAACTTGAGTGTCCATAAGAGATAAGAAAATGGGTCACTGATTCCCGTGAACTTGGAATGGTGAATTTGAGCTTGCCATACTTGTCTTGATCGTTGTGATGTTAAGGCACACTTGCATCACTATCTTCTTGATGGTGATGTGGTGAAGATCTTGGACCCACACGCACTTGCATTATATTCATCATGATTCCGTAGATGACGTTCATACCTCCCTTGTTGGTTAGGTCGTGCAACTCGTTCATTCACATGTCCATCTTCGGATTTCTTATTGCGCTCTCGCCGACCACCATGATTATGATTGGGGTGTTGACGTTGGTCATGTTGGCGAGGAGGCGATAGATCACGTTCTTCACGCCTTGGTATTTCTTGATTGTTGTTGTGGCGTGGAGAAAGAGGATGTTTTTGACGATGCGATGAAGGGTCAAAATCCTCATATCGTTGTTGACGATCTTGATTTTGTTGCTAAGGATAAACATCGTCAACTTGTTGCCTTACACGTGGTTGGCGTTGAGGAGCCATGCTATCTTCACGTCTTTGGTTGGCATCAACCTCCACATTATGGTTGCGTGGCTCTTGATGACGAGAGCGGCCTCTATTTTGATATTTGATGATATAATAAGTTGATGCAATAGAATTTGACGACGGTTTAATACAATCCTCTATTTTTCAAATATAAAGGAACTAACAACATGACGTTCAAACAGGGCGGGCTCTAGAAGCACATTCGCAAAAAATAGGTAAGAAAAATTATGCTAAGCAAGAACATACTCTCTCGGTCTGGAAATCGCAACTATAGATGATGATGCTAGATACATCTGTATTCGCGACACTTACTCTCCGACGGAGGGAGTAATAAGATACAAACAAGACATGACACACATCACGGATACCACCAACTCACATCCGTGTCCGAACTGAAAGACATTAACCCCCCTGTCCAAAAGTCCAACATAATTACTCCTGTCTCGCAATCCTTCACACGCCAAAGCAACAGTAGGTTGCTGGATAAACGAGGGAATCAAAGAAATACTACATTATCAATTTATCATTCACCCGTCCCTTCAAAGCTTCCTTCTCCATTCCACCAAACAAGCTCCAAACGCGCGTTACGGCCGACGTGCACGCCAACAACAGCCGCATTTTATTTTCGTATCCTCCTCCGCGGTTGGTGAAGCTTCAAATCTGAGCCCTCAACCCAGACGAAGTCCAAACTAACCCCACAGTTTGGCAAAATTTGGCCAATTTTTTTTGAACCTGCAGATCCTCGGCGGAATCTTCGTGATCCCCATCGGTTAGGGAGTTGGATGATAAAAAAGGTCTGGATTCTTCTTGCACCGCAAATCATTCGAACTACTGATTGCAGGCAGCAGCGTGACGAGCGACCCGTTAGCACGGTTCAAAACCACGAACAAATTCCCCAATCCTACGCCTCTATCCGAACGAAGGCCCATCCGAACTCCTCCATCCCTCCCTCCTGGAAACAAACCAGATTCATCCGGTCGTGCGCGGATCTGCCTTCGTTCTCCAGCCCGATCGCTCCTGGCGCCGCCCGAGCGAGCCAGATTTATGCGGTCTCACTGCCGCGCGCTCCAGATATGCAGCAGAGCAGCAGCGGGGAAGAGGGTTTGACTGCCGCGGAGTTGCGGGGGATCGGTCTCGGCTCCGGCAATGGCGAGCCTGTCGGACTCGGGTGGCGGAGGCGGAGGAGCCGGCGGCCGGTCTGGCGCGGAGCTGATGGTGCCGCAGTTCCACCTCAAGGCGCTGCACGCCATCCTCGCCGTGCGCGCGCCGCGGCCGATCGCGGCCGCGCCTGCCTCGGCCTCGGCGGCGGTCCGGAGGCGGGACAGGTGGTTCCACCTGCCGCTCCACGCGCCGCCGCCGCCGCCCGCGGCCGAGCACATCCCGGAGCCGTCCCTCGGGGAGCCGGTCGTGGTGGACGTGTACCTGGCTCCGTCGGCCGGCGGGGGCGAGGAGGAGGAGGTGGTGGAGCGGTGGACGGTGGCGTGCGAGCCCTGGTCGGCGGGGGCCAAGGCGGCGGCGGCCGCGGCGGGGGAAGGGCTGGCCGTGAACAGGGCGTACAAGCGCTGCATCACGCTGCTGCGGTCCCTGTACACCACGCTCCGCCTCCTCCCGGCGTACCGCGTCTTCCGCACGCTCTGCGCGTCCGGCGGCCAGGCGCATAACCACGAGATGGGCTACCGCGTCGGCTCCTTCGCCGCCCCCTTCTCCCGCGCCGAGGAGGCGGCCATGCGCACCCGCCGCTTAGCCCCTGTCGAGACCCAGCTCGGCCGCCTCGTCGTCTCCGTCCAGTACCTCCCCAGCCTCGCCGCCTACAACTTCGAAATCTCCTCTCTTTCGTCCGTCATGCTCATCAACGATTACGTTGGGAGCCCCGCGGCGGAGCCGATGCGCGCCTTCCCGAACTCGCTCACGGAGGCAGCAGGTTCGGCCTTCCCGCCGCCCACCCGGCGCCCCAACAGCTGGGCGTCGCCTGCTTACTGGCCACAGTCGCCCGGGCAGCATGCCAAGTTCTCACCGCCCCCAACGATGTATGCGTCGCCGACGCCCTCTCCTCCCACGTTTGCCGGCGGCTACCTGCAGTCCCGGCTGAGTGGGGAGACCGCACCAATGAGCATACCACAAGCTGGCGGAGGGAGGGGCCCTGTCCAGTATCGGAACATGTCTGATCCCAGTAGGGGGGTCATGCTACCTCCACCTTCACCCAAGAGCGTGAGAGGAGAAGCAGGGTCACACGACTCCAGGAAGCCAGAGGGACTTCGGATGGGCGATCTCTATGCTAATTTACCTGCTGCTACAAAGGTGATTCCTGCCATTTGCTTAAGCTTAACTATATATGATTACATGCATAATTTAAAAATTAAGACCACACAGATGCTCATACCTGAATTGCATCTACTAGCAGTTTATCAAGGTGGTTGATACGATGTTGTGCCATGTAGATCAACCAGAAAGCCATGCTGTTAAATCATCCCTTCACCAATTCGTTACAAAACTAGGAGCCTAAACTTTAGCCTATTCTTCTGATTTATAAAGATACATGATTTCAGTGTAAGGAGTATCTCCTTAGAGCACAGCTATACTTTTGGCAGCTAATATTCTAGCTTTCATTATTTGAACTAATATTGTTCTAGTAGCCATAATTTGTTTCACTCCAGGCTGATACTCGGTATGGTACGATTCTCATAATCATATTATCTAAGGTGCTGTAGCAGCATACTGCACCTATTTTTTTATTGAATTTGGTTTGGTTAAGCTGATAATTATCATATAGCCCGCTGTGTCGATGATTTAAGCTGATAATTATCATGTATACGTACTACTTACCCTGTTACACACCATAATTGAAGCATGAAGTTCACTGGAACTGGAACTGCTCAGAGGATGCAATGTTATTTTATTGATTGAATTTACCCTTTTTGGTATTGGCATCTCTCCTGTTTCTTTAGGATCAAACCTGTGCAGCCTGATGTGCATAATATCTTGGTAAGCAACTAAACTGAACTTGTAGAAAAACTATGTAGTCATCCGGGCTTCAAATTCCGTAATGCCATGTGAAGTAAATGAACTTCCTTATTGAGTAAATTTTCTTAAGCTATTCTTTACCAATATAGAGCCCCTCACTGTATTCCTGATGCTAGCATAAATCAGTATGTGCATTATGCATACTTGGTTGAAGTGAAATATCAATTGTCAACTTGTAGGGATAATGTTACTGTATGAATATCTATTATTTGTATAATATGAATATTTTGATATATATGTTTGGTACAACTAATTCTATGCGACACTGGTTTTTGTGTGTGTAATATTCATATTTGATATTGGAATAACTGTGCCAAACGTTGATAGATCTGTAGGCTGAAGGGGGAAGCAAACCCCCTTAGCGTAGCTCATAGTGCGTGAGGATACTCGAACCCAGTGGGCTGAGTAGAACCTTGTCTCACTAGCCATTATTTCAGGAAGAGCTTCTCAAACGTTGATAGATCTGAAATTCTGTAGTAATATTTGATACTGGGAATCAATATACTGAGAGGTGACAAATCTTAAGATACGGGTGATGTAAAATGAGCTAGTAAGGCCGTGGAAAGTTTCAGTTTCCAGTGAACTTTGAGCGTTATTTCACTTACCACGTATTTCATCCGTGACTCGTGAGCAGAAAACACTCAACACTTGATCAGATAGGGGTGAGCGCGGTGCATTTAGTTCCTATAATCTTGGCACGATTGAGTGTCTCCCTTATAAATCATTGGATTATTAAGAGATTTTTTATAATATTGCTATATTATATCCTTCTGTGGGTTTGCAAAGAAGCAATGAGTTGCGATAGTCATTTTAAGTTGTTCTTTCGGAGTTGGCTTTGTTGGGCCAATATGCTACGATAAATGTCCATTAGCACTTACTCCCTCCGTTCCACAATATAAGAGGTGTTACACATGTTGTCTACATTTGAACTAAAAAGAGTGGACATATACACTAAAATGTGTCTACATACATGTGTATACATGTGAATGTGGAAAATGCCTACAACATCTTATATTGTGGAATGGAGGGAGTAGAATCTAAGATCAAAGTGTCACAGCATAAACACAAAAAACAAAACACTATGTCTTCTTCATGAATCATATTCTCAGTGTTTCGAAGTTAAATTTGGTGCACATTCCATTTCACATCCATTGTCTATGTGTCTGTTTTCCCTAACTGATTAGTTTTTTTCCTTTGAGCCACAGCTTAGGAAAACCTAAAACTAATAGATTGCAGGCATTTTACAATTCTTTTATGCCAGAAGTGGCAGGCAAATTAGTCACCACTAAACACACCTATGACAGGCAGAGCATGGGTCTTAAAGAATGCGTTCCAAGCTACAACTATGCAGTGTGCCAAACTCTAAAACACTTTTTGTGTGTTGTCTAGCATGTGATCTGCTAGGATTTTATTTATATAGCCGGAACAAAAATCGGATGATAGAATCACCTGGACACCAGAGTTGGTGGTCTGAGCTCTACGACAATTGCTGTTGCATTTTTTCCCTTCAATATCCGCTGATTCCACTAATTCCAGATACACCAATTTTTATCATTAATTAGGCAGATACCTGCACTTTTCTTCTTCATTGCTGTTGACTTTGATAGTCAACCAGGTATCGTGCCCAGGAAAATTGTGACAGCTGGCTGATGTCCCATTGATTGTATAACATACCTAAAGCTCACGCTAACCCAAAGTTATTGAGAAAGTAAACTGGAGCAATGAACTGTTGTATCCGGGGTGAGTTTGCTCACTGGGCACCAGTAGTTATTCGGTATACCTCACGCGAAAAATTCTTCCGATGTTATAATCCTCTCCTGCACTGCTAGCCATCAGTAAAGTTATCTTTTGGGGGTTCAATCTAAAAAAAAAACTCCCAAGGTTTCCAAATGATGTCAGCAAATGGGTATATATCCGCCATGGAGTTCCATCATGTAGGCCGAAATGGACTCCACTTCACGATAAGGGACATTTGACATGGTCAGGAACTCCTCTTCTAAGGCTAATCCTCAGTACTTGCACCAAAGATCAACAAGCAAAATGGTCATCTGTGGTGTAATATTATTTCAGCAGTCCAGTGATCATTCTGCTGAACCGTGGCCAGGGTGTTGTTCTTTCTGATGGATATAGTGAAGAGAGTCGGTGCAAGCTCCTTTGGCGAATTCTGTTCAGCCAGCTCTGTGTTCAAAACTTTATCTTAATCCATCACCAGAGAAACCTCACTTGGTGTGTAGAACAGCTCTATGTCCTTCGAAGTGCCCGGCAATTCCATGTTGTCCCATCAGTTGTCCTCTAATTCACATGCAGTCCGAGAAAACATAAAACCTCCTAACCCAATAGGTGAACAAGAAAACAAACCTGCCCAACTTGAGTGTGGGAAAGACACGAAGTCATCCTTCTTGACTTCATGGTGCTCGTATTGGCATAGCTCTAAGTTTTGTCTAGTTACCTTCCAGACCTCCTTACGTTCATTTCATCCATCAAACAATTAGTGCATGTCATAAACTAAGGCTGAGCGTCTGACTTACAAGTAGACTAGACATTTATTCTTGCTAAATATGTAGTTTTGGCCTATATGCAGATTAAGGACAGTAGGGAGGAGTCTGGCAGGTTCTCAGGTGTTTTCTCTTCTAGTGGTTCCCCACGACATGGGATTTCAAGAAGTTCAAGCAGATTGTCTATGCAGGATGATACTGATGATACATATCTTCCGTTTGCTGTGGATGATGTTGATGCACCCGATTCTAGACCTGGGTATGTGTGAGCTCCTGCTTCGTTTTTGTTTGATTTTTGCATGGGAGCTTCGGCATATGCCAACCAATTTCAAGATTATGCTATAATAAGTTAATTAAGCAATACATGTTACATTCGTATATTATGTGATGTTCTAGCACTTAAGAACCTTTTTCTTAACCCTATTTAGTAAATCTTACTGATTACCGAAATCTGATGTTTATTCCATGGCATGCACTAAACAGGAGCAGTGGTGGTAGGGAGGATCAGTCTGGTTCGTCCTCCCATAAATCACAAGATGCTGCTGTTGGCTATCTTGTCCACCTGCTAAGGTCTGCACGTCCATTGCGAGATCCCAGCAATTCGTCACTTATGTCAAGGGCCGAATCTACTGAAGCAGGCAGCACCAGCTCGTTCATGTCCCGTAGGACATCTGATGCATTTGAGGAGCTTGAATCTTTTAAAGAAATAAAGGAGAACCTGCTTGCCCGTAGTAGATCTAGAATGCAGGATTCATTGGACAGATCCTAGCACCAGTTCACCTCTACTCGGTTCTTCTTAACTTAAAGAGGTGAAGGCTCCCATTCACTCGATCACAGAGGAGATTACAGGATAACATCGGTAGTCCTCGTATTGCCCTCATTGATGATATGTCAATGAGCTATGTACATAACCATCGACTGGCGCTTATTATGCTCAGCTCGTTCTTGAACTCAAGCAGCATCATGGTCCGCCTCTGTTCATAGTGTTTTGTATGAAAGCAAAACCGACCGGATACATGTTGCTGGAAGCCTGTGACGAACAGGGCGCACTAGTGTGCGTTTGGAATTATATATTCATCATCATACTGAAAGATTTATTTATTCTATGTCAGTTCATTGTACTACTGGCCTTAATGTGTTATAAACAATTATGTCCTGAGCTGAAATTTCTGTGCAACATGGCAGTATGAAACTTTGGATGCTGTAGAGGCAGCCGATGTATTCTCATGAACCATGCGGCTGATGCCGAGATAACCCTGTAGTTATGTGTAAAGCGCACTGAATGGGAAATTGATGAGGATATATGGATGATTTATGTTGATTATTCATGTTTGAACTGGAAGGAAATATTAAGCCTAACTGATGATTATTATAAGGTGAACTCATTCCTAGTTAGACATGATACTTTGATTTTCCTCATCAGAAATGGTTGCTTTCAGCTTACTTGCAACGTTGGGGTTTCTGCTTTCAGCTGGGCCTATCTTTAACCTTCTAGTGTTATCTTGTGGTTTTGGAAACTACTTCCCAAGGTATGTATATTCCCCTTCCTTTTCCACTTGACGTCTGCCTATCTTCTGAACAAATGCGGTCGACCTCTGTGTTTGGTAAGGTTTCTGAAACAGATGTTGTTATGCGTGCCACGGATGGCAACAACTCACTCGCTCGCTAGATGTTCTTTCCCAACTTTGTGAATTCGTCCAAACTTGTGGGATGCACCGGACGAACACCTGTTTCCCAGTTCTCGTGCGTGTTCTCGAAAAAAACACACCCAGTTCCCAGTAAAGCCGCGCTCAAACACCGGAGTGAGTAGCTTTATTCGATGTGAACGAACTTTTCTCGTTCTTTACTACTCCGTACTTTTTTAGATAAAGAGTATATATAAATATCGCGGAGATACCAATTACACCCAGGCTCTGCAACAACGCAATAATCTAAACTATTACGGATGCACACAACCGAAAAACAAAAAGAGAAGAAATAAAAAGAAAAGTCCCGCTACAGAGTTACAATCCTTCCAGCAGCAGCACAACCACCACCAAGCCAACACCTGATGTCCAATTCTTCAAAAGCAACGCCTTCAAGAAAGAAACAGTACCAGACACAACCAATTAAGGCCAGACCTTGGGTTTTCACCCTGAAGATAGTCTCCGCTCTCAAAACAATGTCTTCAGCAAGAACATTGCCAGACACAACCAATTAAGCCTAGACCTTGGATTTTCATCCTGAAAGGTAGGACTTTGAACTTCACCTGTGTTGTCGCCCCCGCTTACATACTGCTGCCACGATTCCTGAAACTCCGAGCCAGTTCCTCATCAACGCATAGGCTCCGAACACCATTGCCAGTCCTTCGATCACAGCTTCCATGACATTCTCCCTCTGACTTCACCATGGATTTGCCCATGATGGCAACAGAGCAGAGCTTCGCGCCGCTACCTCCGGCACGACCAAATACCACCCGATCCAGCAGTCTCTAGGCATTAACGCCAGTTGGAGATCGCCGGCGGAGCCTTCCGGAACCCAACACTCTGGCTAGATCAAAGAGGACAGGCGCGCGGTAGTTCTTCGTCTTGGCGCAAGAGTAACCCTAGGACCACCGCCATTATTCTTCAGCCGCGCAGGACCCGACGCCGCGAAGCCACTCCCAACAGGAACGCAGCAACGGAGGGGTAGCCCATTGCCCAGCACTAGGTCGCCGGCGTGACCAAAGGTCATAGCCAGACCAACACAGCCGGCCCTGGCCGGATTCGATACCCCAGATCGAAGCCCAAGGCGAGCACAGCGTTGGATGTCTTGAACGCAAAGCGCCAGATTGACTTCCGCTGGCGCCCCGAGCAGATCACGATCGGGAATCAGTTCCCAACACCCCCAAGCAGTTCCAAGATTTGAGCCAGATCGGCATCTGCCGGCGGCGCCCCACCCCCGCCAGGAAACTCAGGCGCCGGCCCGAGGCCGCGCCGCCCTATGCCCGCCGTCGGCTTCCCACCGCCCCCATGGAACGCCGCCGCGGAACACCTCCCCTGCCCACCGTCGGTGACGGGATGGGCGCCGCCACCACCGCCGGCGACGGCGGCAGCGGCGGCAGTGGTCGGGGGGCAGGAGAGGCCTTGGGTTTGGAGGAGGCCACGTCTGGAGCGCTAATTCGAATCAAATCTCCTTGCAATGCCAGTCTCTTCCAGCTTAAAATACTCGCTGATCAGGCGTGAGATTTACGAAAATACTCGCTGATCAGCTTAAAATCAAATCTATTGTTGGTCGGTTGCTGTCTGTGGAACATGTAGACGGTTCGGTACTACAAATTCTGCTCAAATCAAGTCCCAGGGCGCGCGTATCAGGGGAGGATCGCACACGATCAGAAAAGATTACAGCACATGTACAGCTAGTTCAAAATCTGGATCAATTTGAACTCTTTGCACTACTAATAGTACCAGCTTAACTATTCGCAAAAAAATAAAAATAAATAGTACCAGCTTAACTAGAACACTCGCTGATCAGGCGTGAGATACACGGAGAACCGACCAGTGTCAGTGGTCACATGTCATTCCATCTTACTCATCTCCAGTGCTATAGTAAAAATTCCTCACGATCAGTAGAACGTTTCCCTATAAATAACCCTACAGCGCGTGTGGCTTCCACGCAGCACTCCCAGCATCAGCGGTGCTTGAGCTAATCTCACTAGTCACTACACTTGCTTGCGTCCATGGCTCCCGACCTTAGCTCCCACGTCCATGCAGCCAAGAACACCGCTCCCACTTCCCCCTCCAAGCCAAAACAAGAGGAGATCAACGCTACCACGGTCGCCATCGACGACGTGGAGCCGGCGGGTGGCGGCAGCCCGGGCGAGGGCGTGAACTACTTGGCGCGCGCGCAGTGGCTCCGCGCCGCCGTCCTGGGCGCCAACGACGGCCTCGTCACCGTGGCCTCCCTCATGATCGGCGTCGGCGCCGTCAATCAGGCCAGGGGCGCGATGCTGGTGCCGGGCGTCGCGGGGCTAGTGTCCGGCGCCTGCAGCATGGCCATCGGCGAGTTCGTGTCCGTGTACGCGCAGTACGACATCGAGGTGGCCCAGATCGAGCGCGCACGCGACGGCGGCGAGAAGGATAGCCTGCCGAGCCCGACGATGGCGGCGGGCGCGTCGGCACTGGCGTTCGCGGCCGGCGCCGCGCTGCCGCTGCTTGCCGGCGGGTTCGTGCGGACGTGGGCGGGAAGGCTTGCGGCCGTGTGCGTGGCGACCAGCTTCGGGCTTGCCGGCTTCGGCGTGCTGGGCGCGTACCTGGGCGGGGCGAGCATTGTGCGATCCGGTGCTCGGGTGCTCGTGGGAGGGTGGCTCGCCATGGCCACCACCTACGGGGTGCTTAGGCTCTTCGGGATGCAGAGTGCTTAATTAGATGCAGATCATACGGGCATAAGTATATTTTCGTCACCTGAATAACTGAACCGATGGATCATGGATAGATTAGTTAACGGCACAAGTTAAACCAGACATCCACTGGTGGAGCTATAGCTTTGTTGGTGTGCAGTGTTTGTTCTACGAAAAACCGGTGCACGGACAACTGGACAAGAGTGTGAGTAGTACTCCGTATGTCGCAAAATGTAATGCATAATTCATTTGACAATAATTATCAGCTAATATGACTGTAGAGCACAAGAACGTATCTAAATATTTTGGATATTATAATGTGGATTAGATACATACCAAAATGATTAAATAGACATACTGTAACTTGTCTATAACATGAAATTTAGAAAAAGGTAAAAACATCTTATATTCAAAACTGTTGTGTTTATGTCGAATATTGTGTACGAGTTAGGTTACGTTTGGACTTGGAGTTGTATTAGGTGTGGATAGGATACGAGTAGTGTTCGAGTCAAATTCTTGTAGCATGTGCCTCCCATATAATGAGGGAAGCACCACACGTGTAACCTACGACGACTTGATAGCAACAGACACGCAGGGGGAGCCGGCGGCTTGTGCCGGTGCCTAGGGAGGCCAGGGTTGCGGTATCAATAGGGATGAGCGCCCTTAGTCATGTCCCGCAGATGTAGGCGAGTTCGCTGAACTGCGTTAACAAATCTCAGTGTCGTCAAAGTGTTGTGATTGTTTTGTTCTCGGTAGATCAATTATGCGCCTACGACGGTAACAATTGCTATCAGAGAGCAAGGTTGAAGCGTGCAGATTGTTGATCTAGAGATTATTGAAGGTCGATGTTGGGATCGGACATAGCCGGCATAGCATAGTTGTACTTGGCGATCTAGATTCATC
Source organism: Poa pratensis (assembly GCA_947311845.1). Lineage (NCBI taxonomy): Eukaryota > Viridiplantae > Streptophyta > Magnoliopsida > Poales > Poaceae > Poa > Poa pratensis. Next base: position 58,901,744 of record CAMZMU010000033.1, on the reverse strand, counting down.
TAACCTCTCGATGAGGCAATCGAAAGAGCAAAGCAGGCTGTTTGGATTGATCTGATCGGAGAAAAGCACGTGCAGCAGACGGCGCGTGGCGTGTACTTGCGGATTTGCGGTCAAGGCGCTACGAGTGCGTGTCGGCCGGCGAGTCGTTGCGCAGCAGGCAGCTCCGCGACGGCGGAGCAGCACGCTGCCCAGAGGGCGAGTTGGCCCAGGCGAGGCCCAAGAGCGGAACGGCAGGGTACCCTGGTCCAGGTCCAGCATACAAGGCGCGAGCGCGCGGGCGTGATGCATGGAAGCCGGAGAGTTCGTCCAGGCAGCAGCAATGTGTGAGATTTGTTACGTGAGAGAAAAAAAGGAAGTGTCATGTGATTGCATGCCATCGTGAGTTTGAGAAAGAGAAGAAAGAAAAATCTGGAAGCAATGGAAGTTTGTGTTATATACACGTGAAGGCTACCAAGGATGGGGATTTTGGTTCTATCTTTCTCTACTAGGTACAAGGCCAAGGGTTGTGTACGGGATGGCTGCGGTATATACAAGACGTGGAGTCGCAGGTTCACGGGAAGATCGACGGGAATTGGCAGCATGGTGCCAAGTTGATCAAGATGGACTGGATGCGGCGAGGGGCGATGTGCGTATAAGGCTTGTGGAGTTTGGAGCATGTCGTGCAGTCAGACACGTTCGGCTGGGTCGGGCTAGACAGTCTGACGGATCGACGAGATGTCGGTCGCGACGGTAAAGATCGACGATCACGACGTAGGAGCGTGAGGGATGATGGTGTCCGAATTCTGTGGCGTGGTGCGACGCGGCGCATGGTTATGTGTGCTTCGACATGCGATGACACGGGGTTGATTCAAGATGGGGCGCTTACGAGATCTTGGGATCGACGGGGCGTGGGGTGGACTGATCATCTACCAAGGAGTCATGTTGAAGGTGGAGCTGGAATCTCTGGCGGAAGATTCCACTCGGCTGATGGAGGGGCTACGACGTAAGCTAGCGGAGAGTCAAAGTCTAGTCAGCGGGAAGGCAAGAAACACGTTGGTCGGACTAGACGTCAAGATTCGAGAGATACGTGGAACTCGGCACCGGTCGGGTAAGACTGGTGGTTGTCTGTAGTGGGGACTGAGATGGTGTGGGTGCGCGACCCAGTAGATCTTGGCCAAGATTGCGGATGCTCGACGCGGTAATAGCGGCGAGGCGTGCGGTAAGCACGGGACATGGTGACATACCAGGGCACTGACGGTCAGACATGTGATCAGACATGCGTGCATGGGTGCTGAAACAGTGTTGGCGAGTATCGGATTCAAGTTGGTGACTAGGTCTATGGAGATTGACGTCAGGTAATAGACATGAGTCAGCCATGGGGAATCTAAAAAAGTGTTGGAAAGTCTGAAATGTCGAAAACTTGGAAAGTACGTGGCCGTATATTCTATGATGTTCATTGCACATGGCAAAGTGTGGATGAGTAGATACCGAAGGAGGCGGAGTGCTACAGTTGTGGGACATTAGAAGACTATCCAGGATGAGACGACTATGAATTTGACTCATGGTGACTAAAAGGCGACGGTAAAATTCCTTCAAGTTGGAAGCACTTTCACGCAAATCAGTGATCGGTGTGTGATGAGTTGAAACAGGAAGAAGGGACTACAGTTGCAGGTGGAGTCACATGGAGTCTGGGAGTAGCAGCAGAGCTCATGGAAGGCAACCAAGTACGGAGTACATAGAGATTTGACGCATTGACGAATTCAAGGTGGTGGAAAATATTCGCCAAGGTGGAGTTTGTTGTGCTTGTGTCGAATATTGTGCACGAGTTGGGTTACGTTTGAATTTGAAGTTGTATTAGGTGTGGATAGGATACGAGTAGTGTTCGAGTCGAACTCTTGTAGCCTGGGCCTCCTATATAATGAGGGGAGCACCACACGTGTAATATATGACGACTTGATAGCAACAGGCACGCAGGGGAAGCCGGCGCCTAAGGCGGCCAGGGTTGCGGTATCAATGGGAGGAGCGCCCGTAGTCATGCCCCGCTGATATAGGCGAGTTCGCTGAACTGCGTTAACAAATCTCGGTGTCGTCAAAGTGCTGTGATTGTTTCGTTCTCGGCAGATCAATTATGAGCCTACGAGGTAACAGAAACGGAGGGAGCGGCTACAAAACCACAACAGTAAAGAGTGTATGCTTGCTAGCTTTCCCATGTGTCAGAGCTAGTTTTTTTTCTCCTTTTAAATTTTCGCTAACCTATGTACATCTTGTGCACCCCTCTTGATGGAATCAAAAGCAGCTCCGTCTGCATTTTTGTAAAAAAAAGAAGTAAAGAGTGTATGTGAAGGCGATTTCAATGTTTTTTATTTCCGTTTTTGGTTCAATTTCGATCAAAACTTGAATTTGTGAAGTGAAAATATGTTTTACATTTTGCAAAGGTATTATATGTGCTAAAACTATCTTTTGGGTATATGATCAGAATGTTGCGTGTCATTCTGCATTCAGTTGTTCTATTTGCTATAGAGCTACATACGTGTTTGGCGCAATTTTGGGCAAATCTTGAATTTAAGTAATTTGTGCTGAAAATACCACTAGTAGGAAAACGCCTTTTAGTGGCGCACCTTTTTGGAATTCTGTGGCGCACCCGCAACTTTGCTAGGTGCGGCACAGAATTGTCGCCACTAAATTATAATTCTGTGGCGCACCCAACCCGTGCGCGACAGAAAGATCAAGATTCTGTGGCGTACCCAGCTTCGTGCGCCACAAAATGTCTTTTTCATGTTTGAAAAAAAAATACACAATCCCCCGCCACCGTGGTCACGGACGCGTGCCGTCGCTATCTCCTCCTCCCGCGCCACGGCCTGGGCGGCCGCCTCGCGCCATGCCGGCGTCGCGTCCTGCTCCACCTCGCGGCAGGCCGTCGCTCCTCTCCGGATTTCTGCTGCCGCCGTTCCCCTGTCTCTGTCGCTGCTCTCGGGGAGACGGCCGGCGAGGACGGCCTTGGTGACAGCGGCAGCGACCGCGGCGGAGCTGCCCCCGGCGGACGAGGCGGAGAAGGCGAGCACCCGCGCACACGCGTAGCCTGCATCTCCCGGCGTCCGCCAGCAATGGCCACCTGCTTGTTCCACAGCACGGCGTCCTTGGCGTCCGTGACCTCGGTGAGCAGGCGGCGGGAGGATGCGGCGCGGCCGAGGCGTTGGTATGCGGTGGCCATGGGCGGCGGCGGGATTGGGGAAAGTGAGCTTCGCGTTGGGGAGGGGATGAGGCGTTGAGCTTCGCGTTGGTATGCGGTGGCCATGGGCAACTCGGAGCAGGACCTTCTGCTCGTCGAGCTGCTGCGCCGCGGTAGAATGGAAGAATTTAAGCCAAGCTCCAGTGAGCAGAATGGAAGAATTCGGCCGCCGGCGCAGAGAAGAGAAGAGAGAGAGAGAGGACTGGGGATTTGGTTTGACCAGAGGATGCGTGGGAGAAGAGATAGAGAGGATGCGTGGTGGGAAGAGAGAGAGGATGCGTGTGCGTGCGTACGTGCGTGGTTTGACCAGAGGAGAGAGATTGTGGATCTGGATCTGAAAAACTTTATCTGTGGCGCACGTCCCACATGCGCCACAGTTCTGTGCATTTCTGTGGCGCATCTGGTCACATGCGCATGCGCCACATAAATGTGCATTTATGTGGCGCATCTGGGACGTGCGCCACATAAATGTGAATTTTTGTGGCGCATCTGGGACGTGCGCCACATAAATGTGTATTTCTATGACACATGTGACTTTCGTGCGCCACAGAATTGCAAATTTCTGTGGCGCATGCAGAACCATGCGCCACAACACCGATTAGGAGTGCGCCACAGAATCACCGTCTACCTATAAGCTTTTCTCTACTAGTGTACGCCGGATCTGCCATAGCAGCTTGTAGTCGTAGGGTTTTCGCTTCATGTTCTTTATGAAACCTGGCAATGCCAATTCATATCATAAGTAGAGATTGTCCGTTTCTAGTAAACTTAGGGAACAAAACCCACTTTAGCCGTCGAGAAGCTTCTCTATTCATTTGCTTCCATTATTTTTAGGCTCGGTTAGCTTAGTATAGATTGATTTGATTGGCATCTTTTGTTGGCGTATTTACTCTGTAATCAAGTTTTCGGGAAACTTTGGGACAACGCTATCTTAGCCACTTACAAAATGATGAGTTTGGATGTGTTCAAGAAAATATTCTATATGCGGGCATGACTTGCCAACATACAGCTTTGTCATCAAATTCTTCAAATATAGTATTTTTTGGTACAATCATAAATTGCCTCTTGGATTTTTTGTATGATCAGATATAGTTTTTGAAACTTGGAAGTGTTTTTATTTAACAAAGAGCAAACCGGAGCTTGGAAGTCAAAATAAGTTACCGCTAGCTAACATATGTCAAATCGACAAATAGTCTTCACCGGACCATAAAGTCACCGAAATGATAAAGCCTAGCAAAGTTGCACTTCCCTCTTGTATCGAATTATAATTATTATTTTCAAATTCGAGGTGGACTACATATGGACTGAAAATGAGTAAACAAACACACTAAAATGCGTCTAGATTGATACATGTTTTAGTTTTCGAAATGGGGAGTCCTCTGCATCGAAGAGATGCATACGGATTTCATTTCATTTATTTAACATAAGTTGGCACCGAGCCTTACAACGAACGAGCATACAAACCGAAGCCGTCAGTGAAAAACACCACAACTAGCACAACCAATAGAGAAAACAGAGCTTTATTTCCCGGCCACAACCATTCTCGGCTCCCTGGCTAACTCCAAAGATAGCGCCTTGTGCATACGCTCCGGAAGTCGCCTCCAGCATCTTCCGCTGACCCATCTTCAGAGTGTAGATCGACACGAAGACCCTCGTCAGGCAAGCCGTCGGCACCACCTCCCTACGCACGTTCATCTACCCACGCCTGAACGCCGCAGGGATACCGCGGCGCCACACCGCAAAGTCCTGTCGGCCGACACAGTAAGACGACGCCGCTCCACCTTGGGTATCACGCGAACGCTGGGAAACCATCACCGCTGCCATGACCGACCTTCCGGCTATTGAAGCTCCAAAACGATGCCCTCCCCCCCCCCAAGAGGGATACACGACCGCGGGTGCCGCCATCGTCTGACCTAGAGCCGGATCTAAGATTTCTCCTGGAGCGTCTATGACACTGATACAAAAACGGCATTGACGACGCCTCCAACAAGGTAGCCGTTGTCGGCCCAGATCGCATATAAGCACAGCTTTCGCCGGTCATCTTGACATTCCAAACCATGTCGACCGATTCGCGGATCATGTCCAGCAGCAGGGCATGCCCAACTGAGCACGCCTGACCCTCGATGGCTGGCCTGCACATCCACTGGAAGACCGACAACCACCGTCCCGTGGCCACCGCCCCGAGATCTGAACTCCACCACGCACGCAGCCAACATACAGGGCCACCACCACGCTTTGGCCGGAGATCTCCGTCACAAGAACGGACGAGGACACGAGATCCTGCCGTCTACCGAGAAGGGCTTTGCCTGCCAGCTAGGGTCTCACCCAACCCGCCCCCTGGGAGCGACGTGTGTGGCTTACTCAAGGGATATGTTTGAGGAGATCGATATATGTGATTCATAGAAAACTAAACATTTTATAATTCGGAACAGAGATAGTAAATATACATGTTAGGCAGACTAGACACAAGAAAGACGGCTATGTACCTAGTACGTACGACCAATTAACCAAAACGCACGTATTATCGTTCCAGATTGAATAGCCCAATTGACATGCAGGAGTGAGATCGATCGACGATGTTCCAATGAATAGAAAGAGGATAAGGCGACAAATCCAATCGTCCATCTTAGATTTGAATCTCACGGAGGGCAGGTTGTATACTACAACCTTTATCACCTCACCGCTCCATAGTACCTTTTACAAGTGCCGTTCAAAGTATACTGCACGACGCCTAGGGCGTGGACCTAAGTTTTCTCATCTATCACAGCCCCATCGCCGGTTTTTCGGCGAACCTGCCTCATCAGGCCTCCTCAGCTGTCTGATCGAAGTAGGTTCTCGATGGCATGGCCGGGTCTTGGGTCGGATCATAAATAGCCACGTGTGAGGAACAATAGTTTCGTCCGCTTAGCGTCGCGTTTTTTTATACGTACGTACGCATCCAGGTTGTAAGGATGACTCCAACCGGCTGACGTAAACGGACGCGCGCGGTCCGCTTTTTGTCCGTTTGAATCGTCAAACGGACAGCCATCTGGCTCATGCCCATCCCTTTCTGGCCCAACGGGGCCGACGCATTGTGTCCGTCCGGCCATTTTTTTCCTCAAACATTTTCTTAATAATAAGGATTACATATTAAAAATTGAAAATACATAATAAAAGACCTAAATCTAGGGATTCTCGTCCTTCTCCTCCTCCGGTGTAGCTGGCCGGTGGGGGCGGTGGAGATCCCGGCCCGTTTTTAGACCTAAAACTACACTAAAAATGCAAAGAAATTAATAACCGACCACCGAAACTTGGTTGCTCATGGCCGGCAAGGGGGAAGATCAAGGAGGGGCTCCGGCCTTGAGGAACGTCCAGTCGCAAGTTCGTTTGGCCACGGACTTGCTGGCTCTTCCTTCGTCATGACCGGGTCCAGCAGCGGATTAGCTGGCTTCTCCTCCTTACTTCTTTCGTACCTACGAAATATGTAGCGGCGCTGGCTTCAGTACAAAATTGGCCGTGCATAGGCGGCGCCGCCAGCGGAGTATGGCATCATTTGGAGGTGCCTGCTCCTTTGGCGACCGTCGCGGCCGCCTCGGCATCGCGGTGCCGTTTGCGCCGCGCTGCGTGCGCCGCGGAATCGGCGTCGCGGCGCGCTTGCACCGTCTCGGCCTCCTGTGCAGCGTCAGCAACGGCGCGTGCGGCGGACATGAACACGGTCGTCCTCTGAGCGTTCAGCTGCATGGGGGAGGCCTGCATCGCGGCCTCCTCGGAGGCGTGGACGCCATGGATGCCCTCCTCCAACCCGCCGCCCCAAACCCCCGCGACACATGCGGCGTAGACTTCTTCCTCGTGGTCGATGGCGTCGGAGTAGGTGGCCTCTACCGCCCTTCCCTCGGCGTCCAACAGCCATGGCCGCGGCGGCTGCAGAATCATGCCGGCCCATGCCGGGCTGGTCACCATCCAGCGAGAGAAGCTGCCTCGATGGCGGCCACGCGCTGATACGTGCTCGCTCGATCTGGTCCACGAGATGCTGAGGCGGCGGCGGATCCATGTCGTGCCTTCGATCTACGAGTGGAGGTGGCGGCCACCGTGGCTGGAGGAGAAAGCAGGGCTTTGTGCCCTAGGGTTTGACCGACCGACGCCATTTAAAGAGCTCCACCGCCCACAGTTAATGGGGTAGGTGGCCGCTCTAGCTGTTTGTAGTCTATGACACGCGAGGCCCGGGATTGACACGGGGAGGACACAAAGTTGTCCGCACGCGTCCGCGACCGACGCAAACCTGGCCCAAATCTGGACCTTGAATGGGTCGCGGCGAATAGAAAAACAGACCGCGATCCGTTTACGTCGCCGCGTTGGGTCGTGTTTTTGACTCCCGTGGACATGAACAGACGTACGCGGACTCAATGCGTCGGCCAGTTAGAGTCTATCAGCAAGCATTTAGAGTCCAACGCGATAAACTAAAGAGGATTTGAAGTCCTCTGCTGTACCAGCCTGCGTCGGTCATCGAGTCTCACCGTTGGATATAGCCTTGATCACCGTTTTGTAGGTATTACTAGTATTTGCAGATTTTCCCAAACACAAGCTTGATATTGATTTAAACAAGTTTTGCTCACCACATATGCCATGTGGTTCCCAAACACAAGCTGGTTCTGGAAAGAGAGAATTTGTTTTGATAGTTAGAGATCGAATTCCTTCGGACCCTCGTTAAGTGTGACCAGCTTTGATTCAACGTGTACTTTTGAAATAAAGTTCTGCGTCAACCAAGAAATACTCCCTACGTTCCAAATTTTTATGTTGATGTACCTATAGTGATAGGTCCAAACGTTAACAAATTGAAGTCATCTAATTTAGAACGGAGGGAATAGAACACAATAACATTCTACTGCTCTAGCATCTTCCTGTTGACCACTGTTAAGGCAGAAAGGACTAACAAAATGAGACATTGCTCATATAATACTGTAACAACATAGCCATAAACTTGAATAAGAGTGTTGCAAGCTGTACTCACACATACAACAGGAAAATGACGTACATTAGAAGTTCAGGCTGGGGAGATAAAGAATGTAACCGGGCAGGGCGACCCAACCGAGCACAAGATCACCAACAAGTGGCCACAAACGCTTCCGCCTTCTAGCTTGCTTGATCATCTTGTTTGGACTATTCCAGCGTTTATGAGCTTCTGAATCTTCTGTGCAACTCCAGGGTCCTTGAGATGATGCTGAGCAGCGCTAGGGTTCTCCTGGAAATCCATCAATACCTGCAAAGAGCATTTCCAGCGTCATCAAATTAAAACAGAAATATACACTAATTTTGTCCCCACACCGTAACTCGAAGTAAGGATGGAGATTTGACGATACCTGTCGCATGATGGGATCGGTAAGGATGTTCTGGATTTCTGGGTCCGCCATAGCTTTACTCTACAGAAAACAGCAGCAACGGTTAACAATATTGAAGTTTTGAACCGCCCAACATGAGAAGAACACTGAAGTGGATCAAGAGATTTACCTGTTTCTGCTGCAGGTCCTCCTGACTTATATCACCCCTGTTGGCCTTGTTGATCTGCTCAACACACCTGCGAAAGCCAGCAGCAGTTAAATGTTTGTTTACACGGATTTTCAAGAGATGATGTAAATAGACTAAATGGTTGTAGTATGTCATAGCTTCAATGCTTCATTACCTCCTTATACCATCAAGCAGTTCTTGGTTATTCGGATCATGCTTCAACCCTGCCTGGTAAGTTTCCATTGCCTTTTCATGTTCTTTCATGAAAAATTGAACTGCACCTTTCCTTGTATACCCTTTGGAGAAGGTTGGGTCTAGCTCAATACACTTCTCTGCATCTTTAAGACCTTCAGGCATGGCTCCCAACTTGGTATAGCATGCAGCCCTATTGCTGTACACCTGTAGGTAAAGAGGTAAACCACCCAAGGCAGTCAATTACGGACCGCAAGGACATATATAAACTGATTGACAAAATACAAGTGCAGTCAACAAATGCAATAAGAAGTGATACACGACAGAAAAAGGCAAGGAGGCAGCAATTGACAACAGATTAAATGATCAAGTTCAAGTGCTACTTCGAAACAATTGAATGAATAATAGAATCGAAGTACCCTACATTTCCAAAAGCAGGACATTTCAAAGCAAGCAATACATAATATTTCAGTGTTCTACAACATGTTGAGTTCCACATGTTATAGAGCTGCAAAACTTGCAACCACCAAGATTTCTTTGGTCAGCGAACAAATCCAGAAGCTCCATATGTTGAAAGAATTAAACACCTTTTTCAATGGCATAAAGCTAATCATAGAGAAAAAGGCAATAGAAGCTGAATAGATTACCCTGACATCCTTGGGATTCCTCTTGAGAGCCTCATTGTAATGCTTTATTGCTTCTGGATACTTTTGTTGCTTGAACATGTCATTACCTATAAAACCATAAGATGAGCAAGCCAGCTACGAGCATCAACAGCACCTTAAAAACACCTCTAGAAATAAATCTGTAAAAAATACCACAAAAGATAAAGCAGTTTGGCAGACTAGAGACAGGTCAGTACCTTTCTCTCTCTCATCATCTGCTAATTTAGGGTCATAATATTCTTGTTGCTCCAAGTCTTTCTTTGCTTTCTCAGCCTCATTTAGCCTTTTGAGAGTGTCTGGATTCCGATGCTCAGTTAGAGCCTTCTGGAAAGTCTCGATGGCAATATCATAGTCTTTGGAGTTCTTAGCGAGTTTAGCCAGAGCAGTTCCTTTTCTTGTCAGTGCCCTTGCAACCATCTTGAAATCAGCTCGAAGTTCCCTTCCCCTCTCCACAGCCTTATCACAGTCCTTAATGCACTCATCATACTGGAGACAGGAAATTATAGACTCCGATTAAGAAGAAATAATATGAATTACCAGGATATCTTTAGTTGCAAGGAATAACAAGAGAGGGAGCTACAGTATCATAAGTACACTAACCAGTTCTATGAACGGTCACATCTAATCGTGACACTAGTGTGCTCTTACTCCTTTAAGTAAACAAAAATGGCCGGCTATGGCAAAAGATATGCAAACGTTTCTAATCATCTTTTCCATCACTATATTTGAGAAAACCGTCAAGATTGGTATAAAAATGCAGCTTTTTTCCCTTGTGTCATATCTATATTTAGTGTTTGTCACTTCATAACTTTTAGGACTGCAGTAGCCATGCATTGCCTAAGATGTGGCAACTGCTTGATTCGATGCCATAGTTGTTGCATGCCGCATCTCCTTAGCAGTCTAACCTGCCTGTAATAGACTCAGGAGCTATTTGGTTCCTAGCCAAAGCTTGCCAAGTCTAAGATTAGGCACGCCACAGTTTCTAAGGTGGTGCTTGGTTGACCACCACAATACATTTCTTCCCAGGATAAGCATGCCATGTCTAATGGGTTAGGCACGAGACAGTTTCGTAGGTGGGTATTTGGTTGGTTGCCACACTTAAGGCATGCTTGGATCAAGAGTAATCTTAGTCAAACTGTGGCTGCCACATAAAGTGTGGCGAACAAAATGGCCACTCAAAATTTCGCAAAAAAATGATTGTATGAAATGTGGACTATATGGGTAAAAAGAAGCCACAACTCTTGTAATGAACCAAAAACATGTCTGAAGTGTTTTTGTGGCACGACTATTGCTAGGCCATGGCAACCTTAGGCTGTGACCATAGATGCCCTTAACTATTGAGTATTGACATGATAAAACTTCATAGACTCACATTTTGTCACAAGTTGCCGCAAGTGCGGTGCTAACTTCTACTCCCTCCGTATCAAAATATAAGACTTTGTACCTACTTTCTACACACATGTAACTAGACATGTTTTAGTGCAAGGTCATGTGAAGTTGCACTAAAACATGCCTAGATACATGTGTGTAGAAAGTAGGTACAAAGTCTTATATTTTGATACGGAGGGAGTATATCCATAAATTATGTCAAACCACACTTTGCCTAACCTTAGTGGTGGCAGAGTTAGGAGGTGTTTAGTTTGTAGCCCAAATTCTCCCCGCCTTAGGTTAGTTAGGAACAACATCTTATGTATGTGTTCGGTTCACTGCCACAGTTGTGGCTCCCCATACTTTCTTAGCCACATAGTCCACATGTCATAGGCTTGATATATTGCCAAATCTTGCGACACGTGTGGTGGCAATTTTGTTCACCACACTATTAGTGTCAGCTACATTTTACCTAAGTTAATTCCTGCAAAATCTGTGGCAAAAAGTGTTGTAAACTTTGGCATCTTGCTGACTACCAACCAAGTATGCCCTTATACCCTTCTATCAGGAGTTCAGAACATGATTAAGCAAGGCACATCTGAGATATATACGTACTTATGGAAAGCGACAATAATTTGATTCACATTACTTGCCTAACACTAACAGTATCATCAAGTTATGGCGACTTCTAGGCCTCACTCATTGTCCTATTATAGTCCCAAAACCTTGTGCCCCTTAGTACCTACCTATAAGGCAGACAATCCTATTATCTTAGTGCTCATCAGTTTAGCACAGCAATCAAACACACAATCCTTGCTAGTAACTATGTATCAAATGTCATGGCCTATTGGTCTATAGCCAAAATTATTCTCACCTGAATAACAGTGTGTACTACAAATTAAATCCTAACTCCTAAGGCATAAATAAAAGGTAATAGTACAATAAACCTCACCTTTCCCATCTCAATGTACACCGCTGCTCGGTTAGTCAGGTAGGAGATGTCCTCGTCATCAAGTTCCATGGCTTTTGTGTAATGCTGGATGGCCGTCTCGAAATCCTTCTTCTTGTACGAAGCATTCCCTAACTCTTTCTCCTTCTGAGCGGCCGCTTTCCTCTCCTTCCGCTCCTTCTCCTCATCAGGAATCTCCATAGGCTCGGGTTGTGGCTCAGGCTCCACCTCCCTCGTCTTCGTCTCGGGCTGTTCCTGCTTCTGCTGTGGTGGCGGTGGCGACGACGGCGAGGAGGACTGCGCGAATTCGGAGTCCTCGCCTCTCTGGATCTTGATGTTAAGCATGAGGCTGAGCACCTGCATCATACGGGGATCCGAGAGGTACATGTTGAGGCTGCTGGGGTTCCGCTGCACTTCCCGCAGCATCTGCATGAAGTCCGGCTGCTCGAGGTAGACGCGCGTGGCCGGGTCGGCAGCGATCTTGCTCCAGAGCTCGGGCCCCTGGAACATCTGGCCGATCGCGTCGGCCCCTCCAGACGGCGCACGGCGCGGAGGGGCGGCCGCGGCCTTCTTGGCGTCGGCGAGGCCGGCCTTAAGGGGCTCGTTGCTGGGATCGAGGGCGAGGCCCTTCTCGTAGGCGGCGACGGCGCTGGCCGCGTCCCCGAGGCCGAGGTGGGCGGCGCCGAGGCGCGAGTAGCCCTTGGCCCAGTCGGGCTTGAGCTCGACGGTCTTCTCGGCGTCGGCGAGCGCGTCGGAGTAGCGGTGGATCGAGGCGAGCGCCGCCGAGCGGTTGGAGTAGAGCACGTGGTTGCCCGGGGCGAGCGCGATGGCGTCGGAGAAGTGCTTCGCCGCCTCCTCGAACCGGCCGGCCGAGAAGGCCGCATTACCTTTCGCCTTCGCCTCGTCGGCCATGGCTCTGGATCAGATCGGGGGCGGGTTGTGGAAGCTTCTGGAAGAGTTTGGCGGCTGGGCTGGGGGCGGAAGATTTGTGGGGGTTAAGATGGGGAGGTTTTGTAAAGATTGGCACGAGTTCGCTCGAGGGTTCCGGAAGGTTCCGCCGGGCAGCGGCGACCGGAAGAACTGCGGACTCCGTCCTTCCTAAATTGTTCTGCTTATGTGGGCTTCTCAAGGTTGTTAGCCCGATAGGCCAGGCTTCGCTGAAGAGAAACTCAACAGGCCCGGCCCGTGTTTTAGGATCGAACTGGGCCTGAATAGGCCGTTGCTCCGGGTTTGTTGACCGGCAGACGACGCCACGCCGCCGCAAGCCGACGAGCCGCACCGCAGCACCACCTCACGCCCCACGCGTCGGCTCTCCAGGCCGCCCGCCCTGCATGGCGGCATGGCCCGGCGCGGCGCCTACTTCACCCCCGCAACCGCTCCCCGCCCCGCTCTGCTCGCTAGTCCCGGCTACTAACTGATCCTAGAACGTAGTGCCACTCCCACACCTGCGCAGCGGGGAAATGGCGGGGTTGCGGTGCTTCGCGTTGCTCCTGGCGCTGTGTGCAGCGGCGGGGGCCGACGCCTCGAAGGGGAAGTGGGAGACGGTGATCCGGATGCCGGGGGAGGAGGATCCCGCCACCGCGCGCGGCGGTGAGGGCCCCGAGACGGAGGACGACGACGTCGGGACGAGGTGGGCGGTGCTCGTCGCCGGCTCCTCCGGCTACGGAAACTACAGGCACCAGGTAATTAAGCAGTCAGAGATCGTCGGTGCTGCATGCGTTTGCGCATGTTGTTCGTTGCGTCTGGAGTACGATTTGGCTGGAAACGGGATGAGCGTGGAAGAATCGTGGTTCTGAAAGCTTGGCGGTTTGTGGAAGTTCTCTTGCAAGCGCGCCGGTGCGCTGCTCTGAAAATTGTCGGTGTTGCTCTTATTGAGATTTGTAAATCGTGAATTTGGAATTTTAGGCCCCCAATTTTGGGAATCATTTGTTAATCGGTGTTCGAAAAGTTTATTTTTGGCCCAAATTCTGAAACTAACGTGTAGTTGGGGTGTTACTGTCATGGTGTTGGAACTGTGGAAGAATCGTGTGATAATTTCCTCTTAGTGGCTTTCCAGGGTCTAATTCACACACTACTATACAAACTGTAGTTATCTGTTTGTCAGGAAGCCCGAGATGCGATACTCGTTTCTCCATTTGCTGTGTATACTGCTGGCTCTTTTTAGGGATTTTTTTTAACTGGGCTAAACTCCTTTCCATTAATTGCTTAACTGAAATAATCAGTCCGTTACAAAGCAAAGGAGGGAGATGGAGATGGGAAAGAATAGTTGAGGCACTAAGGCCATTTCAGGAAATAAATGTTAAGTAGCAGCTTGATTCAAAATGGGCAAAGGCCAAAGAGATGTGAAGTTTGTTGCAAATTTCGGTTCTGGTTTTATTGCTCAAGTTAGACGTGAGACTTGTAACTACTCCCTCTGACCCGAATTACATGTCGCTGGCTGTGCTAATGAGTCGTCTGATTAGTTGTTTTCCCACGACACTTATACCGGTTCGGAGGGAGTAGTTAAAACAAAACTTAAACTGGATATAATTGAGGTAATGAAATAAATAAGAGGTGGATTTATCCGCAGTGCATATGTGATACACAGACTATAAAATGCGATTGTGATTGACCATTTCGCGTACATATGTGCTTATTTATGTTGTTTTGGTTCGGAATCGAGGAATAGATATGGACCATTTGCTTAATAGTTGATCTCTCCGTGGTGCGATGCAGGCCGATTTATGCCATGCATACCAGATATTGCGGAAGGGTGGGCTGAAAGAGGAAAACATTGTGGTGTTTATGTATGATGACATCGCCAACAATGCGCTCAACCCGAGGCGAGGGGTTATCATCAACCATCCAGATGGCCAAGATGTGTATGCTGGTGTTCCAAAGGTAAATCCCTGTAGCTTCTTCTATTATCCTTTCATGTTTGGAGTTGCGCATTTGGATCACTAATCATCAACCCATGTGTTTGCACAGGCTAGTTCTATATTATTGTTATAACTTCAATCCGGAAGGTTTAATGATAAACTTAAGCAGTCAAGAAAATAGAAACTTTAAATTTACCGTGTTTAAAAGAATCATCAGAAAAGGTTTAGAACTTATAATGGAACAAATTCATCAGAGCAACGTGGCAACAGTAGTTGTGGGTTCACATAAGACGTGGCAACAGTAGTTATGGTTGTAGGTGTCCCCTTTAGTGGATCATTTCATTCATTCGGCTTTATCAGTTTATCTCTTATCATCTTATGTAAACAAATTTGCACAGTCCTAGCCTACTTTTTGCTTTTGAATAATAGAAAGTGGCATTTAGTAGGAAGAAATGGGGATCTGATTGCCTCTTTTATCATTGTATGCACTGCGGGGTTATCTTTTCTGTTCAAGCTTCACATGGCTTAAGAGTTGTGTAAGCAGAAGGGCAGGACATGTATTTACCCTTTTTCTCCAAGTTTGACATTCCTTCTGATTTCAGGACTACACTGGAGACGAAGTTACCACTAAAAACTTCTATGCAGTTCTCTTGGGCAATAAAACTGCAGTCACCGGAGGGAGTAAGGTCATAGATAGCAAACCACATGACCATATATTTATCTACTACTCAGATCATGGGGGGCCTGGAGTCCTTGGTATGTGGAGTATATGCTGCTTTGTAGCATAAGTTAATTTACTTGTCATGTGTATTGACATTTGCAAGTTTCAGGTATGCCTAACCTGCCATATCTGTATGCTGATGACTTTATTAAGGTCTTGCAAGAGAAACATGCTTCTAATACCTATGCAAAAATGGTAAGGCTGGTGGCAGTTACTTGTTTGTGGGAGCCTTATCCTGTTTGACTGAAAGGAGTGATATAATTTTGCAGGTTATATATGTGGAAGCTTGTGAAAGTGGCAGTATTTTTGAGGTTTGATGCCTGCAGACCTTAATATTTATGTTACAACAGCATCTAATGCCGAAGAAAGTAGCTGGGGTACATACTGCCCAGGAATGGAACCGTCACCTCCTTCTGAATATATTACCTGCTTAGGTGACCTCTACAGTGTTTGCATGGATGGAAGATAGGTATGTAACTGGTAACCTAAATTTGCCAATGTAACAGACTATTTGCAGAGTGGTATGATTCACTAGTACATTATGATGCACGTGCATGCAGTGCTTCAAGAGGGATTGTGCAACAAGCCATTTCCCTTCCTTTCTTTACTTTCAAAGTAGTACTTATGTAATCGTTTGTTTGATCATCTCAATGTCATTTGGCAGTGAGAATCACAATCTGAAGGAGGAGACTATCAAGAAGCAGTATGAAGTGGTGCGTCTTGATTTGCTTTTTACCAATCTCATTTGCGTAGGTAAATTCAAGGTACTGAAAGTGTTGTGGGCAGGTAAAGAAGCGTACCTCAGACTTGAACAGCTATAGTGCCGGTTCTCATGTTATGGAGTATGGGGACACGACCTTCAAGGATGAGAAGCTTTACCTGTATCAAGGTTTCAATCCTGCAAATGCCAACATGACAAACAAGCTATTCTTGCAAGCCCCAAAGGCCGCAATCATCCAAAGAGACGCAGATCTTCTTTTCCTGTGGAGAAGGGTATGCTCTAGTTTTGTGCAATATTTTCAACCATTCCTCTCTAAATGGTTAAATGGGGTGCTAGATTTCTCTTTAAAAAAAGAGGATTAAACTGAAGAGTAATCTACTGTGTCTGGATCTTAAATTGGTCAAATTAGTCACATTCTTGGTCCTTGTGTAAGAAATTTGGCCAGCATAACACATACATAGAGGACGATTAAACTGAAGAGTAGTATAATGTTTCTAAGCTGAAGCTGCTATTTTCTACTCCCTCTGTTCCTAAATATAAGATGCTTCAGCCTTTTCTTCTTAGGTACTTTTACGCTGGTGTATATACTGAATATAAGTTACTGTACAAAGTGAAGCATTTCTTGTTCACGTGAAATTTCCCTTTCTTATTTTTTTACTTACGGAGTTACTAGCACCGGAACTGATAGTACTACTATGCCGTATGCATAGGGAATTCGTATTTGCAATTTTTAATTGTATGTGTTTGGTATTGGCCTGTGCTTTAAGCCTCTGTTAGCTGAAGGTTTCTTGGTTTGGTTTCAGTATGAGATGTTACATGAGAAGTCTAAAGAGAGGGTGAATGTGCTGAGGGAGATCAGCGAGACGGTAACACACAGGAAACATCTTGATAGCAGCATCGATTTTGTTGGAAAGCTCCTCTTTGGGTTTGAGAATGGACCTTCGGTGCTTCAAGCTGTCAGACCTTCTGGCAAGCCACTCACGGACGACTGGTATTGCCTGAAGAGAATGGTAAGCAGTAGACTCTTGTCTGTAAACTCACATAGCCACATTGCAGCTCGCTTGTGTTATACTCCCTCCGTTCCCAAATATAAGATGTTTTAGTTTTTGTCCACATTCACATGCACACAAGTGTATCTAGACATATTCCATATGTAGGTTCACTCACTTTAGTATGCATGTAGACAACATGTGTAACACCTAAAACATCTTATATTTAGGAACGGAGGAGTACGTCATAGCCTTGATATTCTGAGAGCTCCTCGTTGTTATAGTCACATTGCAGCTCGCTTGTGTTATACGTCATAGCCTTGATATTCTGAGAGCTCCTCCTTGTTAGTAAATTATTTGACTTCTTAACATCCTCTTCAGGTACGTATCTTTGAGTCTCATTGCGGTTCCCTCAGTCAGTACGGCATGAAGCACATGCGAGCATTTGCGAATATATGCAACAATGGTATATCTGGTACCACAATGAAGGAAGCAAGTATCAATGCTTGCGGTGGTCACAACTCCGCGAGATGGAGCCCATTGATCCAAGGGTATAGCGCTTGATCAAGTTGCTGAGGTACACGTTGCTCGTCCCCAGCCTATATGTGAATGTATGTTGTAGTATTGTATTGGGCTACTACTGTACCCAGAAAAATAACCTTCAAGCCGCAGAGGCTGTACAAGAATGCACCCATGTAATTGTGCTTCATATGTGCGATGTATATAATATAGTCCTTGTTCCCTTTTGTGTGTATGAATCGTGCTTGGTCGTGTGGTTAACTGAAAACGGTTGTTGGGACAAAGTTCAGGAATTTCGTTGCAGCCCTCTACAACCAAGTAAAGCCTTCACAAGCAGAACTTTCTTTCTTATTTGTTGGATAAGCAGAAATAAGACAGATGACTACTTTGTGCTGTCTTTGTTTCTGCTCTGGTGATGAATTATCCAGAGCAGCTTTTCCTCAAAATGATAGTAAGAAAAAAATGAAACAGCACAAGCGTGAGTGCAGCCAGCATTCGTCCTTCTGCTGGGTTCTCCTTGTATTTTGTGATGCAATCTCCTCATACTAGTCTTTAACGCTGTAACTGGAGATGGTAGCCGGCCTCATGGGCAGCAGTGAGGCAGAAGCTTTCCATTTCTAACCTGCAATGAAAATTTTGGTCAACTGTGCCTGAGGATGCCATATGAACATTTTTCTTTTCTTTTCTAGACCGGTGTGAAAACCCAAGCATGCCGATAAGTTTTTCTAGAGAGCTTACATGCTTTCTTGAGGAAAGAGATGAACACGATGAGGAGTGCTAGCCCAGCCAAGATACCGACTATTATTGCCACGGTCCTCCCAAATTCGTCCCCGGAATAATCTGTCACCAAGCATATCAAATCAAGCTGAGCGCACTCACAAAGTACTAACTTTGTTCATTGCGAATATATTCAGCTGAGTGGTGGCTGGACCTGGACATGGGGTCTAAGTTAGATTTGATCTACTCCCTCCGTTCCAATTTAATTGACTCGTGCATAGCAAGTCAATTAAATTGGAACGGAGGGAGTATGATTGTTGTCCTCCCGGTCTTAATATAGGTCGTTAGTGGCCGCGTTTTGTCCGGCTCAGTGAACGGATGGCGCCAGGCGATGCATGTTGACAAGTAATCAGATCCATTAAGGTTGGGGTCCGGAGTCCCTAACTTCGAACAAAAAGGCTAATTAGGAATATATGCTGCTTGTCATCTTTATCAACTTTGCAAAGTTCGCCAGTTTGGAATCTATTCTCATTTGCATATCACTTCACTTGAGTTACTAGTTAGTTGCAACCCATGGCTAGCTCGCACATGATCTAGTGCCAGTTCTCTTTTCAAATTTGGACCCCGAACAGTTGAGATTCAAATTCGTGCGCTTCAAGCTTTATTCATAGATCGAAGAATGCTAAACAAAGTGAACCTATTTATTTCCACTTGTGAGGAATAGGAGCTTGCTGTGATCTGTTCCGCAACCGTGAATTTGGAGATGATTTACTACTGCTTGACAAGTTGACATTATGGTTTCACGCTTCAGTGCGTACGTACCTTGGGAAGAGCGGAAATCGTGGCCATTTGCCCAGTACTTGACGTAGCACTGCTCCAAGTACACGTCGGCGGCCAGCGCCGAGCCGCAGGTGCCCTTGAGCTGCACCACCGCCGCCGACAGACAGGCGGCGCAGTCGGGCGCCGTGATGTCGCCGAGGCACTGCGCCACCCCCTGCACCGTGCCAGACGTGGTCAGCTTGTACCCTGTCGCCGCCTGCGCCTGCAGCTTCGTGAGCACGCCGTCGCGGCTCCTCAGGAACCCGGCGTCCTCGCTGGTGCCGGAGCTGCACTTCCGGTACGCGACGGTGTTGTCGGCGCGGCCGACGAAGTCGCTGGCCCCGTACCGCACGTAGCAGCCGTCCACCTGCAGCGACGCGGCCAGGGAGTTGGCGCACACCGCGCCGAGCCGCGCCACCGTCTCCTGCACGCACGCCACGCAGTCGCCGGGGCTCAGGTCGCCGCGGCACTGGTAAAGGCCGTACGCGGCCGCGCGCGCTGCCTGGCCGTCCGCGGCGCCGGCGCCGGCGGTGAAGCTGTTGTACGTGGCGCCGGAGGACGCGGTGGAGGCGATGGAGGTGAGGAGGGAGTTGAGGTTGCTCTCGAAGGGGTGTTGCGCTCGTACTTGGACGGCGAGCAACCGGCGTAGACGAACGTGCCCGTCGCGGCGTGAACGAGAGCCGTCGGTGCAGCGCGGAAGTGGAGGAGGACGACTAGCATGGTGATCACGACGTAGCTGCCGAGCAGAGGCATGGGTGAGGTTTCGACAGTAACAGGGCATGCAAACGCGTGTGGAGCTTCCAATTTGGTCCGGTTTGCAGTTGGACGCGCGTGCCGTCTCGATATGGGTATGGGCTAATGTCTGTCTACCTGTCGCCGACGATGTCGGGCGAGCTACGCATAACGATATGCACGACGATGCGGCCGGAATGGTTGGTGCATGCGGTGCTTCAGAGATTCTTGTACACCATTGCGGCCGAAACTCGGAAGTACGGAGTACTCTTGAGCAAGAGGGCGTGGCGGGGTGTGGCCGTGTAGCAATACTTTGCTGCAATTCTTTTATTTTTCTTGAAACTTCTCATTCCATTTTAACGAGCAAAACTACGGACCAAATCTGCACGCTTTCAAGGTTAATAAAAGGTCGCCGTTGGGGCATCACCGCAAAAAAAAAGGTTAATAAAGCTTCGCCAGCAGTAGTACTCAAGATTTCATGTGAGCAATCCGGCCTCCATGAGAACAAGGAACTGTGTGTAAGAGCATCTTCACTGACACTCCTGAAAATATGTCCGATACATCCCAAATTATGTCCGGTTTGGGGTGCCAGACACATGTCCGGCACAAAGGCGGTGATGCCCCAACGGCGACCCCCAAAGTTAAGTAAAAAAAATATCAGATTTGATTACAGCAAATTTCACAGGAAAAAGGGCAAAATTTGTTCAAATTTTAACCAAACTAAACCCTAAACTATGCTGCACCTACTCGTCGTCGTAGATGTAGATGATGCCGCTGTCGTAGCGCTCCGGCTTGGGCTTCCGCGATGAGCCCGACTGCTCATACTCCCCCGACCATGATGGCCACGCCTGACACTATGACGGCCAAGCAGGCCACTCCTCCTACTCCACGACACCGTCACTGTGTTATGGCTTCACCGTGGTAGGCTTCGATGGTTGCTTCTTCTCCATCGACGCGCGCACCGATAAGTAGAGGCCAGGGGAGTCCCTCGGGTCGAGAGGGTGGCGTGGCGGCGGCCGAAGCTCGTTCGGGGAGAGCAAGAGTGTCTCCGTCGCTGACGGGTCCCGGAGAGGCGATGGAACGTGCCAATCCACAAGGGAACTCCTCCTGCTCAGGCTGCGGCGGCGTGCCGCTGAAGATGCTCGTGTTGCGCGGCTATAACGGGAAAACGGCTCCGGCAACGCCCTGACACGCCCAACCGACTACACGCCCAGTGTGCAGCCGCACCACAGGTTTCTCCGCCGCTAGAGCGCCAACTTCTCCATGTCGTCCCACTGCTCGAGGGCCAGAACCCTCGGCCTTGTCGTTTGTGCGCCATCCACTTGAGCGGGGGGCGGGAGCCAGAGTTGGAGGGCTGGCCCAAACAGATGCGGGTGACGATCGATGGGGCCTATTTTTAACCCCGGACCCACATTAAACCTTTTGGGGCTATTTCAGGGGTGCCAGTGAAGATAAACCGGCGATGCTCGAGCGACCACTTCTACTTTTAGTCTGCGGGTCGGCTCTTAGTTTTAACCCTTGCTACCATTTGCCAATGGCCTGGTGTTGTTATGTTAAACCGGTAACATAAGAATATTGTGTGTGTCTTGCATCTGAGCGGGAGGTGCTATGCATCGCTCGTTAGGGGCGCCTCAGCCCTGTGCCGCCTGAAGTGAAAAGTAGTAGGGCCGCATTTTCCCTTGCCCATTAACAGGTAAGATATTCCTTTCGCCTTTTGTTTTATATAAACGTTTCCGTTTCTGTTTTTTCTTTTTGCGTTTTTAGATATCTGAATATATTTTTAAATCTGATACTTTTCAAATATAAACAGATTTTAATCTGAACATTTTCGAAATCAACTTTTTTTTTATCAAAATATGAATGTTTTGAACTATGATCAGTTTTCAAATTTGAACAGTTTTTCAAAATATGAAGAAGTTTCTGAATTCGAATATTTATCTGAGCATTTTCATATTCTGAACACTTTTCTAAATGTATTTTTTTCAAAATCTGTTTTTTCTATTTTGAACAATTTTTTAACTACGAACATTTTCAAAATCTGAACATATTTAGATTCTGAAACTTTTTTCAAAATATGAACAATTTTCAAAAGTAGAAAAATACATGAAAATAAACAGAAAAACGGGAAAGAGAAAAAAGAAGAAAAAAGGACAAATAATTCAAACCCGGACCCAGACATATCTTAAACAGTTTTTTTTTTTTGAGATTCATATATATATAGTAGGGTCACGCTATTTGATACCAGGGTGTAGTCTGCACCCCGCCCAAGCGACGCCAGGAACCACCAACGAGCCCGTCCACACCTCCGCTTATATCTGGCTTCTCGTAAGAAATTTGTCTGGGACGTAAGAAAGGAAAGGATAAGCGTAAGATCTCCCCACTCAGCCCACGTCTCAATCCCACGCGTCGTAAGGAACCGCCCGCACGAGCCTGGCCCAAAACCACCTTCGTAAGCTGCATGGGGCTGCATGGGACGTAAAATAAGTAGGGCCAACGTAAGAGAGCTAGAATAAGCTGGGCCGCCGTTAGCTCTATTGACCCCCAATCGTAAAAAAATACAGTACTAGTGTTGTGTGATTTTTCTCTGTCGAGACCGTGTAACGTGTGTATCTTGGTTGTAAAAGCTGGTCACGTATTTATTTTGGTTGAATCTGTCAGCCAACGTAAAAAGATTAAAAAGATTATGTTGCGTTTCTTTCTTCAGCATCGCTAAGGATTTTTCTTTTTTTGCAAACTATCATTCATCAAATGTAACGGTGAGAACTGATGCCCTGACATATGATTATATGGCATCGCCTGATTACACCGAGTAAGATTATTCTTGATTAAATTGCCTTATTACACGACATAAGAATTCGATTGATTACATTGCCTGATGACACATCGTAAAATTGACCGGGACAACCTGACGAACTTGTAACAATTCTTGTGCCGTTGATTTAAGGGTATGTAAAATAGATACAGTTGTTCTCCAGAGGATTGAATCAGTTGATTTAAAGTATGCTTAGCTACCCCGGGAAAGAACACACCTGACCAACACAAACATGTAAGTTTATTGCACGCAAGCTCCTACCTCCTTCCGTATAATGTCTAGAATCACATCGTTTTTTCCAACACCTATATCTTCTGATAGCCAGCTAGTCCGCAGGAAAAAAATCCACGAGGGAATTGTTCAGGAAGCTGATGTCCAGTATGAAGGCGTTGTTGTTGGAGTCACCGTAAGAGCCCATACGCCTCAGGCCGTCAGTGTGGATGGGAGCTCTAGGATCGAGCATTGGGTTGCATTTCTCGCACATGTCCGAAGAGTTCATTGGTGTTCTGGTCCTCCGACGAGGACATATCGTGCAAACCAACATTGTTGCGTCCCTGCTTCTCGCTGTGGACAATTTACTGGTGCAAAATCTGAGACTTGAAAGGACTTTCCCAAATAACTATGCAACGATAAAAATTAACGAAATAGTGAGACTGCAGTAGGAGGAAGTAGGAAGCATGGAAAGATAAAATTACTAGAAGAGAGCAAAGTAGGTTGTAGCTGCCCCTAACTATTGTGTAGCTACCTGAGACAAATATTTGACATAACGAGCAACTCACATCTTGATTGCTGAACTTACAATTTGCTGGTTGCCGTAGCATGTTCCATGTACCAGAATTCATTTTTGACAGCAACAATAATTACGTTGAGTAAAGTTGGTCAGTGTTCTCGCATCCTTGTACGCCACCCACCCGTTCCCTGCAAGAGGATACCTGAGCCACCTCAGAAATTATTTCGCCCGGAACTGCCGCGAGGGGGGAAATAAAGATGGATCGACAGAAAATAAAAATGTGTAACACTGTGACTGAAA
This sequence comes from Poa pratensis, assembly GCA_947311845.1. Taxonomy (NCBI): domain Eukaryota; kingdom Viridiplantae; phylum Streptophyta; class Magnoliopsida; order Poales; family Poaceae; genus Poa; species Poa pratensis. Next base: position 58,877,966 of record CAMZMU010000033.1, on the reverse strand, counting down.
ACACTACAATCAGTAAATTAAGGGGCCGTAATCTATGAGCTACTCACAGGTACCAATTGTAAAATTCATAAAAGATGGATCGACAGAAAAATATATCAACTCAAATCAAGTACGAACATTAGTTTGACCAGCAAAACAAGATTCAGAATGCAATAAAAATATGAACATGTCAAAAAACTATCAATGCAGTTGTAGCCTGATGTCATATTAGCATGTTAAAATAATTTGATGCATCACTAGCAAACAAATGCTTGAATAGTCCCCACTATGAACAAAAAAAGATCTAAGAAGGAAACCATTCTATACTGGGAAGTCTTCTGTTCTAATGCTAAATTTGGGTAACTACCTATAAGTGAATATATTTACGAATGCTATACCCCAAACACACCAATTGGTGGGACTGTACTACTTTGTCGTATTCAAGAACATGACATAATTACCAGCAGGATGTTTAGCCTCCTTGCTAGTTCTGAATGAAAAATCACAATAAAGGAACGTGCGGTCACCATTCGCGTTCCCTGCAGTGAGGAAGTAATTATACAGATTACTTTCTTCAAGATAGCATTTGCAATTTTTCACCAATGTAATTCCTCCAAGAAGTACGTGCAGTGATAATTATACAGATTTCTTTCTTCAAAAAACTTCCACCACATTTGAATCAATGAAACAAAATTAACAAACATAATACCATGTCTAAACAGCATCCAAACAAAAACATCACATAATACACTACTACTATCTACCATGCTAGTGTCAAGAGAGCAACTTAAAAGTAAATTATGAGGAAGATGGTGCTGCTACCAAACGGAATCAACATGGCATAATACACTATCAGAAGCAAAGCAATCTCCACAAGTACTAGATAAAAGCAGTAGTGGAAAAGCTAGAGCACGCAAAGTTTCATCTAGTGTGGCTGCTGGAACCTAGTAGCGAACGCATGCACTTACATCCTTGACGCGAAACCAAATAACTTAGTGCAGATCGATGTATTTGTGGACGTGTTCCTCACCGAGCTGGCGCTGCACGGCGGACAGCACGGCAGGCAGAAGGCCGCGCAGATGGTAGAGAAATTGAGAAATCTCCCTGACCTTTAGGAGGCATTTGGAGGTTGGGTCGAAGGGTGGCGCTCGGGTACAGATGCCGGGTCGATTTCAGCGGCTAGCGGAAGTCGGAGACCTCGGGTGCTGGTGGAGAACGAGATCGATTGGAGGCCGCCCTACTCGATCCCAGATGGCAATGAGGTCGCAGAGGCGGACAACGACGAGCAGCCACTTTTCCAGCCGGCGGCGCTGGTTCAGACATGGTGGCTTCCGTCTCAGTCCTCGGAACATGGACGAGTCAAAGCACCTTCCCCTTCTCTCCTGCCCCCAAAATTTGACAGATAAATTGGCAAAAACAAATTTAATGCAAAGAGGCATGATTTCGGGAGACGATTGATACCGTCTGTCCCAGGGACGGAGCCAGGAATAAACTTTAAGGGGGCCAAATGCACATTATGCAGCTTGGAGGGGGCCATTAGGGCTAATTTAGACAAAATTAGAGGTAAACTACACCTATTATTGAGGGGTTTTCACACAAAAATTTCAGCAAAGGGGGGGCCATGGCCCCAGCACGCCCCCCCTAGCTCCGTCCCTGGTCTGTCCTGCCACCAAGTTGATGCCGTCACCGCCGCCGCGACACTGCCCTCGCCGTCTGTACTATTGGATGCTTCTGTCCGATGTTGCTGGACGACGAGGTGAACAGCGGAACCGCACGCAGCCGGCACTGCCTCACTCACCTTTGTGCAGCGAACCGCCGTACTCAAACGCTCGCCGCCGCCGCCGCCGCCGTTCACCCCGCTGCAAACCTGTCACCGGTCTCGACAGGATCGAGCAGGTAGGGTAGTGGGCTACCTCCCAACTGCACGAGCCCACGATTGAGAAAAGAAGCCATCCAGGGTAAAAAAAAAAAACAAATTGCGTCGGGCGGGCGAGCCGCACCAAGAAAACGGGTCCGATGCAAGCAGAAGACCGTCCGGTCCGGTGGACTGACCTGGGTGCAGAGGGTCTGAATAGAGCTTATATATATATATATATATACTAGCAAAGTGCCCGCGCGTTGCAACGGGTCTAAACGACGAACTTTACATTGGCAATGGCTCTATCATCAAATAATGAACTGCTTGGTGTTATATAATAAGCATGGAAGACGAACACACTAATACATTTACCTTATTAACAACATCGCAACCAATTTTTCAATATTAATAGATCATTCATGCAATCGAGTATGTATATAAATCATGAAGTAACACATTTGTATTGGTGTACATCAGTACATGGCATTGAGAAAGTGTGATTCTAAGAAAAATATAGTGAGGAATATAAATAGCTGTATTGTGCATATTGTAGGGAAACGAATATTTCACCTTTGGGTATGTAAAACTTGGTTAAATCATACCATCCATGCAGCCATTCATCAAAACAAGACGAAGTAGTTATATTTTTCTAGTTTACATTCATAATGAGATTTAGAGGCAAAAATCATATGATTGGTTGTTGGTGTTCTTATCGCTTCCGATTTTAAGTTGGTTACCTTCTTATGTGCTTTTTGCAGAAGAGTTTGAGGAATATTTGAATGATTAGATCACAAAGAAAGAACTGAGAGCCGACCATTACAAAAATCTGCAGTAACAATGAAAATAAATCAACCCTGTTTCTGACTCATTGAAGCATACCAGCAAGGCATGGAGAATGCCCTAGAAAGTAGGAACGATATATAGCAGACAAAACATCATCCAGATTCAGTTTTTGGCTTCCTTTTCAGCGGGTGGGTGTTGTGGAGCGCTGGGTGGATGTTGTGGAGCGCTGGCCAAAACCCTGGATGCAGCGGTTAAGTCTGCATTTGGGATTGTTTAGGTCCAGTTTCCTTTTCGCATCAAGCAAAAGATCAGTAGATCTTAGTTTGCCTGGTGTTTTGTTTTTAGCTTCTGCATCTCTGGGGCGACATCTCTGTCGTTTTATTCCCCGAAAGCTGTAAACCGGTTGTCTGTAAGTTTCGTTTCGTTGAAATGGAACTGGGGCGAGGAGCCCTTTATATCTAAAAAAGTTTTTGGCTTCCTTTTCACATGCCTCATTTGAATTATTGCTCATAGTCTTTACTTTTACCTACCAGGGCAACTAAATGAGAAGAACAGAGATCAAAAGGTACCGAAATTATGCAAGAAAAAAGAAGGCATCTGCTCTCATATATGAATGGATAACACTGTAAAAGTAGTTCAGTTCTCTTATGTAAAAAAAATCAGTTCTTGTAGGCAAATCAACAAGCAAGTATGGTGCACTACCAGAAACTATAGTGTTTCTAAAGTTGCCCGTATTTCTCTACATAATATTAGAAGCACAGGGAATATCCATAAGAAATCCATCACCATCAGGCCGGCCATGTCGTGTCTATGGCCATGGCCAGGAGAGACAGATGGTGTCGTAAATGTGAGTTGCCTTTATGGTTCAATCTCTGCACTTCCTGGCCGAGTTTCTATACGCACTTTGGCGCTGGGCATGTGAGTTGCTTGCGGGCCATAATTGTATGTATGAGTCTTCAACTAATCTGCATCCCTCGAGATGGCATCGGCCGTAGCGCGATGCTACGTGCTTTATCAATTCCAAAGTTATTTAAAATAATAAATTTCATTTGGATCCTCATATTTTACGTTGTATTTTTTGTTTGCTTTCCTGATCATTTCCCAATTTTGTAACATAATTACAACTGACAACCCACACATGAGGCAAGGAAAATGAGTGTTTTTGCTTGAATAACATTGCATACCTCATCAAAGAAACATGTGCCAAACGTTGGCAAGTGTTCACTTCTTTCCAACACATTCCCAAAGAGTACAGCTGCATGTGAAGAGTAGCAACTACGGTCTACGGGCACTGGAGTTCGTCATTGTTGATTTGAGGGCAAAGCCACAGTTTTGTTCAGAACTTGATGAATTGGCAGGGATCCAACCTGCTTACAAGATCTTTCAACCACCTTGATTCTTGTCGAGGAGTGGACTCGGCAAATCCCTGGGTTATACACCCCGGGTTGATTGAGGGGGAGAGAGTTGAGCGCTGGTGATCACGACGGCTGACAAGCGAGGCGTTTTACCCAGGTTCAGGCTCCCGGAGGATAACACCCTACTTCCTGCTTGTCTGGTTATTGATGGTGAGTTGTGGCTACAATGGCGAGATGGCAATCTCGCTAGGGTTTGTGTGGCGGCTATGAGCGTACCCTAGAACGAGGGACCCTCCTAGCCTTTATATGGTAGGCTAGGTCTCGGGTGAACGGTGCTGATGGCACTTACAAGATAGGTATGAACCTCATGACCTAGTCAACTAACTTGGGCCGCAGGTGTCCTTGCTGGGCTTTCCTTGGGCTTTTATAGTCTTGGCGTGACCCAGGTACCTTCACCGTGGGATAGTCGAAGGGTAACCCCACGACAGGAGCCCCCGAGTGCTTGGTCGAATCGTAGAGTCGGGCAAAGGACTCCTTTCGCCTGGGCACGCCTTCGAGTTCCTGAAAGGACAAGTAAAATTATTCGACTCCGGCCGTCCAGGGCTTATGGAGGATTCCTTAGTCAAACTGTCGACTCCAGGGTAAAATACTGTGAGTATGGCCTTAGTCGGTGATTTTTCGACTGCTATTGTTCTGAGTCACTCGGGAGCGCGAACAGCGCTCCCGATGGGAGTAGCCCCCGAGATTAAGCTGAATTGCTTGCAATTGAGGTTAAACTCAATTTTTCTTCAGTCGAAAAGCCCGCTCCCGATGGGAGTAAAGAGGGGACTCGTCTTGGAGTCGCGACTGGCTTTGTGTGACTTACTGTGTATTCGGCCGGTTTGGCTTACTGAGTTTGTTCAGCACTTGGAGCTTACTAAATGCTCTTGCACTCGAATGAAATGTTCGAGTTCTCAATCAGCTCGTTGGCTTACTGTACGAACTTATTCAGCTCTGAGAGCTTACTGAATCTTCTCGCACTCGAATGAACTGTTCGAGTTCTCCATCAGCCCGTTGGCTTACTTCCTACGCCTTCGTGGTTGACGTCAGTGCTGACGTTTTTGATGCACTCTGTGTCCGATGGGACGTGACAGTGCGGTCCCACTGTCAGTATTGACTGGAGACAGCGGTTGCCGCTTTTTTCTGACCGTTGGGCGCGAAAATTTCGCGGTGTGATGATGGCGCCTTGATTCCCGCGCGTAGTGGGCGGCGTGGCCGGCGACGGTTGCCCTCTCCGCGCGACACGTGGACGGTCAGACGCTGTTGCGGAGAGCGGTTTCAGCAGGGACGGCCAGGATTGACTGACCGCGCGGTATATAATTTTCACCGCGGCGGTGAACAGTTCATCCATCCCCATTCTTCATCGTTTCCACTGCTTCTGTTCCGCCATTGTTGCGCTGCGTGCTCTCTGCTCCTTCTCCCCCTCCATGAGCAAGGTCGCGATGAAGAGGGGGAAGCCTGGTTCTGGCGCCGTCGCCGCCGCCGAGGCGAGCGTGATGAAGAAGCCCGACGGCGACTGGGTCAAATCGTCGGTGAAGAAGGCCGACCTCGAGGCCCTCCGCGCGCAGGGGCTGCTGCCGCCGGTAGACCAAGCGACGGTGCGCGCTCCTGGGAAAGAGGTGTTCCCCGCTCCTCGCGAGGGGGAACGCGTTTGCTTCGTGGATTTCCTTCCGCGGGGTTTCGGGTTCCCCCTCCACGATTTCGTCCGTGGTCTCTTGTATGCTTATGGGATTCAGATCCACGATCTGACTCCCAATAGCGTCTTGAGCATCGCGAGCTATTTCGTGCTCTGCGAGTGTTTCCTGGGAATCGCACCCAACTGGCTGCTGTGGAAGTCGCTATTCCTCGTGAGGAGGAACGTGGGGAAGAGCAAGCAGGTGTACCCAGTCGGCGGCTTCGGCATCCAGGTGCGTGGCGACACCTCCTACTTCCAGATGAAGAAGTCCGACTCCGTCCAGGGCTGGCGGAAGAAGTGGTTCTACATCAGGTGCGACCAAGCAGGGCTTCCTGAATTCGCGGCTGATCGCGAGTTGCGGAAGACGAACGCGTGGGCGCACCCGCTGTCGAAGGAGGACAGGGAGGCGACTCAGCCCTTGCTGACGCTACTTCGTGGCCTTCTGAAGAGTCTCGGGCGCGAGACGGGTGGAATTCACCTCATCGCCACCTTCTTCAGGCTTCGGGTGCAGCCGCTCCGCAGTCGCGTCCACCCGATGTGGGCGCGTGAGGATGCTGGCAATGAGCTTGATGATGACGCAGTCGAGTCGAAGGTGAGGAGCATCACTAGTCTCCGAGCCGCTGACCCGTGCAACGTCAAGTGCCCAGTCGAGCCATATGGGCCTAATAATCCTGTGCCTGAGGTGAGCTTCGTTTGCTTTGTCTTGTATCTTCTTCTGTCGAATCCTTTTGCCTTACTCGAACGCTTCATTTTGCTGACAGGGTCGTTCGAGCTACGTCAGTCTTCCTCCGTTGATGGAGAATGGACCTCATGAAGAGGCAGAGTTCCCTGAGGACGAGGTTGATGACGATGAAGTTCCCTCCGCCACCTCTCCGAGTGAAGAGTTGGAGGAGGATGATGAAGACGAGGAGCCGCTGCGGAAGCGGCAGAGGCGAAAGGGTGGCGACTCTGGTTCTGCCTCGTCGCCTGTGAAGGAGGCGGGTGTGAACGAGGAAGAGACGAGCGAGTCCTCTTCGGGTGCTAGGCACCCGAGTGACCTGGCTGAACCTTTGGTCGTGCCTCCACTCGGCTCTGCACCGCCGACCGAGTTCGCGAGGATGGCCTCCGTCTCCTTGGGAGTGAAGATGATGATGTCGTCAGGTTAGTCGCATAACCTTTGCTTTGTTTTTGTCGAGTGTGCTTTTTCACTTGCGGGTCCTTGAATTGAGTTTTCTTGTCACAGCGACCGTACCGGCGCTGCTGTTTCTTCCCCTCGTGAGATGGAGCACACTTCTGCTCCCATGATCGAGCAGACTGCGAGGACGACCGGAGAGGAGGCTCTGGCGGGTGACGTTTTGGCCTTGAAGGCTTCGACCTCCGCCATGCCTGAGAGGTCTGCTGATGCGACTCCGGTTGACGCTGGGCTGCTTGAGCATGTAAGTGTTCTTCGACTCCTTCTGCAAGATCTGTATCGGGTGCGCGTACAGCGCTCCCGATGGGAGTAGCCCCCGAAGATGCGCGTGACTGGAATAGTCGGGCGCAGATTGATGTCTTGTGTTTCCTGCAGCCATTTTATCGCCAGCAGATGGAGGGAGCCGCAGCCTTCGTTCGCATGGAGCAGGAGAGGGATCAGCTCCGCACTGCTCTGGAGCAAGCGAATAGTAAGTGTGAACCCTTGTGTTCGAGGGGTGCTTCGACTGCCTTTATTGCTAACTTTGCTCCGTTGATCCGTAGGCGAGAAGGAGAGCATGAAGACGCGGGTCGCGGAGCTGGAGAAATCGCTGGGTGAAGCCCAAGAGCGGGAACAAGCTCGGGCTGATCTGGAGAAGACCCAGGTCGACCGCTTGCTCGCACTCGCAGATGTTGTTGGAAGTAAGTTTTTCGGCTCAGTGCCTACTTTGCCTTTTTTCGACTTTGACGTCTTACGGGTGTGGATTTCTTTTGAACAGAGAATTGCGGAGGTGCTCCTCCAGAAGGGACTTCAGCGAGAGTGTCGGTTTGGCGGAGGCTGTTGGCTTCGTCGACCGCGTCTGCGCGTATGCATCGGCAGCGCTGCAGCAGTCGACGGCGGCACTGCAGAAGTCGACGGAGGCCTTAGCGACTGTGCACCGGAATATCTTTCCCAACCAGCCACCACCAGCTGCTGTTGACGCACTCGCGGCTCCATTCGAAGGCAATTCGAATGTCCTGGCGGACTTCACGCGCGCGCAGACGGTACGCGGCTCAGAGCTCACTTTCCAGCTGCTTCTTGGTCACCAAGTCGTAGGTGATTTTGAGAAGGTTGTCAGCGACTTCCCTCGGAAGCCTGATGGCAGAACCGCGTCCCTTAGCGGTGTGAAGGTGCAGGCGAGTCAGCTAGCTGCGAAGTTGGTCGCCACCTTCGAGAAGAGGATTGCCAAAGCTGCAGAGTTGGCTGCTAGGAAGAGCCGTTCCCAGTCGGAGTCTGCGATGTAGACTTTCTTTTAGGATTCTTCTGCTTTTGGTTCTTGAGTCTGTAATGCACTTTATATTGTGCGAGTGAACATGCTGATGATGAAATGTGAATTCGCTCCCTCGGGGGTGCAGTCGCCGAGTCTTTTTTGATATCTGGCTTGGATGAGTTATGTTGATTCTTTTCCTGGCTTGACGCTGTCAATTCTTGGCAGTCTGATATGGGCGAAGCTCCTGACGTTGCTGGAACGACTGGCGCGGACGATGAGGAAGATACCACTTCGGCTGCGCCTACTCGTCGCCGCCGTCAAGCTCCTCCAGCTCCTGTGCGAAGCGTAAATGACCAGAGAGTGATCACCTTCATGAGGAACAAGGTGGTTGAGCTCGAGTCGAAGCTGAAGAGTGCTGAGTTGGAGCTGGAGCGATTGAGGTCGCGGCCCGTTGCGCCGTTCTCCCAGCGTGAAGAGTTTCTGCTTGGCGAGATGGACTTGATCAGTCGACAGCTGCAAGGTTGGCCTTCTAGCGTTTTTGCTTCGGCTTCTGTGTCTACTGCTATGCTTAATGCTTGGCCTTGATGCAGATGTGAACTCTGACTTGAAGGCTGAGCAGCTTCGAGTGGACGAGCGAGTAGAGAAAGAGGCCGCCGGTGACTCACCCGAAGCGCGCCAGTTTTGGTCGAACAAATCCAGAGGTAGTATACTGGCACGAATGCTGGATCGCACCTGGCGGGCTGCTGTGCTCTTAGAAGGTTGCAGAAAAACCCTCTGGCAGATCAACAAGGTGTACTTTCCTCACAACGAGCAGCCGAATGGACTGACTGCGCTTCTGGAGAGGTTCCGTGAAGGCAGTGCGTTGAAGGAAGTCGTGCACGCTCAACTTGTTGCCGGGGCGAACGTGGCGTTGGCATACGTTCGACTGCACCGGCCTAATCTTCCATTGCACAAGGTGCTTGACGGCTTGCCTGGAGAGGGTGATATGCCGATACTCTTGCGGCTGCGCGCCAGATGATTCAGCAGGTCCAGAACTTTAGCGAGCACCTTGTAGGGCCACTTGATGCGCCAAAGGGCGAGCCTGTAGAATAAGAGCAGTAGAGTGCTGTTGCATAGCGTTAGCTTGTAAAAGAAATTTTTCCAAGTGGAAATATGAGTGTATGTATGTCGAGGTGGGGGTAGCCCCCGAGTTAGTAAATTGTATCTTGTAGACTCTGTAAACCTGTATGGCGCAGCCCCCGAGCGGATCGAGTGCGGCCTAGGATTTTGAATTAGACCTGTGCGGCGCAGCCCCCGAGTGCTTCGAGTGCGGCCGAGGTGTATCGAGTCAGACTTGTGCGGCGCAGCCCCCGAGTGCGTCGGGTGCGGCACTTTGACTTGGACCTGTGCGGCGCAGCCCCCGGTGCTTCGGGTGACGTCCAAAGGTTTTGCGAGTGACCTGTATGGCGCAGCCCCCGAGTGCTTCGGGTGGCGACCTAGGTTTTCGAGTTGGACCTGTATGGCGCAGCCCCCGAGTGCGTCGGGTGCGGCCTAGGTTTGACTTAGACCTGTGCGGCGCAGCCCCCGAGTGCTTCGGGTGACGGCCAAGGATTTTGCGAGTGACCTGTATGGCGCAGCCCCCGAGTGCGTCGGGCGCGGCCTAGGTTGACTTAGACCTGTGCGGCGCAGCCCCCGAGTGCTTCGGGTGGCGGCCAAGGATTTTGCGAGTGACCTGTATGGCGCAGCCCCCGAGTGCGTCGGGTGACGGCCTAGGCTTGACTTAGACCTGTGCGGCGCAGCCCCCGAGTGCTTCGGGTGGCGGCCAAGGATTTTGCGAGTGACCTGTATGGCGCAGCCCCCGAGTGCGTCGGGTGACGGCCTAGGCTTGACTTAGACCTGTGCGGCGCAGCCCCCGAGTGCTTCGGGTGGCGGCCTAGGTTTTTGAGTTGAACCTGTATGGCGCAGCCCCCGAGTGCGTCGGGTGACGGCCTAGGTTTATGTTGCTTTTTGACTAAAAAAGTAAAGGGGAGAGCTTGTTCCACAAATCACTTCATTGATTTTTGCGAGCAGGCCGCCTCATTAAAACCCTTCCAGTCCCCTCAGGTACCCTGGTAAGGGAAAGAGTGCGTCTGGAACCTGCCGCTTCTTGAGATAGTACACTTTGTTACAAGGGGGAGTCGATTAGGCGTAGAAGCGGCGCAGTTGCGCCACGTTCCACGGGTTGCTGCAGACTGTCCCTGTCTTCGAGTCCTTCAGGCGGTAAGCTCCGCCGCCAATTGCCTCTGTCACGATGTATGGACCTTCCCACGGGGAGGCTAGTTTGTGCACCTTCTTCTGTTTGAGGCGGAGGACAAGGTCTCCGGGGACGAACGCTCTGGGCCGCAGTCGCCGTCCGTGATAGTTGCGTAAGTCTTGCTGATATACGGCTGTGCGGGTAAGGGCGATGTCGCGTGCTTCGTCCAGGGTATCCATGTCGTCCTCGAGTGCTTCTTCTGCCTCGGACTCGTCGTAGGCCACCACTCGGGGTGCATCGAACTTGATGTCGCATGGCATGACTGCTTCTGCGCCGTAGACCATGAAGAATGGCGTGTACTGAGTGGATCTGTTTGGCGTAGTGCGCAGGCTCCACACACAGACGGCAGCTCCTCAACCCAGGCGCCTGCGGCGCGCTTCAATGGTACTCGCAGGCGCTTCTTGATGCCCTTGCAGACTAAACCATTGGACTTTTCGACTTGCCCGTTGGACTGCGGGTGCGAGACAGATGCGTAGTTGAGTTTGATGCCTTGCTCGGAGCAGAAGTCCTTGAACTCTTCGGCTGTGAAGTTCGTGCCGTTGTCGGTGATGATGCTGTGTGGCACTCCGAACCTGAAGATGATCGACCTGATGAAGTTAACTGCCGAGGAGGCAGTCGAACTTGTGATAGGCACGGCTTCGATCCACTTCGTGAACTTGTCGACTGCCACCAGGAGATGCGTGTGTCCTCCTGGCGAGGACTTCTTGAGTGGACCCACCATGTCGAGCCCCCATTGAGCGAAGGGCCAGGCAAGTGGGATGGTCTTTAGTGCTGAAGCTGGTGCGTGCGGCTTGTTGGCGAACTCCTGGCAGCCGAGACATTTCCTCACGAGTTCTTCTGCGTCTTGCATTGCGGTGGGCCAGTAGAATCCGGCTCGTAAAGCTTTGGCCACTAAGGCTCGACTGCTGGCGTGGTGCCCGCAGATGCCAGCGTGGATCTCGAGTAAGATGGCTTGACCGTCGACTGGGTCGACGCACCTTTGGAGTACTCCTGAGATGCTTCGCTTGTATAGCTCCCCCTTGATGATGGTGAAGCCTTTCGAACGGCGAATAATGCGCTTGGCTTCGACTGAGTTGACTGGCAGTCTCTGGTGCAGCATGTACGCCAGATATGGGCTCGTCCAGGTGGGCTCGATGAGCAGAACCTCCATTGGCTCCTTCTCTTTGCCTGGCGGGTCGGCGGTGCTCGTTGATGGTGTGGAGGATCCGGGCGTGGGTCGAAGTTTGACAGACCGCTGCGTGATGCGCTCAAGGAAGACGCCGGGTGGCACCTGCGCCTTGTCTGAGCCCAGGTTGGCGAGGGCGTCGGCTTCCTCGTTGCTTTCGCGGCCGATGTGCCGCAACTCGCAGCCGTCGAAGGTGCCCTCCAGCTGGTTGTACAGGTCTCTGTAGGCGATCATGTTGTCGGCGATGGCGTCACAGGCCTTCATGGTTTGCTGCACGACGAGGTAGGAGTCGCCGTAGATCATGAGGTGAGTGGCGCCGCAGTTCTTGGCCATTCGCATGCCATGGATTAGGGCTTCGTACTCAGCCTCGTTGTTGGAGGGTGTTGGGAAGTCCATCTGTAGCACGTACTTCAGCTTGTCGCCTTTGGGGGAGATGAGGATGACTCCTGCCCCGGCTGATCTGAACTTTTTGGAGCCGTCGAAGTACATTGTCCATGCGTTGGACAGGTCGGGGACATCTGGCAGCTGGGCTTCTATCCACTCGGTGGTGAATTCTGGGAGCACTTGGGCCTTGATTGACTTCGGGTGAGCGTATTTCAGCCCCCAGGGTCCTAGCTCGACGACCCACTTAGCGACTCGTCCTGTCGCGCATTGGTTGGTCAGGATGTCGGAGAGCCCGGAGGAGCTTACCACCGTGATCGGGTGCTCGGAGAAGTAATGGATTACTTTCCTTGAAGTCATGAAAACTCCGTAGGCCAGCTTCTGGTAGTGCGGGTAGCGCTGCTTGGACAGGGTCAACACCTCGCTAAGGTAGTAGACGGGTCGCTGAACAGGGTAACTGTGTCCTTCTTCTTCTCGTTCGACTACGAGTACCGTGCTGACCACCCTGTTTGTGGCTGACACGTAGAGGTATAGCGGCTCGTTCTCCAGTGGAGCCACCAGTACTGGGGAAGTCGTGAGTGTTTTCTTGAGTTGGTCGAACGCGACTTGCGCTTCTTCTGTCCACTCGAACTTGTCTGTCTTTTTCATCAGTTGGTAGAAAGGCAGGGCCTTTTCTCCCAACTTACTTATGAACCGGCTGAGAGCTGCGACTCGGCCGGCTAGGCGTTGCACCTCGTGAAGCTTGGTCGGTGCTGGCATTGCGAGTATGTTTTGCACCTTCTCAGGGTTGGCTTCGATTCCTCTTGCAGAGACGAGGTACCCAAGCAGTTCTCCGGCTGGCACGCCGAAGACACACTTGTCTGGGTTCAGCTTGATCTGATACTCGTCGAGGGCGGCGAAGACCTTGCGGAGGTCGGCGATGAGGGTGTCCTCCTTGCGGGTGGTGACGACGATGTCGTCGACGTAGACTTGGACGATCTGCCCGATGAGCCCTTTGAGGCATGCTTGCATTGTGCGCTGGTACGTGGCACCAGCGTTCTTCAACCCGAAGGGCATCGTCTGGTAGCAGAAAACGCCGTCGGGTGTGATGAATGCTGTCTTCTCCTCATCGTCGACGTTCAGTCTGATCTGCTGGTAACCTGAGTAGGCGTCCAGGAAGGACAGGCGTTCGCAGCCTGCAGTCGAGTCGATGATCTGATCTATCCGCGGGAGCGGGAAATGGTCCTTGGGGCAGCATTTGTTGAGGGCGGTGAAGTCGACGCACATGCGGAGTTTCTTCGTCTTCTTCTTCTCCACTAGGACGGGTTGGCGACCCAGTCCGAGTCCTTGATCTCTCGGATGAACTTGGCATTCAGCAGTCGATCGATTTCTCTGCTGATTTCGTCTCGCTTGGGCCCGGAAAAGCGTCGCATGGCCTGTTTGACGGGTCTGGCGTCCTTGTGGACCTTTAAGGAGTGCTCGGCGAGGTTCCTGGGTATTCCTGGCATGTCAGAGGGTTGCCATGCGAAGATTCTCCAGTTCTCACGTAGAAACTCGACGAGCGCGCCTTCCTATGCGGGAGTCAGACTCGACGATACTTTGACCGTCTTGCTGGCGTCAGTCGGGTGGACCTGATGGGTCGTTGTGTCGTCAGCCGCGTTGAAGGCAGCGTCCTTGGCTGGTTTCTTGCGGGCTGGGAAGATGGTCTTGTCGTTGTCGACTGCCATTGCCTCGAAGTGCTCTTCGACTCCGAAGAATTCGGAGATCTTGCTGAACTCGCGGTCGCAGCTGTTGGAGCGGTCGAAGTCGCCGTGCACCGTGATGACGCCCTTGGGTCCAGGCATCTTGAGCATGAGGTAGGCGTAGTGAGGTACCGCCATGAATCTGGCGAAGGTTGGGCGCCCGAGTATCGCGTGGTACTGCGACTTCCAGTCGACTACCTCGAAGTCGATCGACTCCCTCTTGAAGTTTTCGGGTGTGCCGAAGATGACGTCGAGTGTGATCGTTCCCATGGGCGTGACTGCTTGCCCTGGTACTATGCCATGGAAGGTGGTCTCTGATGCCGCCAAGTCCGTCGTTGGTCTGTTTATCCTTCTGAGGGTGTCGGCAAAGATGATGTTAATGCCACTGCCTCCATCCATGAACACCTTTTTCAGGGTGTAATCTCCGATCAGAGCTTCGACTACCAGAGCGGCGTGCCCGGGTCGTGGTACTGCAGGCGGGTGATCTGCTCTGGAGAAAGTGATTGGTGTCTCTGACCCTCTCAGGTAGTCGGGTACTGCAGGTGGACAGGTGATGGCTTGGAAAACTGGCGAGTGATAATCTTCTGGGTCCTGTTTGAGGGGCGCCCCTTCTGTATCATGTTGAGTTGTCCGCGTGCCGCTGGATATGCGTCCTGGATCACCGGTGGGGCATCTTGCTGGCTGCTGCTGCTGCTGCAGAAAGGCTCCCGCCGCCTGTGCTGGATTGCGACTGCGGGTGCGGGTGCTGCCTGGATGGCCAGCTGCGCGGCTGGCTGCGCTGCGGGTGCTGGAGTGACTATCTTCTGCATGGCTTCGTATATTTTGCGTGCCTTTCGACAGTCCTTCAACAGGTGGTTGGATCCCCACTTGCCCGTTTCCGGGTTCCTGAACATGTGGTGCCTGCAGGGTTGTTCCAGCTCTTCCGCTGGGCTTAGAGTGCGTTTCTGCCACTCGCGTTTATGGCCTCCGTCGCTGCGGTAGCTGCTGCCGCCGCTTCGGTTGTACTGCCCCTGGCTGTATTGGCGACTCTGGTCACCGCCGCTTCGACTGTACTGTGCATGGCTGTATTGGCGACTGCTGTCGCGCGCTTCATCCTCACGGGGGGTTTGGAATCCCGCCGCTACTAGCTCGATTGAGTCGTTGCCGTTGTAACGCGGCTTCTTCTTGTGGCGCCCTTCTCGCCAGTTGCTTGGTCCGGCTTCGTCCTTCGGGAGTAGTGTGAACTATTGCGGACCGAGTCCTCTCCGTCTGCCCACTGGTTTGCTATCTTCATGACCTCGATCATGTTTTTCGGCCGGAGCCTACCAAACTCCTCGCGGAGGTCGCGGCGGGAGACGCCGTGCATGAAGGCATCCATCACTCGGTCCTCCGAGGCGGTCTCCATGGTGTTGCGGAGCAAGGTCCAACGCTGGATGTATGACCGGAGCGGCTCGTCTCGTCCTTGCTTGCATGCTTGTAGCTCGACGAACGTCGTCGGTCTCGAGTACGTCCCCAGGAAGGATTTAACGAAGGCTTCCGCGAACTCGTCCCACGTCCTGAAGGCGTTCTTGGGTTGAGTGTTGAGCCACCCGCGTGCAGAGCCCGTGAGCATCAGCTGGATGTACTGCATGGCCGTAGTCGAAGTACCGCCCTGGCAGCTGCAGGCTATGAGGTAGTCTTCTAGCCAGAGTCTTGGGTCCTGCTTCCCGTCGTACTTGACTGCTTCTGCCGTGAGCTTGAAGCCCTTGGGCATTCTTGTGTCGCGTATGTTGAAGCTGAAGCATGCGGCGCCGCACGGCTCGTAGTCGCCGTCGTTGCGGTCGTAGTCGAGTTGGACGTGCTGGTCGGCCGCTGGATGCGGCTGCGGTCTACCGTCCTTTGCGTGATGACGTTGCGGAGGTCTTCACCTGGCTGCGGTTGTCGCAGTTGTCTTGTCGCCGGGGCTGCGAGTGCTGCGGGCTCGTGGTCGCGGCGATCTCGATCTTCACGCGCTTTTTCTGTCGGCGCCTTGTTTACCAGTGCGTCTTCGAGTGCCTTGATAGACATGATCTGCTGCTTGTGGAGGAGAGCGCGCGAGTCGCCCTCAGGCGGCTGTGTCAGCCGCAGGTATGTTTCGACTGCCATGAGTGCGGCTCCGGGTGTCTTGGGGACGGGTATTCCGTCTGCGTCTTCTATGTATGATGACTCGAGGTTGCGGGTGACTCTAGCGCGGTCGACCTCCGTCATCAGGGGCACGCGGGCTCTGTGGCGCCTTGCTCCTTGCGAGACCTCTGTTGAGGCAGTGAACGAGTAAGCGGCCCTCCTGGCGCTCGACGCGTCGGCCTCCTCCTTGCGTCGGAGGAGCTCGGCCTTCTCTGCGCGGAGTCGTTCGCCTTCCTTCCGCAGCAGGTACTGGACCGCCATAAGGTCCTCCCGGGGTGCATCCGGTGGGGGGTATGTGCCGTCCTCGACGTGCTTCAGGGCTTTGATTGCCATGTCGCGGGTGATGGTGAGTCGCGTCACCTGGTCCGGCATGACCACCTCCAGTGGGTATGCGGGTTCGTCGTCGTTGCCCTGCGGCCTCTGGCCGATCATGAAGACTTGCGCGGGGTAGATCTGGGCAGTGGGACGGGTGCTGCCACTGCTGCTTCCTTCGTCCGAGCCGTGCTCGGAGCTGAAAATGGGTGCGACGTGGTGGACACCACAGTCGCCGCCGAGGCTCCTTCCCTGGAGTTTCGCGACCTTCGCCGCGGACGTGAGGAGTGATGTCGCTGTCGTCGACGTGGGCGCGATTGGCTTGTTGACGATCTTGCGAGTCGATGGAGACGCGAGTGGCGTGGATGAGAACGGCGCGACCTTCGTTGCGCGCGAAGGCGTGGTCGACGTAGTCGAAGTTGATGCAGATCTTGGCCTTGCCAGCGACGCGATCGAGGTAGTTGAAGTAGACTCGATCCGCGCGGTGGTCGACGAGGTGGTCGACGTAGTCGTAGCAGATGCGATCTCCGTGGTAGCCGGAGACGCTGGTGGCGCGGCCGCGTTGGGCGCGATCTCTGCCGCAGCGGAGGCGGTCGGAGTAGTCGAGGCGGACGCGATCTTCTCAGCAGTCGAAGATGCGTCGCCGCAGTCGCAGCAGATGCGATCTCCGCAGCAGGTGGGGGCGTGGTTGGCGCAGCCGCGGCAGATGCGGGTGCCACCACCGCAGGCGGTGCGATCGCCGTGGATCTGAGTACTCCACAGCTGTCTACGAAGTAGTGCATGGTACCGAAGGTGAGGCACATACCTACGTGCAGATCGGCGTACACCGAGCGGTGGGCCGGCGGGTGGAAGGTGTACTCGAAGGAGCCGAAGCAGATTGGCTCCTTGGTGATGCAGACGTCGGTCTTCAAAGTTTGGAGCCGGTGCGACCATGGTTCCAGCGCTCGTTCTTTCCCACAGACGGCGCCAATTGACGAGGGTGGACTCGGCAAATCCCTGGGTTTTACCCCGGGTTGATTGAGGGGGAGAGAGATGAGCGCTGGTGATCACGACGGCTGACAAGCGAGGCGTTTTACCCAGGTTCAGGCTCCCGGAGGATAACACCCTACTTCCTGCTTGTCTGGTTATTGATGGTGAGTTGTGGCTACAATGGCGAGATGGCAATCTCGCTAGGGTTTGTGTGGCGGCTATGAGCGTACCCTAGAACGAGGACCCTCCTAGCCTTTATATGGTAGGCTAGGTCTCGGGTGAACGGTGCTGATGGCACTTACAAGATAGGTATGAACCTCATGACCTAGTCAACTAACTTGGGCCGCAGGTGTCCTTGCTGGGCTTTCCTTGGGCTTTTATAGTCTTGGCGTGACCCAGGTACCTTCACCGTGGGATAGTCGAAGGGTAACCCCACGACCTTGATTCTCCTGCTTAGATTTCTACTGGGTGTTTTTATTCTGGTATACAGCGCCGGCCAAGACTTTTTATTCCCTTCAGTTTTGTAAGACATTTATTCCTACTTCATCAATGAAACCCAACTTTCTGTTGGCCTTTCGTCAAAAAACACAGAGTTGTTCTGCTGAACACTACTGGAGCACCTTGGATAATTTCCTGACGAAGATGGCCTCACTAAGAAGCCTGACGGAGGTGTACTCAATCTGCCTTATGTCGACGAAGATCCCAGGCCAAATTCTCAATAATCTCAGCCCAAAAATCAATCCGGCTAAGATCAAGCAATCACGTACAACACAAATAGTGATTAATCCTGTATCCTCGCAACATGTGTTGAGCGTGAGGCCAGGGACTCGCCAACGACGGAGGAGGGGCGTGCTGCTGCCAGTAAAGGACATGCTCTCTATCCTCGCCATGACGGCTACTGCTGCTCTAGGTGACCCACCTCTCCATCCTCGCTGTGTCCTACTGCTGCTATACTTGACCTGCCTCTCCCTTAGTTGCTTCTGCTCTAAGATTGCCGCTCCTGATGCGATCCGGCGGCGTAGTCGAGCTCCTGCAGTTCGTGGCGGCTTGCACGGTGCATGAGAAAACCGCATCGGCCCCAAGGCGCTGTCGAGGAACGAGTCCCGGCTCCGACGGCCGCAAAGGCCTTCAGCCACGACCCCGAATTAACAAGATGTGGAGTACGTGTCCCGTCTCCCGGCTGCCGGCGTACACGAGGGCTGCCCACCGGCGTTCCCTCGGGGTTTCGGCCGCTTCGTCCCGTCGGTAGCTGCTAGGTGACGGGGGAAGGGGATCCGGTTGGGTGGATGGGGTGGGTCGCAAGTGCGTTGTGTTCCAGGGAAAATAACTGAACCGGTAAGTTTCACTTGGCGGTGGCAAAGGATGTAATTAGCCTAACAATGAGGGGTAAAACTGGAAAGTGAAAAACGCACCATCACCTCAAGACATATTATATAGTAGAGATTTTTTTGAAAACACGAAACTGTATTACTTGGGCATTTCGCCCAAAACAATACCAGCAATAGATGCTGGTACTTCATATGAGATTCATATCTTAAACAGGTAACTCCGGGATATTGTGTGTGTTTTCAAAAAGTATTCCGTACAAGGAACTTCGTTTGCGTTATGGGCCTGCACATTTGGGCCAAAAGCACCTGGTTATAGGCCTTCACGCTTTATTTAGTTTTCTGCGCAACTTTTGATCAAGGTTCTGGGTTGAGGTTGGCCTGTCTCACCCAACGGTACTTACCTGCGATGCTGCTTGTTTGATACTCGATCCATGCGGTGGCCAAACCTTTGCTATGAACTATCAATTTTTAACGCCGAAACTGGATCCACTACAAGAAACTTTCCTGCGATGCTGCTTGTTTGATACTCGATCCATGCCTTGCTTCTTGAGCTTGAAAACTGGCTTCCTTGTGTTCGTTATTAAGTTTGTCATACTTGTCATCTGGTCTCTCGAGAGCAAACTAATAGTGCCAATCCCAGTTCCACTGCCAGAATAGAGCTTTCTTCGGAGTAGGCATATGCTCCCGTGGTGCTTCTTTCTTGTTGATTCCATTTCTCCCAGGCATAGGTGAAGGACTCATGCTATGTCGACAGATAACATCAAGCGGTTTCACTTTTAATCAACTAGATGAACCCATTACAATTATGCCCAGTCTTGGCGTGTCATGGATGATTCGCAAGTTTTATCCTAAGTCTTAAACCTCATTTTAATCTTTTGCCTCCGTTTAAAAATAAGACGATTAAGGAGTGTAGTCCCAACTCCTACTCTTCGTGATATACATAATCTGCAAGCAAAGGCGCGTGCTATGTACTCCGTATTCCTCTTCATTGTCAGCATATAGGAAGGAGTATCCGATATAAGGAACTTGGGCTGACCAAGCCAAACACTACATAGTCTCTTATATATGTAAACACCTTCGATCAGATTCACTCAATGAACAAGGATTCGGATTACAAGCTCGGATTCAGAGGAACATTTGGAAGAAGGTGGGGATCTGGAGGAAGAAGATGACACACGCCACAACCTAGCATATCCTCGCCTTCTAGGCCGAGGCCGTCCGTTCCGTTCGTTCTAAGCCGAGTTGGTCGTAGTCGTCTGCTTCTCTTTTGTAGTGCTCCTCCCGTAGCTTCTGAGCAGGCCCAAACCCATTAGATGGCAGTCCACCGTCCGGCCCAGGCCTCTTACGGAATGGGTCGTTGACAATCCCCCCTCCTTAAGATTCGGCTTGCCCTCAAGCCGATGTTGCATATATCCACCGCCCTCAAGCCGATGTTGCATATATCCACCGGGATCCCATGTCAAGAGCAAGAACGGCTGTTGACTGCTATTCCAGACACCAGTGCCTGCATGAAGAACAAGGACTGCTCCACCCGGGTCCTGAAAAATGAGTACTCGTTTTGTGTATGTCAGGATACCATCCCTTGAATTTGCAAGTACCCACGGCATCAGCTCAGACCTACACTGCATAATACAGGTAACAGGGAGATAGAGGACCCAGCCTTCTGATAGTTGACTGCTCATCAATAGCATGGCTGCTGCAAAATAATTCACAACCTCCCAATATTGTAGTGCAAAGCTGAACATACCAGAAACGTGCTTGATCGATGGCATACTGTCAATGGTACAGGTTATGTCAACATTGAATTTCAAATGACCACCAACTGGTTGCATTTGTAGCCAATTGCTCGAGAAAATTGCAGGACAAAGGCCAGAGTACCATGGAATCTGCCATTCAAAAAGTTGAGAACCAAGGTCTGTTGCACTTTCAGGTACAAACTGAGAGTTGTTAGCATAAAACCGTGACTTTGACGCAACAATTTCGAAAAACCGCGACTTTGACGGGGGATCGCAGAAAACCGCAAGTTTGGTGGTCTGAGTTTGCAATGTCCAAACTTTCTGCACTAAACGCGAATTGATAGTCAATCTGACTTGTGGGTCCCACTTGTCAGCCCATGGGAGGCAATAAAAAAAATCGAAAAAGAAACACCACCGCCGAGGCGTGCCGCCGCCGGCCACCTTCCAGCGCGCCCTTCCTCCCCACCTCCGAGGCGTGCCGCCGCCGGCCACGCTCCCAGCGCGCCGCCGCGAGACACAAACCTAGCGGGCCGCCCGTGGGCCACCATCCCAGCGCGCCGCCCGCGGGCCACGCTCCCAGCGCGCCGCCGCCGAGCACGCACCTCCCTGCGCCGGCGAGCACGCGCATCCCTGGATGCGAGCGACGCGCGTTGCGCCGCCGAAGGGAACGCCACCATCTCGCGGGCCGGCGGCCGCCCTCCCACTTCCTCCTCCACCTCGTGCGCCGGTCGCCGCCCTCCCGCTCGCTGCGCTCCCGGCCGCCGATGGTGGTGGAGAGCAGGGGTGTCGCCGGAGGTGGGGCAGGAGGGGTTCGCCAGAGGTGGGGCAGGAGGAAGTCACAGCAGCCGGCCCTGAGCGGCGGCTGGAGTCTGGCCGGAGGTGCGCCGGCGGTGGTGTTTCTTTTTCGATTTTTTTTATTGCCTCCCATGGGCTGACAAGTGGGACCCACAAGTCAGATTGACTATCAATTCGCGCTTAGTGCAGAAAGTTTGGACATTGCAAACTCAGACCACCAAACTTGCGGTTTTCTGCGATCCCCCGTCAAAGTCGCGGTTTTTCGAAATTGTTGCGTCAAAGTCGCGGTTTTACGCTAACAACTCTACAAACTGATCGCAGCTAGAGAATTGTCCCAGTAACAAACAAAACTTCCCAGCATGCATGAGTGTTGATGTACTCAAACTGATAGAAATTGCATCCAAGATGTGTACCTCAAAGCAAGACGTGGTGCTCATGATTCCATTCGGATTTTGTACTGTACCGAAGAGACAATGCAAGCTGAACTGAACATGGCCGAGACTTGGTAGTGTATCATACCAGGAGTTCATATCTTTGTTATTGCCGTGCTTCACATCAACCAGAAGAATATATGCCTCTGGAAGCCTGAATCTAGTAGGAATGGTTGAAGAAAAATATGACCATGGTGGCTTCAGTTGGAAATTTGACACACACTTGCTAGGCCTATCAATATCAAGCTGCAGACATCTCATGCACCACACCCAATAGCGAGCAGCTAATAAACTGTCAACAACTGAACTGGAGTACTGCAGCTCACAGGTAATGGAAAGAGGAGAATTTTTCAATCAGATTATGTCCTGGGCTGTCATCAAACAATCGGCTGTTGGAGCCACCAGGATCCCACGAAGCATGGAATTGCTGCTCAAGAACAAGCACATAAGGGAATGTCATATCAACAGCTCGACTGACTGAGATTGGCACTCGTGGTCTGGTTTTATTTAGGAGGTGCTGCACCAGAACCTCGCCTGGATCCCACGGTATTAACCAATGCTCAAGGACCATTAGCTCCGGAAATTCAGTGGTCTGGTCTGGTGGTCGCCACTGCTGTAGGTGCTCATATTGCAAGCAATCCCATATGTATCCAACAGAGAATAACTCAAATCGAAACGTTTCTAGTGCAACAAGCACATGCAACTGATTTTCATCAGAAAAATTAGTGTAGTGCAATATAGAATTCCCATCATAACCATGAAGATGTGGCTGACCAGTAGGTGGTTTCCCAAACAGAAATGGAATAGCTGAGCAAGGCTTCATAGGATAGGCTGCTTCCCAATGGTACCTGAACAATTGCCATGACATTCGTAGAAACACTTGTCCTTGTTCCTCTTCTAGTGCCCAATTAGTACTTCCAAGATAGGAGTACAAATTATCAAGACAGCACCAATTCCACACAGTATTTGTAGTTCGCTTTGTCAATAATAAGTCAAGCTTCATGTTCAGGGTAGTTCTTGCAATGAGCAATATTGTGTCATACCCGAAAGGGACTGACCACTTGCACACTAATGGCTGCAGGTGTGCACTATGAACTTCAGGAACAAACATACTCACAAGGAGAGCTGGCCACAGGTTAAGTTCCATTTTTTTGAAAACTTGCCAATCTCCAGATGTTAGCCTAATATTCAGTGTACTGTGCAAGTTGAAATTTTTACAAGCTGTGCTCTTGTTTGGGGTAGGAGGTGGCCAGGGAGGATCAGGCCAACCCACTGGCAGATTCGTGCACACACCAAGAGAAAGCCATGGAGGTTTTAGCTCCACACGAAGCCAGATTGCATTCCAATTCTCTTTACTGTCCACAACTGAGAATTCCTCACTACGCTTTTGCTGCTCATTATGGCATAGGTCATGCCCGAAGATCAGTGATGGTCCTGCACGAGTGCAGCTGGGTGGTGGCCATGGCGCCATTGTACTCACATTAGGCCCAATACTGAACTCCATGTATGCTTCAGGCATGAGACTTGGTGGCATGTCGAGACTGTCGCCTGAGCGAATAGTCGTACAACTGGTGAATGACCACATGAATGGCTCTAGAACGTCTGTCGGCTCACACGTCGAGCTTGGCGGATTCCCTGGAAGCGAACTGAAGTATGTGGGAGCACTGCACAGAGTCAGGGACTTGGACACTAGGTCTTCTCCACAAATATTGTGATCGGGGCCAGCAGGTAAGCAAACGGCAGCACTCAGTGTAGTGTCACACATGACGTCCATGTTGAGTGCCTTGTCGCTGAGCTCAGGTGCAGCAAGCTCGGGGATGATGCTGCTTGTGGACAAGTGTGGTGTTGCAAACGAGATGAATGTAGCTGCATCAACAGAGGCGGCCTGGCTTGGGCGTTCCGCAGAGCAGGTAGTGGGCACTGAAGCAGCGAAGTCGGCAAAGCCAAAGTCGACTGCATCTTGGATGTCCTCGATCTCTGCAGGGAAAGAGAGCATGCTGGAGACCGTAGTTAGTGGTGCTGAGGTCGTTGTTGCACTCGTGCTTCCTCCTAGGCATACTGTCGAGCAGCTGGTGGGCATCACGGACCTGGGGTCCGTCCCACACGTTGCAGCCGTAGCCATGACAGTGGCCGGTGAGGATCCCAAGCAGCAACTCTCAGAGATGCCGCCGGCCGCCGGTGGTTGTGGATGTAGCTAGTGTTGCGGGGCCGCCGACTAGGAAGTCGTAGATGCGTCTGGCTCCCGGCGTGAGGTCGGGCTTGGTGCTGAGGACGGTCGTCGGGATGGCGACGGGGGCGGTTGTCAGGACCCCAAATACTCTGAACCTGAAGAACTGTCTGTCACCTTCTCTTCGTCAGTTAACGGACGGCTACGATGCAGCGTCGAAGCGGTACCCAAACGGATGGTCCAGACCAGCCCAGCTGTTACTGTTTATCTTCCTTATTCTGTAACTCAGCTCGCTGGAGCTCGCTGATATGTCTTAAGCGTAGTAGGTAGAGAGAGAGAACTAAGTTGGAACAAATCATATTCTCTAGTCATAGTGTAGCTAGGGTTTGCTCCTCCTTCGATGTACCTCATATGAACCTCAATCCTTCCTCTGGAAGTGAATTTATCGGAGCAATTTCCCCAATTACCAATCCCCTGTGTGATTTCCGTGTTCATCTCGTTTTAGTCCTCACAAGGGTATCAGAGCCTTACGGTCCTCGGCGGCGATTGGAGCAGAGGGCGACGGGTGGTTGGGTCCTCTCGTGAAATCCCACCCCTCCCTCCCTGTTCCCGGCGGCGGCGTGGAAGCTGTGCGGTGGCGATTTGGCGGCGGCGGAAATTCGGGCGCAGATCTGGTCGGCCGGGTAAGGTTGCGTCGACTCCCTGTCCTCGCCGTAAAATCCCTGTACTCGAACCGGATCCGTGCGCTACTGGCGGCGTTCGTACCTCAGGCTTGGATCGGGTTGGCACCGCTGTAAAATCCCCGACTTCAGACCGTGGTACGCTTGGAGTTGAGCCGGATCGAGAGATTATAGGACGAGGCCTCATCATCCTCGCACTGATCTCGTTCCGATGGCAGAAGGAACCCGTCTCAAGGGTCAGCAGGCGATCGATCGATTGCAGGAAGAGATGCATGAGATTCGCAATGAACTGGCGGATTTGCACCACCTTAAGCAAGAGGTGCACGGAATGAAGTCTGAATTGGAGGCCATCCCACTCATGGACAAGAAATTGGGGGACATGGAACTCAATCTGCAAGGAATGCTACAACAAATTCTCAAGCAGACAGCGCCACCAACACCACCTCTAACAGATCCTTCTGGGTCATCTCGAGTTGAACAACAAGAGAAGCAAAAAGGTGTGGTTTCTGGTGAGAACTCTACTGCCTTGCCTGTGACCAATTTACAGTCTGCGTTTCAGCAAGTTCAGAGTACCACCCAGCCATTTACTTTTCCTACAGTTTCCACTCCTAATTCATTAGCGCCTGTGTACACGGATAGTACTATCATATCCACTGTCCAGGAAGGAGCACAAGCTAGTGGACCATTTAGAATTTCCCCACCTACAATTCCAACCATTAGCCCACCCACCCTTCTCCCCAGACCACCATACACCATGCAATAGCAAATACCACAACAACAGATACCACCAGGCAATTTTGGTTACTACAACCCCTTGGTCGCTCCTCAATATATTCCTGCACACATGTACAATCCAGTCACAGGACAGTATGTCAATGGCAATGCCGCTCCTTCAGTGTATCAGTCAGGAGTTCAGCTATATAATGATCAGAGAAACACATATGCCACTCAATTGGGAGGACCGTCATATTATGCAGAGGTTGTTCTCAAAGGACCCAGATTAGAAATTCCACTCTTTTCAGGCGAAGATCCTATTGGTTGGTTAATTGCGTGTGAAAAGTTCTACGATATGACAGGCACACCATATGAACAGTGGGTCAACTTAGCAACAGGGCATTTCCAAGGTCGAGCTTCAACCTGGTTGAAGAATATTTGTGTACCATGGCAGATGGTTACCTGGCAGCAGTTCTGCAATTTGATTGCTGACCGATTTACAGATGCGAATGCTCATGAGGCTGTGGAAATGTTGCAGAATATCAGGCAGACACATACAATAGCAGCATACATTGATAAATTCGAGGAGTGTGTCTCATTGGTCAAACGAGATCACCCATACTTGCAAGAAAGTTTTCTGCTGAGCTGCTATATTGGTGGACTAAAACCTGAAGTAAAACATGATGTCGCTGGACAGAGACCAAACAGTCTATTGGAATGTTATTGGTACTCAAAAATATATGAGAAGGCTGCAAATTCAAAAAGGTTGCCGATTGCTGCACCAGCATACCGTCAGCGTTTCCAACAACAACAACAACTCCCTCCTTGGAACAAACCACAGCCTGTTCCCATTACTACCCAACCGCAGAATACTGGCCCTGTGAATCCTGCAACAAAGGACTGTTGGTATTGCAAAGCACCATGGAACAGGCAACATAGATGCAGAAACGGGCGTACACTCCACATTCTTCAGGAAATTGATGATGACAGTGAAGAAGTGGAACAACAACAACCAGAACAAGCAGCTGAACAGCATTTTCACACTGCTCCAAACACTCCCCAACCTGAACAACCACCGGCAACTATATATATGGAGATCTCATCCCAAGCTGCCACATGCATACCAAGCAAAACAACATTCTCACTATTACTGACTATTGGGGGCAAGCGAGCAGTTGATCTGGTTGACAGTGGATCATCAGATACCTTCATCAGTAGCAGCTTCATCGAAGCACATAACTTCCTCACACAGAAAACTCAAGCTACTAAGGTTGCCGTTGCAGGAGGATCCCATTTGATCTCTGATTCCTGGTTGGAACCAACCAAGTACACTGTACAAGGGCATACTTCCAATCTGCTTTCAAAGTATTACCATTGAAAACTTTTGATATCGTCTTAGGCACAGACTGGATCTATGAGTACAGTCCCATTGGTCTGGACATAAAGAAACGGGAACTGATTGTGACAAAGAATGGGCGTCCAATTACATTGCTGGACCATACACAACACCCACATATTATTTCTGCTACCAAGATGAGTAAGCTGTGCCAGAAGAAAATATTGGGATACTTGCTGCAGATTACACCTCTCATACCAACAACGGATGAGATTGAAACTGAAACACCTGAAGAGTTTCACACACTGCTGGAGTTTTTCAAGGATGTGTTTCAACCTCCTGAAGGCTTACCACCATTCCGGGACTGTGACCATCACATACCACTGGAAGAAGGTGCTAAACCACCAAATTTGAGGCCGTATCGTGTTCCACACTACCAGAAAGATGCGATGGAAGCTATCATCAAAGAACTCTTACACAATAATGAAATAAGACCCAGTCTTAGTCCTTTTTCTTCACCAGCCGTGATGGTCAGAAAGAGAGATGGGGGATGGCGACTCTGTGTGGATTACAGACTCCTCAATGCAATAACCATCAAGAACAAATTTCCGATGCCGGTCATTGAAGATTTACTTGATGAATTACATGGCGCAGTGGTATTTTCCAAGCTGGATTTAAAATCTGGATATCACCAAATCAGGATGGCTACAGCGGATATACCTAAAACCGCATTCAAAACACATCTGGGACACTATGAATACACAGTGATGCCTTTCGGGCTCACTAACGCACCAACGACGTTTCAAAACTTGATGAATACCATCTTCGGCCCACACATCCGAAAATTCATTCTTGTGTTCTTTGATGACATCCTGATCTACAGTCCTTCATTGTCTGCTCATCAAGAACATTTGAAGATTGCATTGGACATTTTGAAGAAGAACAACTTGTACCTTCGAAGGGATAAGTGCCAATTTGCTACATCTCAAGTTACTTACCTTGGCCATGTTATCTCAAAGGATGGAGTCACCACCAACCCAGAGAAAATTGAAGCCATCATCAAGTGGCCAGTGCCTACTTCCGTTTCGAAGCTCAGAGGAATTCTGGGCGTGACAGGCTACTACCGTCGCTTTATCAAGCATTACGGTATTATATGTCGACCTCTATTCGACGCCTTGAAGAAGGATGCGTTTGTCTGGGGTCCTGACCAGCAAGACGCTTTCGAGAAACTCAAAGTAGCAATGACAACAAGCCCTGTGTTGGCATTACCAGATTTTTCTATCCCATTCGTGATTGAAGCTGATGCTTGTGCTACTGGTATTGGTGCTGTGCTCATGCAGCGTGGACAACCCCTAGCTTTTCTCAGCAGAGGATTGGGACCCAGGGCAGCAGCTCAGTCTGTGTATGAAAAGGAAGCTCTCGCAATTCTAGAGGCAATTAGAAAATGGAGACACTATCTGTGGGGAAACAAACTTGTGGTGAAAACCGACCACCACAGCTTGAAACATATGACAACACAAAGACTGACTGAAGGGATCCAGCATAAACTCCTAGTGAAACTCTTGGAATTCGATTACACTATTGAATACAAGAAGGGGAAAGAAAATATTGTTGCTGATGCACTATCTCGCAGAGACGTCCCCGATGCAGCAATTCATACTATGATCACTACAGTCACACCGGCGTGGATAGATGATATCAAACCCAGCTATGAAAATGATGAGGACAGTACTAAACTTCTCAAGAAGCTGGCGGCTGATGTTGCTTCTACTCCACATTTCACCCTTACAAATGGAGTATTGCGGTACAAAAACAGAATTTACGTGGGAGCTAGCACAACGCTAAGACTCACACTTCTCCATGACTTCCACAACTCCGCACTCGGTGGCCATTCTGGCAATCGAGCAACTTACCACAGACTCAAGCGTCTGTTTTACTGGCCTGGCATGAAAAAGCAAGTCGAAGAGTACATTGCTGCTTGCCCCACTTGTCAATTGACAAAACCAGAACATGTAAAGAAGCCTGGTTTACTGAAACCAATCAAGCTACCAGATATGGCCTGGGCACATGTCAGCTTGGATTTCATCGAGGCTTTGCCAAATTCCCAAGGCAAGGAGGTGATTCTTGTTGTGGTTGACCGCTTGACTAAATATGCACACTTCCTGCCTATTTCCCACCCATATAACGTTGATCAAGTTGTGCAACTGTTCCTGGACAATATCTTTAAACTTTACGGAATGCTGATGCATGTAAAATGCATACATGAACTTTGCACTTTAATTGCTTATATTCCAATCATATTTGCATCATATAAGGGTTATATCAATGTTTTATAATGATTTTGGGAATACTTCATAGTTTTCCCATTTATTTGGAATTAACCCTGTTTTTCCAGAAAACGTCTTTTTTAGTGTTTCAGACTTTCCGGGAGCTTCGGGACTCCAAAAAGGGCAAGGTCAAAGAGCACGGTTCAGAATTTTCGAGACGAACGCAATGGGCTTAAATTGAAGACCAGAAGCCCAACAGGCTGGAAATGGGAGGGTCCCACGCGGCCTAAAGTACATGGCCGCGTGGGCCCAGCTCTTTCCCCTCGGAGCTCCGTGGCCGTCGATCTTTCGTCCACCGACTCCGTCTTGACCTAAAAACGCCTATAAAAAAGGTCCCCTGGCGTTTCGCGAAAGGAGGCGGCGGAGAAACACAGAACCACGAAACAGAGAGTCAGAAGGCTGCCGCCGGAGAAGATCGGAGGGGGGAAACGCCGCCGGAATCGCCTCCGGAGGGCTCCACCCCCCTCCGGCGTGTTCATCATCAACATCTACAGCAAGAACTTCTCCACCATCATCACCATGATGAAGGGGGAGTAGTCCACCCCTGGACTAGGGTTTGTGGTGGTAACTTTTGTATCTCTCCTCTCTCTTGAGCTTCACTAATTAGTACCGTATGAGCTGCTGAACATGATTACGGTCATCTATGTAATACCTTTGTGGTGAATATTGTGGTGTGAGATGATTTGTTATGCATTTACCGTTGTGTTGGAGCTTTTGTGATTTGTCATACTTTGAAGTATGATGTATGTGGGTACGGGATGGCCGATGTGACACGGCATAGGTATTGAGTGACACAGTACCGCCCAACATCCTTTATCTGGGGGTAAAAAGAAAGAGTATGATGTGGGAGTGAGAGAAACCACGCTAGCCTTACGAGGGGTGACCTAGCAACACAAATGAGTATTTCTTTCAACTATGTGTTTTAGGACATATAGCCGTCATAAAAAGCTACCATTAAAACATGACAATTGTGTGTACTTTATCTATAACATGATGA
The DNA here is from genome assembly GCA_947311845.1 of Poa pratensis. NCBI lineage: Eukaryota > Viridiplantae > Streptophyta > Magnoliopsida > Poales > Poaceae > Poa > Poa pratensis. Next base: position 58,848,426 of record CAMZMU010000033.1, on the reverse strand, counting down.
TCACCGTAGATGAGAGAGAGAGAGGATTAAGTGAACCCATGAACCATGTCCATTGTTCCTATAAGAAACACACACTTGAGCTTGTCCTCTTGCTACATAGAGGATTGGGCTTTCTCTCTTTGAGAGCTTTCACTTGCTACTACCTTTGTCTTGTCCTCTTGCAAAGAAGAGGATTGGGACACTTTTACATCCATCAAACCAACCATCTTGTTCTCTAAACTTGTTTAGTGCATAATCAACTAAAACTTGTGACACTTTAGTTGTAGGGAATAGATAACTTTTCCTTCTTGCTCCTGCGGATCGATACCTTACTTCCACATTGAGAGGTGCTACAGTGATCCCTTGCTCTTGGGGGTTATCAAGTACTTTTCTGGCGCCGTTGCCGGGGAGCGTAGCGCTTAAGTTTCTATTCTTGTGTGCACTAGACTAAGCTTGGGGAGGTTCCTTTTATATCTTGCAATCATCTAAGCTTGGGGAGGTTCTTTAACTTGTTTAATGATACTATGTCTCCCATTTATGATGATGAATATGATATTTTCAGTCCACCCACTATTGAGTATAAAGTTTATTGTGATTATGATATGCCTCCTATATATGATGATTACAATGATTATTATGAATGTTTTACTCCCACTATTCCTAATGAAACTGTTTATGCTTATGTGGAGAGTAATGATACTTTTATGCATATGGATCATGATAAGAATGTTTCATGTGATAGCTATATTGTTGAGTTTATCAATGATGCTACTGAAAGTTTTTATGAGAGAGGGAGACATGATTTCATATACTCAAAAATATTAAGTCTCTCTCTTTTTGTTGAAAATTTTGAAGTTGCACTTGCTTTGCCTTCCTATGCTAGTCACTTTGTGCTTTATTGATTTATTTTCTTACAAGATCCCAATGCATAGGAAGTGGGTTAGACTTAAATGTGTTTGATATTTGCTTCTTGATGCTCTTTTATATTCAACTCTTATTCCTATGGGAGCATCATTAAAACTATCAAGCCTAGCTATATGGCTATAAAGAAAGCGCTTTGCGGGAGGCAACCCGGTTATTTTTGTGTGTGATTTTTCTTTGTGTCCTCTTGCTGTAACAAGAGATTTGTGTCTAGTTTAGTTTCTGGAGTTTTAATAAAGTGCCAAGTTTTACCCATTTTGGTCTTGAAAAGTTGCTTATAGTTCGGAGATTTTATTCCTGCACGAATCAGTGCACGGTATGATTTTTAATTCTTATTCTGTAACTCCGAATGAGCTCATATTTGAACTGTAGTTGCAACTTTTCATCCTCTGTATGCATGAATTTTTCGGAATTTTTCGAGAAAGTTTGGTAGGGTAGAAAAATACGTTTTGCTGCTGCTGTTTTTCTGGACAGATTCTGTCCCATTTTGTTTGATGCATGCTTTGAGCTTTTAAGTTGAATCTTTTTGATCCAATTGAGTTTATGAGTAGGCATACAACATTATACACTTTCTGGACATTCATATGAATTTTTGTTCAAGGATTATATGCAGCAAGAAACCTATTTGTTTATCACTATTAATGCACCCCACAGAAAAGAAATGGGAGAAACGGTGTTTTGAAGTTTTTTCACAGGGATTGGAGGAGATGCACCAAGAGCTATCCAAGGATGGTGAAGACCATAAGCTTGGGGATGTGAAGACAACCCCGCTGGACCTACACACTCTCGGTTTGCACACGTCCAACTTCTGTTTTTCGATCGAAACACTTTATCGCATAAACTTGGAGCGTCGTTTTTGTTTTTGTTTGAGTCTTGAGAGACCACCACACTATCATTATATATGAGAGAGCTACTGGAAATATGGGTTGAAATATGTTGGATGCTTTTATAAGATTGGGAAAAGGGATGTTTGACTTGATTTTTAATGATACATATAGTTGCATGATTCATGAGCTTGTTTATGAGTAATAGTTTGCAAATTCTTTTTAGAGCTATCACTTATTCATGTTTTGGTGCTGATTGTTATTTTACTTGGTTTAACATGGATTAGTTAGTTCTATGGACACTCATGCATGCATCTAGATGGTCAACTTTCTCCCTTTTGCTAGCCCAAAAACTCCAACAAGCAAAAACTTGTTTCCAACACCTTCAACCAAAGTTATTCCAGTGAGTCCACCATATCTACCTATTGGCTTTATGCTATTCCGAGTATGTTTATCATGTTTTTGTGTTATCTTACCTCTGAATGAAAATGTTTATGTTATTGATTGCAATGGAAAAAAGTTGGTTATATAGCTCTCACGAACTTGATGCACAATGTTCTTTTATTTGCATAATAAAACTTGACCCATTGTGATTAAGATTATGATGTTTGTGGCTTGATGAATGTTTTGGGTTGGAAGTTAGCCCATATGTGCTGTCACATGGCAAGCTTTCAACACGCTCTTCATCTCATTTAGTTGATATCATGTGCTTTTGTCTATGGATGCTTATCATGTTGAAATAAATGTGGAAATAGAGTGAGTTTAAATGAGTTGTGTAAATGGTTAGAGAGACGCCTGGGCCGCTAATCTAAGCCATGCATCATTCATGGTGGAAATTTACTTACATACTATGGTGAACCTTCTGTGATACACCTTGCAATAAAAAACTATTCCAAATGGTAAATAAAAAGGGTGTTGAGATTGTTCATTTTGTTTGTTTGTCTTGTCATTTTGATATGGGCTTGTTCCATATCTTGGGACAAGAGGTACCCCAGTTGACGCTCTTGATGATACTATTATGCTTACAATGATATTTAATTGAACTTGCTTTGTTTCCCAAGTTGAGTAACACATGGTGTAAGTACTTGTATTCAAGGGGCATGAGACATTCAACCTTTTTTGTCAAGCACACTACTCATATTTGCTTTCACTTTAACTTAATCATTCAAGATGCTATGATAGGGGCAATGAGAGCTTGACACCAATGAATACCTTATTGCAATCATTAACTTAAGTAGAAGAGTTTGGAAGTTGGATGAAACTTATGCATGCTTTACCTCTACTCACATATACATCTTTCCAAAGTGTACACCTATCATATTCAGATTTTCATCTACACTCTATGACCATTGTAGGATGTTCTACTTATCATTATGCATACATGTGTTCCATATTACTTGCTACTATGTTACACTTTGTGAACTATCAATGAACATCCTTGTCTTGAATACTTGATATCACTTCATAAACTATTTGCATATTGCTACTCCTTTGAAGAATGAATCATTTGACTATATGTAGCAATAGTAATCATCTTTGATATTCATTGTTAAGTATTAAATTGCAAAGTCCATGTTAGTTTTATCATCTTCATACTCGAGGACGAGCATGGATTAAGCTTGGGGATGTTGATGCATGTAAAATGCATACATGAACTTTGCACTTTAATTGCTTATATTCCAATCATATTTGCATCATATAAGGGTTATATCAATGTTTTATAATGATTTTGGGAATATTCATAGTTTTCCCATTTATTTGGAATTAACCCTGTTTTTCCAGAAAACGTCTTTTTTAGTGTTTCAGACTTTCCGGGAGCTTCGGGACTCCAAAAAGGGCAAGGTCAAAGAGCACGGTTCAGAATTTTCGAGACGAACGCAATGGGCTTAAATTGAAGACCAGAAGCCCAACAGGCTGGAAATGGGAGGGTCCCACGCGGCCTAAAGTACATGGCCGCGTGGGCCCAGCTCGTTTCCCCTCGGAGCTCCGTGGCCGTCGATCTTTCGTCCACCGACTCCGTCTTGACCTAAAAACGCCTATAAAAAAGGTCCCCTGGCGTTTCGCGAAAGGAGGCGGCGGAGAAACACAGAACCACGAAACAGAGAGTCAGAAGGCTGCCGCCGGAGAAGATCGGAGGGGGGAAACGCCGCCGGAATCACCTCCGGAGGGCTCCACCCCCCTCCGGCGTGTTCATCATCAACATCTACAGCAAGAACTTCTCCACCATCATCACCATGATGAAGGGGGAGTAGTCCACCCCTGGACTAGGGTTTGTGGTGGTAACTTTTGTATCTCTCCTCTCTCTTGAGCTTCACTAATTAGTACCGTATGAGCTGCTGAACATGATTACGGTCATCTATGTAATACCTTTGTGGTGAATATTGTGGTGTGAGATGATTTGTTATGCATTTACCGTTGTGTTGGAGCTTTTGTGATTTGTCATACTTTGAAGTATGATGTATGTGGGTACGGGATGGCCGATGTGACACGGCATAGGTATTGAGTGACACAGTACCGCCCAACATCCTTTATCTGGGGGTAAAAAGAAAGAGTATGATGTGGGAGTGAGAGAAACCACGCTAGCCTTACGAGGGGTGACCTAGCAACACAAATGAGTATTTCTTTCAACTATGTGTTTTAGGACATATAGCCGTCATAAAAAGCTACCATTAAAACATGACAATTGTGTGTACTTTATCTATAACATGATGATCACCGTAGATGAGAGAGAGAGGATTAAGTGAACCCATGAACCATGTCCATTGTTCCTATAAGAAACACACACTTGAGCTTGTCCTCTTGCTACATAGAGGATTGGGCTTTCTCTCTTTGAGAGCTTTCACTTGCTACTACCTTTGTCTTGTCCTCTTGCAAAGAAGAGGATTGGGACACTTTTACATCCATCAAACCAACCATCTTGTTCTCTAAACTTGTTTAGTGCATAATCAACTAAAACTTGTGACACTTTAGTTGTAGGGAATAGATAACTTTTCCTTCTTGCTCCTGCGGATCGATACCTTACTTCCACATTGAGAGGTGCTACAGTGATCCCTTGCTCTTGGGGGTTATCAAATGCCAGTAGCTATCATATCAGACCGTGACAGAATCTTTACAAGCAAAGTTTACCAAGCTCTGTTCAAAGCATTAAAAGTGGAAGTACGCCTCAGCACAGCTCATCACCCAGAAACTGACGGTCAAACCGAACGGGTAAATCAGTGTCTCGAGGCATACTTGCGCAACATGGCATTCCAGAACCCCAAGACATGGATGAAGTGGATTTCTCTTGCGGAGTACTGGTATAATACATCGTATCATACATCCCTGAAGGTCACACCATTCCAGGCATTGTATGGATATCCTCCACCTATGATTGGAGAGCTTGCTATCCCTGAACATATACAACCAGAAGTTCTCAGCACACTATCTGACTGAACACAGATGATGAAAACACTAAAAGAAAATCTCCTTCAGGCGCAACACAGGATGAAATACTTTGCAGATCTGCATAGATCAGAACGCTCGCTTCAGGTTGGCGATATGGCATACCTCAAGATCCAACCATACAGACAAAATGCATTTGGGCTTCGAGGATCCCTCAAACTACGCTCAAAATACTATGGGCCTTACAAGATTCTTCAGAAAGTTGGTGATCTGGCATACAAATTACAACTTCCTGAACAAGCAGAAATACATCCTGTTTTCCATATAAGTCAGCTCAAGCAGCACCTGGGCAAAAATGCCATTCCTCTACCACATGTTCCATTGGTGACTGCAACCGGGAAGATAAAAACTGAACCTCTCAAGGTCCTGGAAAGGAGAATTATCCAGCGCAACAAGCAACCAGTGGCTCAGTGGCTTATTCATTGGGAAAATCTCTCAGAGAACGATGCAACTTGGGAATACGTGCCATTCATCACCAAGTCCTTCCCAGCCTTCTCACCTTGAGGGCAAGGTGTATTTCAAGGAGGGGACACTGTCAGAACCCCAAATACTCTGAACCTGAAGAACTGTCTGTCACCTTCTCTTCGTCAGTTAACGGACGGCTACGATGCAGCGTCAAAGCGGTACCCAAACGGATGGTCCAGACCAGCCCAGTTGTTACTGTTTATCTTCCTTATTCTGTAACTCAGCTCGCTGGAGCTCGCTGATATGTCTTAAGCGTAGTAGGTAGAGAGAGAGAACTAAGTTGGAACAAATCATATTCTCTAGTCATAGTGTAGCTAGGGTTTGCTCCTCCTTCGATGTACCTCATATGAACCTCAATCCTTCCTCTGGAAGTGAATTTATCGGAGCAATTTCCCCAATTACCAATCCCCTGTGTGATTTCCGTGTTCATCTCATTTTAGTCCTCACAGCGGTGCCGTGTGGTACACGCAGACGCACGGTCGAGCTTGATGCCGATGAAGCAGTCGCCGTTGCAGCGGAGGTACGCGCAAACTTGCGAACAGCATCAAGGGTCTCCTTCTTGTACTCGAGGAAACGAGTTTCATACTCCTCCGACGTCGGCTCCATGAGGAGATCATAGATCGCCTTGGACTCCGGTGATAGATCATCCATGGCGTCCGAGCGCGAGCGAGAAGAAAAAACACTACGGATCGTGGTGGTGGGGAAAAGAAATTGGTGAGGATTTTTGTGAAGGGATCGACTGGCTCTGATACCAGATGAAAACACCTTCGATCAGATTCACTCAATGAACAAGGATTCGGGTTACAAGCTCGGATTCAGAGGAACATTTGGAAGAAGGTGGGGATCTGGAGGAAGAAGATGACACACGCCACAACCTAGCAAAGTAGCATATCCTCGCCTTCCAGGCCGAGGCCGTCCGTTCCGTTCGTTCTAAGCCAAGTTGGTCGTAGTCGTCTGCTTCTCTTTTGTAGTGCTCCTCCCGTAGCTTCTGAGCAGGCCCAAACCCATTAGATGGCAGTCCACCGTCCGGCCCAGGCCTCTTATGGAATGGGTCGTTGACAATATAGATGCTCATATTAACACGCAACGCTACTACTCTAGTAGGTATGAGAGGGAGTTGCTGGACCATACTAGCAGAACATGAGAAAGCAGTTTTTGCTAACAACAAAACCATCAAAATCCATCATTGTTACTGAAAAAGAAAAGAGGAAGAGAGGAATCAAGTTTTGTGGTTGCCATGCATATGCTGCTGGGCTCCCCGTAAGAACAGAGAACACAAATCGAACTAATAAGCTGGATGAATAAACACGCGACGCTACGAGAGGTCTATCAATGTTCATCCCAGAAAATATACACAGGAGAGTCGGTACGGTCGTGCCCCATCATTGGTTGGGTAAGGTCGTTGCGCAACTGCATGAATTAGTGCGGTTGATTTGCCCTTCAGGAATCTGGAATGAACCTTTGTGCATAATACTCCATCCGTTCACAAAAGGATGTCTCAACTTAGACTAAATTTGCATTTTTTTTTTCGAAAAGGGCAATCCCAGCCTCTGCATCGATTGATGCATACGGCCTTTATTTCTTTATTTAAAAATCAGTCATTACAAAAATTCATGGATCACACAGAGTCGATACATGAATCAATCATCTAAACAGCAAAGAAAAACATGAATGACACTGCATTAACATGTTATCCTAAGATCAGAACGCCAGCTGCACTGGGTGTACAAGTCTCGTGCCACCGTATCCAGTCGGTTGCACCCAGAAACCATCTCGTTGTGCTTCTCCGTTGATTGTAGGTAAGACCACATACGGATCCAGTGTGTAGCCATAGGTATAACCTGCATGAAGGAATGAAATTTTGCCTTGTTAAAGATATAATCATTCTGTATGTTCCATATAGCCCAAAGTAATGCGCATACTCCAATACGGATCGGTACTTTATCTGTTTTGGAGACCCCCCTAAGCCAATTCCCGAACAAGTGAGTGATATTATTTGGGGGGTGTTAAATTAAAAGCTATACGAACGATACGCCAAACCATTTTTGCAAAAGGGCAAGTTATGAACAAATGTTGTATTGTTTCATCTTTGTCACAAAAACAACATTTTTTACAACCCTGCCAGTTCCTTTTAGCTAAATTGTCCTTAGTGAGAAGCACTTGCCGGTTCAAGAACCACATAAAGATCTTAATTTTTAGTGGCACTTTCATTTTCCAAATGTATCTTCGTAGGAATCTTGTATGTCCATTCAGAAGATCCAAATAAAGAGATTTGACCGTAAAAAGCTTAGACTTAGTCAAATTCAATTTAAACAAATCGGGTTGAGTAGTGAGATGGACATCCATTAGTCTGTTTACCATATGAAGCCAAGCATTCCACTTGTTTCCTGTTAAGCTTCTCCTAAAACCTATGTTTAACGGAGGAGCCTGTGTCATAACCGTAGCTACTGAAACTTGTTTTTGTTGAGCTATGTTAGAGGTCTCTCCCCTAACCATGTATCCTCCCAAAAACGAGTATTCTCTCCATTGCCTACAGTAAAATCCCCTCTTTTGAAGAAATCATCTTTTACCTTCATGAGTCCCTTCCAAAAGGGAGAATCAAAAGGCTTAACCTTTACTTGGGATAGAGACTGGGAATGCAAATATTTATTTTGTATTAATTCCTGCCAGACCCCCTTCTCTGATAGGATCTTAAACAACCATTTGCATAAAAGACTTTTGTTTTTTATTTGCAGAACTTCTACCCCAAGACCTCCTTGTTCTTTTGGACGGCAAATAATGTTCCATTTAGTAAGTCTATACTTACGTTTATGGCCATCAGATTGCCAAAAAAACCTTGACCGAAAGAAGTCCATTCTTTACCTTACCCCTTTTGGTATTTCAAAAAAAGAGAGCATAAACATCGGCAGACTAGTCAACACCGAGTTTATTAGGACTAAGTGATCTCCATAAGAAAGAAGTTTTCCTGCCCAACTAGCGAGCTTCCTCTCAAATCGGTCCTCCACAAGTTTCCACTCCCTTTTTCAGCTTACGAAAATGTATCAGAATACCCAAATATCTAAATGGATATGATCCAGATTTACAAGCGAAGAGAGTTCTATACTGTTCTTCTACTTCTTTTGCTTTACCAAAACAAAACAGTTCACTCTTTTGGAAATTAATTTTTAAACCGGAAAGCTGCTCGAAGATCATAGTATTAGTTTCATATCTAAAGCCTTCTCCAAATCGTGCTCCATAAAAATAATCGTATCGTCGGCATACTGTAGGATTGATACCCCACCCTCTACTAGATGAGGTATAAGTCCAGCTACCTGACCATCCTCCTTTGCTCTTGCTATCATGGTAACTAACATGTCAGCAATAATAATGTTAAAAAGTAGAGGAGGATCTCCTTGTCTTAAACCTTTACATGTTTGAAAGTATTTTCCTAAATCATCATTAACTTTAATAGCCACACTACCGCGACTAATATATTGTTCCACCCATTTGCACCATTTGGGGTCGAATCCCTTCATTCTAAGCACTTGTTGTAGAAAAGGCCATTTAACTTTATCATACGCCTTCTCAGAATCAATCTTTAACAGTACACCACCATCCAATTTCTTCCTATGAAGTTCATTCTAAGACTAAATTTGCATGTATCTAGACATGGTTTAGTGTGCAGATACATGCAAATTTGAACTAGGTTGAGACATCCTTTTGTGAACGGAGGGAGTAGAAGTCAATACTGACAATTTGTATATAGCCGAAGTATCAAGGTTGCACAAACGGGGAACTTGATATATCCTAGCGCAGTTAGCACATATGCTAATTGCAGAGGATGGGGCCATGTTGTGTCCTTTGTCCTAACAGTTCGAACAGATTAATGATGATCATGTTGAGGTATGTGTTTGCACTTGTAATTACACGGGGCGTTAGTTGTTGGAGCCAAATACTTATAATTTGGGCCTAATAATATATAAATACACCTATGTACATTAGTTGATAAGACAATGCTATCTTATGTACTGCATACAATTGGTAATAAACAACATGATATTCTGATATTCAATGTGTTAACTCGTTGTATTGTTTCCAACAAAACTTATGGTATGATTAAATTAAACTAGAAACCGTGGGACTATGAGAAGATATAATCGAGAAAGAAGGACTTAGCTTTGCTACTAGTATTGTTACTCTCTTTTCTTTATGAGCAAAAAAAGCAAAGCATAATAAAATTATGGATAGATATATTTTTTTTGCATGCCTACCTTACTTTGGTTTATGTTTTACCTAAATCATGTATCATGGCTTTCCATCTTTTTTCCTTTTTGTTTATCTTTCATTCAACTCACATCAACCGGAAAGTGCTGTCGCAGCAGACAAAGCGTCGCACTGTTTCCGCTAAGCAATACTCCTACATTGGGCGGCTAGCAAAAACAGTCAACACCACCAAGAAGTAGCTTGCAACATCTTCCAACATCCCGGTTGTACGGCCTATTCGGTGCGCCGTACGCGCCACGGACATCGCTTTCAGTACCAGCAACATCTGAACCGAAATCGCGGAAGTAGAGACTCGATGAACACAAGAACTTGACCAAGAAAAATACTTCAACAGTTTTTTACTGTAAGCAGATAGTATCATTTCATCAGTTCAGTTTTGAGGGTAGTTAACAACCATGATCAGTTTTTACTGTCTTTGAGCTATGATCTACTGTCGAATCAGCAGTAACGAAGTAAGGGAATTATTCATCGAGAACTTCGGATGGCATTCAGCCTTTTTCTTCAGATAACATTTCATCAGTTCATTTTTCAGGAAAGTTAACAACCATGATCCATCAATCGATGCAGAAAATTAATGCTAGCTGCATCGGCCACCAGATCATACCACAGGAGGCTCACATGATTACGCCTGCGCATCTGCGGCATATTGGATTGAATGAAGCTATTCTAGTGGCAGCCTGGTACATATGGTGGCAAAGGAGAGAAAGTGTCAAAGGAGAAAAAGTCGCTCCTCCACAGCGATCGGCCTTCTCAATATTAGCGCTGGCGACCAATTACACAAGAGCTGAGAAACTAGCAACGCCACAAGACATCTCTTGGGTAAAGCCACCTTTTAATACATATAAGTTAAACATTGATGCTTGTTTCTTTTCAAATGGTACAGGAGCTACAGCAGCAGTTTTACGCAACGATAGAGGAGAAGCTGTCGCAGGATCAAGTAGCATTATGCATCATATTTTGAATGCAACTACAGCCGAAGCTATTGGTCTACAGAGAGGGCTTCTTTTCATTGAAGACCTTGGATGTCGGCCGGTCATTGTTGAATCGGATTCCTTGGAACTTGTTCAGGCGTTCAATGGTGTGATTGAAATCTGGAGTCCATATGCTGCCATATTATCGGATTGTTTTCAAATAGCTAGAAGAATTGGAGATGTTTCTGTCCAACATTGCAAGCGAGAGGCAAATGCTGTAGCTCATAAGTTAGCTAGAGTAGCATATGATTCAAATTCTAGTATTTCATGGGATGATGAACCCCCGGGGTTTATCGTACCGGATGTAATAAACGATGTATCTTTGTTTGGTTGAGGCAGCAAGTAACAGACGCACTCTTTTCCTTCCAGGGTACCTGAGGGGACTGGAAGGTTTTTAATGAGGCGGCTTGCTAACCTGTTATAAAGTGGTTAAAAAAAAAAAAAAAAAACAAAGGGTCAACTAGAAAAAAAGTTAAACTGAGAGAGAGAAACAAAACTACACATATCTCATATCCAAGAGTCTATTCGATCGAGCACATCTGTATATGTACTGTACATGGCGCGCCACGTGCGTGCGTGCTACCACCAGCCGGGCACCTTCCTGCCGCTAACGCTGCCGCCGCCGCCGCCCGCGGCGGCCATGGCGGCGGCGCGCTCGAACCTTGTGGCGGCGCAGGGGATGGTGATCCCGCCGGGGTGCTCGAAGCCGAACTCCTCCTCGGCCTCGCGCAGCAGCTCCCGAACAGCGGGTGGTTGAAGTACACCACCGGCACCACGTACCGCATCGACTCCCCGCCCGGCTCGTCGCCGCCCACGTACACCGCCACCTGCCCCTTGGGCGTCGTCGCCTCCTCCTCCAGCAGCCGTTGGCCGCTGGCCGGCTTGAGGAGCCTCATCCGCCGCGCCAGCGACCGGCCCCACGTCAGCACCCGCCGCCGAGGCTCGTCCCGCGGTGGTAGCACGACCGCCAGCTGCTGCTGCTTGCTGACGCTCGCTAGCTGTGCAGTGGGGGACTTGTCTGTGCCTCCCAGCTGGTGCCGCTGCAGGCGGAGGTAGCCGCCGCCGCGGCGTCGTCGGCGGTGAGGGAGCGCCCAGCGGCACAGGCCCAGCAGCTTCCGGCCCAGCCGGAAGCCTCTCTGCCGTCTTGCCATCATGCAGGTCGCGAGCTAGAATCAAAGAGGTCGACTGTCTCCGGCCGCTTCCTTGTGTAGCAACGTTGTTGTGTTGCGCGTGATTGCAAGGAGTGGCTGGTAGCGACTAGCGAGACGGTCTAATGGCACACCGAGCTTGACAATGGGTTGTTTTATAGTACGAGACAGGGGAGGGAGACTCTGCAGCCAGCTGGCGTGTGGGCGTCACTTGTGCGTATGTGCGTGTGGCACCGATTTTTTTTTTTTTTGAGATACCGATGACTGGTTTGATCTTAGCTTTTGTTTTCGTCGTGGCGTCAAAGTCCAAAGGCTTTGTATTCAAAGCAAAAAAAATAGACTAGAAATTTAAAAAAATGAAAAGCATTCGCTTGATGTGGCGAGCGTCTGAGCTTTGGTCGGTTCCCGGTGGTCGAGGCCTTTTCTTCAGAGAATCGGCCGGTCGTTGAGATCCTAACTATCGATGCCATATCCTATACTACCGTATATATACACATCGCAAGAACACGGATACATAGCCGCCGTACTTGGCCCGTACGACGACTCGACGAGTTCACTGCAAATGCGTTGTAAGGAAAATTTGGGAGAATAATCAGCGGGTAAGAGCATATCCAGCCACCCCGCCCGTAATAGACTGTCCCACACATCGCGGGACGGGCGATATTGGAAGCACCGCACGATGTGCTGGGCTAGTAATAGCCTCCGGGTATCACTCTGCGAAGGGCACCCTTCGCGAAGGGAACTGGCCACCGTGCAGCGCGCCACGTGTCGCCCCGCGAGAGGAAGCGAAAGGAAAAACGATCACGTCACCACATGCTCGTACGGCGGCAGCAGGTGGACGGGCTCGTTACGAAAGCTCCGCGAAGGCCGTGGTTCGCAAGGAAGCCCCACGCGTACATCCGTCACGCGCGACTCGGATCGATCGTCGTACAACTAATGTCCCTGTACGTCAGGGGCGTATCCAGTGGGGGTGCCATGGGCGCCATGGCACCCCCTCCAAAAAGGTAGAAATTATTTTGGCTACTTGTGTTTAGGCTAATCCGAACTTTTTGTTTGAGAAATGGACTAATTATGGCTATATGCTAGGCCTAATAGAGCACCTTTTAATCTTGGCACCCCCATCGATATTAGCCCAGATCCGCCACTGCTGTACGTACATCAGTGGCTAGACAGGGATCGATCGTTGTACACGCGTACAAAGCCCCCCGTGTACATCGTTCCAGATCATTCATTCTGGTTCTGTAAGGCATTCATTTGGTACTAACAACACTTAATACTTATTACAGTAGTAGGCAGTACAATTAAATAAAGCATGTTGTACAAATTAAATAGAGAACATTGGACAACTACATAGAGAGGCGCTGGATATATATGCTCATGTTGCTACTAAATGTACAGACACAGTTTGAAAAACTAAATAGAAACAGATTATATAGACACAAGTTGTATAACTATACTGTCACAGGTTATATAACTATATAATACATGTTGTACAACTAGACAAATACAGGTTGTACAACTACACAGACACATGTTGTACAACAACAACAGAGACACAGGTTGTACAACAACAGGTTATACAACAACGAGACACGGGTTGTACAACTACATAACACATGTTGTACAACTAGCAGACACAGTTTGTACAGACACGGGTTGTACAACTACACAGAACAGGTTGTACAACTATACATAACCGGAAGTACAAAAAAAAGTTTCTCGAAACTTATCAACATGGGATCTAATTTTGAAGATCTCGACGCGAGGAGCTCAAAAATGAAAACGGTTCGTAATTTGGATAAACGGTTCTCGAGATATTTCATTTCAAAAATTCGGTTTAGCAAAATAAAAGGGAAAAAATTTCCCTCCCACCTCACTATCCCTTCTCTCTCATCATACAAAAGTATAAAAAACAGTAAGTACAAAGTACACAGAAATGGTTGTACAAAGTAACAGACACAAGTTGTACAACTATTTATAACCGGAAGTACAAAAATAAAGTTCGTCGAAACCTATCAACATGGGATCTAGTTTTGAAGATCTCGACGCGAGGAGCTCAAAAGTGAAAACGGTTCGTAATTTAGATAAACGGATCTCAAGATATTTCGTTTTGAAGTTTCGGTTTTGAAAAATAAAAGGGAAAAAGTTGTCCTCACACCTCCCGTGTGCCTTTCTCTCTCCTACTCCCACTTTCAATATGGTTGTGACACTTGGCGAACATGCATGCAACTGTTGGTACCGTACGAAGGAGAAAGCGACACTTGTCATCACCAGATGGTCCGCTTGGTTCCCTTTGCAAAGGGAACCCTTTTTCTAGTGATTTCCTAGCCTGTCCGGCGCAGCGCCGCACGATGTGATGGACTATTGGGAGCGCTTCCAACAGGACCCTCTCAATAGTTCATTTTATAATCAAATTTAAATATTTTAGCAAACACAAACTAAAACTTTGTAATTCCGTAGTTTTTAACACATATAAGAAATAGTGCTACAACAATAAATTCTAATATAAAAATAAAATTATTCATACAATTCAAATAAAATGAAATTCAATACCTGTGGACTCGGACATGTGCAGGTAGTGGTCTTAGCCATCTGCAGGCGCTCCATACTTAAGCATCCTCGGTGTATTTCTGAACTAAGGAGAAACCAGTTATCCTGATGCAGTCCTTCTTCAGTTTAAAGTAGGTATCGTGCTCATTCACACCATGCACCATCTGTAAGAACAAATCCTTTTTCATCTGAAAATTCTTTGGAGTAAAAGCCGGCACCTCGGCAAAATAGTTGGCATAATGTAATGTCCCTCCATTGTATGCTGTGTCTTGGTCTCCCTCTCGAAGTTCGAACCTCCACATTTGGGTTGGGCATTAGAGGCCTCGTCCGCTTGAATTTGTATAAGATAAGTGAGAATCACAAAATGCTCATCGTCATCGCGATGATGTTGGTTTCTCCTTCGATCAATAGGTGAACCATCAACCTGCCATCGCTATCCATGCAGGGGCGGACACACGTTGGGTCGTGTGGGGGCATTGGCCCCCACTCAATCTTCAGTCGTACGTTTAGATGTCCGATATAATTAAACCAATGCCCCCGGTCAGCCCAGTACCAGCACCCCCACTCGCTCAGGCCCAACCTTCTTTGTGAAAGCCCAACAAGAAAAGAAAGCGTACAGGCCTACATCGTGCATATCACGAATTCACGATTAACACGATCCAGCGAAGCGAACCTCCGCCGCTTCGTCTCTGGAGAATTGAGAACGAGAGCAGCGGGCGTCGTGCCGCCGTCTGCTTGACTTCTTAGACGATGGCGGCCGCCCTCCACCACCGCCAGTCCGCCGTTTGCCCGGCCGGCGTCGCCTCCGCGTCAATACGTTGCAATACGGTAGCCTCATCCTAAATATACGCCTAGGTAAGCTCTCATCTCAACCGATGAACACAAGGGTTTCTTCAATTGTTGATATAATCCTTTGGTTTTCTTGATCTTTTCTGTGTCAAATCAAATAGAATCCTTACTAGTACGGTTGTCCTCATTTATTTTTGTAGCACTAATTTGACATATTAGTATACTACCCGTTTACCCCTGATCCAATTTCTAGGTTTTGGCAATTTTCTATGCAAATGCAATCCGGCTAGCCTGACCAATATACGACCATTCTTACTTTTCTGCTTTCCTGCTACTACTAGTCTACTAATGTATTTAGTCATTTGCTATGTGGAAAAGGGATTGCTGGATACAGTTACTAATAAAGTGAATGTTGATCGTTCCCATAAGATGAAAAATCGCCGTGGGAGAAATAGAATGTAATGGTTTAATATCTTACGCATTTTCCATGTTATCGCCTCCATTAGTATTTGCATAGCTGATCATAACATGTGCTTTCTATTCGCAGGTAACAACATTTATTTGCAGGAAAAATAATATTCTCATTTTTTTCAACATATGAATTATTTGGATATCTGTCTTTTTCTGCACAAAGGTTTGTTCAGTAACTTTTCATATAGCTATTGGATTTCCCGCAAAAAAAATATTGCTATTGGATGAAATGTTTTATTAATTATGAGAAAACTGGTATATATATATCATATTTAGACGTTTATATGTTTTATGTAGTTATGTGATGTGATTTTTCTTTCTCAAAAACAAAATGTTGGTGACTTTTCTATACATGTATGCCCCCAGTCCCTTTTTTCTCTGGGTCCGCCCCTGTATCCATGATCTGGGCGCGACTTGAGATGCTCTAACATGCCCCAGCCCGTGCCGGTCCAAGCTGTTTGTTATTCGAGTTCACCGGTTGCGCTCGGATGAAATAGTGTGCACGTGCCAGTACACGCTAGTGGAAAATGACTCGGATTGCATCTTGGCATATACTCCCTCCGTTCCAAATTACTTGACTTGTGTTTGTACAAAAATGGATGTATCTATACTTGTTTAGTGTCTAGATACATCCGTATTTGGACAAACCCAAGTCAAGTAATTTGGAACGGAGGGAGTATAACACGCACGCGCACAGGAAATATAGCTATCAGCGCGGTGCGTGCGTGTACTTGAACGTGATGGAAGATCGTCCAAATTTGCTGAACAGTGAGTGAGCGGCAACCATCGGTCCAAATCTTAGATCACCAGTGATGCACGCAACGGAAACGGAACCATGCAACCTACTCCAAACAAAAAGGGGCAACGTCAAAGTAGGATCCCGGTCATCAAAGCACTAGGGAGCAGATTTGATAAAACGATCTATATATGTATGGCTAGGTAGACTTATCCAGCATGCGAAAATAACAAGCATTTTGAACTTTTAGGTGCACTTATAAAGGGATTCTAATAAGCTCCAAAGTAGTTATGCTTAGAAAAAAAAAGAACTCCAAAGTACGGCGTGAGAAACCCAAAAGTCCTTTTAGCACACGAGCACATGTGATCCCATTTTTAAAATAAATCGAAAGTTTGTTTTTAGAACTTGAAAAATTCTGAAAAAAACATATTAGTACACATACATGTCTATTATGAACGAACAAATTTGCATCGAAATATATTCATATGTGACCTACACTAAGAGACAAATGTTGAAAGAATGAATAAGTTCTTGTAAACCTTTTTATTTTTGCGAATGTCTTGTAAACCTTTTCTGATATATGATTTTGTGACTTTTGTGTAGGCTAAAATATAATATATATATATATATCTAGCAAGAATCTGTAGCTATGTATCTACATCCACATGTGGATAAATGGAAGTCAATTAATTTGGAACCAATTAATTTGGAACGGAGGGACTACCAGATAACATGTGTATGTATCCATGTCAATTTGTTTTGAATTGTATTATTTTTCGAATATTTAAAAGACCGAGACGACGGAACTCATCAAAAACACCTCACTCGCGAGAAGCTGAGCAGTAAAGCCGTGTTTGGTCACATCGAGACGAAGATAGCGGCTGACGCGGATCCGGTCCCCAGCCCCCCACTGAGCAGTGAGCTCTTCCGAGTTCCATTCTCCTGCAGACCGCGGAGTCAAATTGATTTCGTACATGTTAGCACCTGCCAACCGTCCTTTCCTGGAAGACCGTTTTGCTTCCACGCGGTCACGAGTCACGACAGTGCAAATTCTTTGATTGATATGTTAATGCAGATTGCAGAGTCCCCTTTTTTTAGCAGAAAATGTACTGTCATACATGCGTTATAATCCCGACTAACCAGCGGGGTAGGCTGTTCCTGCCCATTGCTTACTGTGCAACTGTAGTTTGCCGATGAGCATGAACATGTGCAAATCTGCCCCTTTTCGAAAACTTAACATAATCTGAATCGGATCTGAAAGAAATCACAGTACGACCTTTTTCCCTGGGCGAAGGGCCATTTGGCCGATCTTTATTAAGAAAGAAGGGGAGAGTACAGCTAGTTAGTCACACAAAGTGTGTGCCGACATCATGGTACAGGCCGTGAGAGCTGAGCCAGACATGCCTGGCCAGCGGAAAAACCAACACGACACCTACGCCGACATTGAGTTATATTGCAGATACACGGCCGGCAGAGCGCCAAAGCGCAATTTCCTCTCGAATGCCCTCAAAGATCATCACCTCTTGTTGGCTCTTGTGCTCGAAGATCCTCGAAGATCCTACTGTTCCTCTCCTTCCACAGCTTCCAGTGCACAAGGATCACCACCGTGTCGAAACCACGCCTCAGATGTTTGGGCGCCCGCTTCCTGACTTGCAGCCACCAATCTTCAGTGCTTGCAAACACCAAACCTGGAGTAGGGAAGTCAGCGTTTGTCCAGGACCTGATCATCTGCCAAACCCTCAAACTGAAGGGGCAGTGCACGAACAGGTGCGTGCAGGTTTCAGGTGCCGAGCCACAGAGCTAGCAGCAGTTGCTATGTGGCCAGCCACGCTTCTGTAGGTTGTCTGCAGTCAAGCATCGTTGATGAACCGCCAGCCACATGAAGAATTTGCAGCGTGCCGGCGCCTTCGATTTCCAGATCGCACCCGCGCAGGGGAATCTGATATTGGCGGCGAAGAACAGCCCATACGCGGTCTTGGTGGAGTAGATGCCGTCTTTAGAGAGCCGCCATATCAATCTGTCTTCCTCGGCTGACTGAAGCTGAATTGTGAGGAGCAGATCCCATAGGTTCAGGTACTGCCCGATCGCCGGTGTGGAGATCCCACCTCTAATGTCTCTGACCCACCTTTGATTCCGCAGTCCGTCCGCCACCGAGACCCCGGAGTTACGGACGAAGGTCGCCAGGATGGGGTAGGTGTCGAGGATGGATTGCTTGGAGGGCAGCCAGGCGTCAGTCCAGAAGCGTGCCCGCTTGCCGTCGCCCAGCTTGACGAAGGTGGCGGCCTTGCAGAGGGCAACGGCATCGGCGTCGTCCGGTTGGGGCACCAGGCACCAGGGGCGCGGGTTGTCGGCCCATCGCAGCCACGGCCATCGACACCGCAACGCGCAGCCGAAGAATCGGAGGTTGAGGATGCCCAGCCCACCAAGCTCGGTCGGCATGCACACCCTGGACCAAGGGAGGAGGCAGTGCCCTCCATTGATGTCCTCTTCACCACGCCAAACGAAGGCCCGGCAGCGACGGTGGATGATCTTGAGTGCCCATGCTGGAAGCTGCAGCACAGCCAGGAAGTGCAGCGGCAGTGCCATGAGCACCGATCGGGTGAGGGAGCTTAGGGGCGTTGGCACATTGCACGACGCCCCGGGCAAAACGCCATGGTGTATGATAACATGACGTCCTGGCCAACGCCGTGCAACGTACCATGGCGCGCTATCCCAAAGCGCCATGTAAAAAAAGGTGCGAAACTAGTTCGTTTTGTGTTTTAGAAAAGCGTCATTTATGTTAATTTACCGCTGAACATGAACACACGGATACGTCAAAATCTGTTCAGGCTACGCTCTGGAAGGTCGGCAGACGGAGACGAGCCTGAGCCAATCTGCATACTTGATTTATATAGCCGAATGAGGAGGGGCAGCCGGTTGTAAGCCATGCAATTTCCAAATTAAAACTCTACGGGATCGCGATTGGAACCGAACGTGTATCATGCCGAGACAAGCGCCCCCGCACGCTCCGTCGCTCAACTGAAAGCTAAAGGCCACTTACTAGATTAGCTACGTTTGGTCGTTTGCTGAAGATAGAGCATCTCGGCTACAGAATTAAGCAGCCGTGTCAACCGGCCAGTCCTTGGCCTACGGCGACTGATTCGAAGATCTCTACGTCCAACTTGTCGAAAGTATCATCCAATAATTCACCTAGCGTGCAGGCCAGGCACCTTTTCAAAAACCTAAAAAAACGACATAAACCTCACTATAAAATGATCGAGAGAGCCGGGGCGGGTGGCCCTTTACCTCTAAAATGATCGAGCGACGGATATCGACCACTTTAATCTCAAAAAAAAAATCTAGACGGTCTAGACTATTGCTCGACTCACAGTTAGCTCCACGACAAAACATCGCTACGAACCTTCAAATGTACGGACGGTCTGAAACTCTGCACGGCATAGCGGAAGCCGCCTGCGTAGACCGGTCACCATGCCAGGAAGCGCGTTTTGCGGACGTATGTAACTGTCACCGGGTTTTCTTCGTATCCCAAGGCGAGGTGCCTTCCTACTTGCAGCACCGAGTTTTCTTTGTCTGGTTATTTTAGATGTACCGAGATTGTCTCGCCGGCCGAGATAAGTCTTACACTTGAAATTTTCTACTAAGGACGCACCGTACGGCACGTCGGCACCAGGGCTGGTCCTGAGATTTCGGGGGCCCGGGGCGAAACAGAACCGAGGGGCCCTATAGACAACAAAAATATCAACTATATTTGCATATATGAAGTGTTACAATGAACTCTTGAATTGTGCATAAAAGCATATCAAATAATATATGTATTGTTATGAAATTTATTATAACATTACAAAATGTGAAGTCATGATGACTGTATGTCAATATCAATCTTACTAATTATCACCCGCGTCGACCGTGTCTAGAATTGTGTCGTTGTCGGGGCGTGTGGGTGCAATGCGGGCTTCTCTCGTGCTCGCAGCAACTCGGCTTCTCGCCTCACAACGTGGCCACAGATGGGTCTCATGGCCACGAGCGAGTCGAATGGAATTGCACACTGGGCACATCGGATAAAAAAATATTGCACCTATAACCATGGTCTTGTTGTTCCGCATATGCCAACAATCACAAAAATCAACCTGTAACTGAAAAATGAAAATGGGTCGATTATTTAACATGTGTTCTGCATCATTTTTATTTTATTTTTAGCATTTTTCTAGCATGTGTGCTGCATTTCTCCGGCGCTTGTGTAGACCACCGGCCTCACCTCGTCGTTTTGAATCAACCGTACAGAACCCTTTTTTTTAAAGTTATTTTTAGACCATCCCTATTTTTTTAGTGAATGACAGACCCCATTTAATCCTTAGAGGGCTAACTAAGTGAAAAGGCCAAATTAACTAAAGGGGAAAGCCCAAGTGAATAAAGGAGAAAGACCCCAAAGTCCAGTCCAATACGATTGACACAGAATAACGATTCGTTGTCGTCGTCTTCAATCGTACGACAGGAAACTACGAGTAGGAACCTGCTCTAATGGCGCCGTAAAAACTGCTTTTCCTCCACTGCTTATACCCTAGCTAATTGGAATTTGGGGCCCCTTGGATCTGGGGGCCCGGGGCGACCGCCCCTCCTGCCCCCCCTCAGGGCCGGGCCTGGTCGGCACCAAGTAGTAACTTGTATATAAACACCACTCGAACTCCGTGAGTAACCGATGGAGAAGAGCCAGCTAGCAAGGTATAGGTGTCCTCGATCGATAGCATTAGGAAATGCAGGATCCTTTCAAACGGCTGCAGAAATGCAGGATCACAGCTCGATCTCGGCGCGCTTCGACCGTCAGTCGATAACTAGGACATGAGGGACTCAGATATCTGAATCTGTGATCGATCCGGCATCATGTGCACCCTGACAAAGCGAGTCAACTACAACTAAACAAACGATCTTGAGCAGCTGCCACTGACCTAACAGGCAACCACTTCGATCAATAGATAATCCGATCGGTCGTCTATTGGAGCGATACACGGCATCCACTAACAGCCGCATCAGCAGCAAGAAATAACGATCTCCTCTAGCTGACGTCCCGTACGGGCATAAAAATGGGTTTCAGTTGGGTGGTTGTGCAATGGTGTCGCGACAACGTCGCCGAGTGATCCGGCCGCCGCTTCTTCAGAGCCGTACGTACGTTCACCGTACCAGCCGACGAGGAAACTGTCCAAAAGCAGCAGGTGATGATAGTTTAGACTACCCATAGTGAGAGTAACTTCACTAGTAACATAGATGCCACCTAAGCAAAAAATCTTATGTGACATGTAATTAATGAGGAGAGATGCAAATAGAGTAACTTAGCTAGTTACTTGTAACACTAGTAACATCACACTTTTCAAGAAAAAATGAGTCTATAGAATAATAAATGAGACCATATATGACACCACCTTTTTGTTACTTTGCACTATGAGGATAGTAACATATTCTAGTAATATGTGTATGTTACTAGTTGAAGTTACTCCCCACTATGGCTAGTCTTAGCTTAGCTTCAGATCGAGCCTGGATGGTGGAGAACGACGTATATAAACAGGAGGCTTTACTTACTTTGTCTTAGATAAAGAGCCGCAAAAGTCAAGAGCTAATCATGGATTTGATTAAACAAAGCCTACTCGGGAGCAGACAGCCGGCAAATGGCTTGCGTCATGGCTAAGCTCGGTTGTGGCATCCTAGTCATTAATTACTTGCCACCGACGAAGGCTTAGTTTCACAATGGGGAGTAACATAGGAGTAACATCAGTGCCACATAGACAAAAAATCTGATATGACGGGTAATTAATGAGGAGAGAGATGGTGGTGGTAACTAGCTATGTTACCATAACATCACACATTTCAAAGCAAGATGAATGTATAACCTATTAAATTTAACACTACACATATGTTACTCCCCACTATGGAGGTAGTAACTTAGAGTAGTAACATATGCATGTTACTAGTCTAAGTTACTCCCCATTGTGATTGGTCTTAGATTGAGGGAAGCTGTGAGCCTGTGATCGATGGATCCACTAATTAATGGGCGATAAAGTTGGAATGTTAAAATGACGACAATAATGCGTGCAGACGTAAGGATCCATCCTCCATTGTCGTCAGATTCTGATTAGTTTGGGCTCGGCTCATTAGCGTCGGCCGGGTTTCTGGGTTAGTGTGTAAGCACAACTACTAGCTTGGTAAGATTTGACTGGCCCTCTGGTACCTCGAACGGACATACGTACGATCAATGTACTTACATTTGGCGAAACGAAACCTTTTATATTTTATTATTGTTGTCTAGTCTAACAAAGCTAAGCTAGCTAGGGTGCTAATTAAACTGCTAGCTATTGGAGACAGCACAGAGCCTTAATTTATGCAACCTAAAACCGTCACGACATTTAAAAAATGGAAGGTCAAAGGTCGGTCCTGAATTATCTACTGTGCATCCATAAGGTTGCGGAAATTATGATGGCGAAGTCACATCGAGACGGACAAAATGATGATACTACCAACTTGCTGATTCGGACATAATCTCTTTTTTTTGAGAACACAGTACAACACAGACGCTCACAAATACGCACGTACACTCACCCCTATGAACGCACACACGCACACCCTACCCCTATGAGCACCTCCGAAGGACTGAGCCGGCAAATCTTGAGGTTGACGAAGTCACCACAGGCGCCTCGCTGTTGACGGGCACGCCACCTACCACTGAAAGAATAGCGCCGGATAAACCTGGAATAAATCCAGATAAATGCAAACGCCCATGCCAAGTCTAGGACTTGAACCTGGGTGGGCTGGTTCCACCACAGGGAACCCAACCATCAGAGCCAAGCTCCGTTTGCGATTCGGACATAATCTCGGTTATCTTCAAAATCCCCCCCCCCCCCCCCTCCCCCGTGTCCGTGCGGCCCGATATATCTTCATTCATAGATCGAAGAATGTAGAAAATATATGTTTTGCAAAAAAAGTCTAGCTGATTCACAATTTGTAGCTTTTGTTATTTTCGTATCGACGAGGACACTAGTAGAGAAAAACTTATAGATAGGTGGGATTCTGCCACAGAATTATTTGGAATCACTTTCTGTAGCGCACCGATGTTTGGTGCGCCACAGAATTCCGAACTGGGTGCGCCACAGAAATATGGCTTTCTGTGACGCACCCTGTCCCGTGCGCCACAGAAATTCTACTTTCTGTGGCGCACCTGGTCCCGTGCGTTCTGTGGCGCACCGAGTACCGTGCGCCACAGAAATGCTGATTTCTGTGGCGCACCCGGTTCCGTGCGCCACAGATATTTTTTTCAGATCCAGATCCAAACTCTCTCTCCTCTGGTCAAAATCCTGCAGGCCACACATCGCATTATCCTCTTTTTTTTTCTACTCTCCTTCACGCACGCACACCACTCATCTCCTTCTCTGCCTTATCCCTTTCTTCAAGCACGCACAGCCGCCGCCGGCCCGATGCTTCTCCTCCCACCTCCTCCTTCCCCCGACCCACCCAGCGCCATCCTCGCAAGATCAAGCCGCCGCCGCGCTGCTCCCCGCCGGCCAGGCCACCCTCCGCCCCCGATTCCCCGCGCCTCTGGGACCGCCTGCGCCGGCTTCGCGCGCGACGCCCTCCTGCGCCTCCTCCTCGACACCTCCGCAAGGTCGAGATTGCGACGGCGGTGTGGTCTGTTCGAGATGCGGAGCGGAAGGTCGGCAAGGCGGGGATCGCGCAGAAGTTCGTCGTCAACGCCCTGCACCGCGTGAGGGACGCCGGCGACCTCGTCAAGCTGTTCGGCGCAAGCCCTGGCTGCGAGGTCGAGCACCTCGAGTCCCTGGTCTACGTGGAGGCGGTCGCCGGAGCTTGCAAGACCTTCCTCCTCGCGGCGGACCCCGCGGCGGCGTTCCGGGAGGCCATGGCGGGGGTCAACGCGGAGATGCACGCGGCTGGCTCGCATCTCGCCGCGCCTCCCATCTCGCCGGCGCTGCTCGACAGGGCGCCATCGCTACCACGGACGGCGGGGAGACGCGGCCACCACCGCCGGAGCAGCAGCAGCTCGGGGTCCGGGCTCCGGCTCCTCACTTCCGGTCCCTCTCCTGGGCGCTGGATCCCGAGCTCCACGGCGGCGGCGAGCACCAGCAGCGTCCACCAGGAGCGGCGAGATGGCATCGGAGGAGGCGCGGGTGGGGCTGCGCGGCTGCGGCTGCGGGCCGTATTTTTTTAAAAAATTGAAAACGAGATTCTTTGGCGCATGGTTGCATAGTGCGCCACAAAAATTCTAGCTATTTCTGTGGCGCACTGGCTCGGTGCGCCACAGAATTAAATTTAGTGGCGAGTAATTCTGTGGCGCACCAAGCAAACCTGGGGGTGCGCCACAGAATTGCAAAAACGTGCGCCACTGATAGAGTTTTCTGTACTAGTGGGGGTTCGAAACTTAATCACAAATGTATGTGTTTCGAGAAACAAAATGTGACTTCTTCCTTACACGGAGGTAACCAATATATGTTACTAACGCTTGAAGGCCACCTCAAACCTTTGGCGCATTACTTCAACCATAACCCGGTGTATCCAACAAACTACTTCAGGAGCCGTTTAGAAACCACTTAGTAAGAATCAATGAAAATAGGTTTTGTACGACTATGCTCGGTGTTTTTCCTTTTTTGAAACAAGCCAAAAGGTTTGCCTTTCATAGTGAGTATGCTCGGTTTGACCCTGTCATGATATATTTTTTTACGATGAAAAAGAACACTATGTCTCATGACCCAGATCTCTAACTATATGGTTACATAATACAAGTGTTATCGAAAAAACTCTCTGCCAACTCTCTCTCCCTTATCCCTTCGCTCTGAGGCGATAAGGTAGGCGACCAGGGAGGCGGCTCCAGTTCCTCGCTCCGCCGCGGCCAAGGCCGGCGGTTCCCTCCTCCTCCGTCGGCCGCTTCGGCGGCGGGAGGGTGGGGGAACCTTGGTGCTTCGGTCTCGGCGTGTAGATAGTAGGAATAGGGTTTCGTGCGCTGCGGCCTGGATGAGGACGGCGGCGGCGCGTCGGCGAATAAGGTGGTCTTGGTTCTCCTCATCTCGCTGCTCTGCCTTGGAGGGGCAGCGAGGAATCGGTGGCCCTCTGGTGTCTAGCGGTGGTCGGCGAGGCGGTGGCGGCGACCATCGTTTGGACTTTTGTCCTCCGGCTTCTTCCCTGCTACGGCGGCGACTGCTTCCTCGTCTCCGTGAAGCTTGTGAGGTGTGGCTCTGGAGCTTTCTCGGTTCGGATCTGGCTCCGGTGCAGGGTTGGTGGTGTGATGGTGGTCGATTTGCTGCGGAGGGTCGGTTCTTCGGCTTCTTCTGCTGCATCGAGTGGTAGGAGCATCTTGGCCGATGGTCGTTCATCGTTCTATATCCCGGCGTTCGACGGCGGGTGTCTCCAGATTCTTGAAGGCATGGTGGTGCTCCTCCTTCCAACGGCGGCGAGTTTCCTGGTGGTTCAGCTCCTCAGCTGTTGCTCCGGTGCTTCGGTTTCGACGATGTGTGTGTGAGCCTGTGTATGCGTGGGTTCTTGTATCTGTTCTTCTATGTTGAATATATGCAGGTTTACTTCAAAAAAAAAAAATCAAGAAAGCATAAAACCTTTTGAGCCTAGTTACACTGATAGAAAAAATATTTAAAGCATAACACAGTAGCTCATTAGACTAACTCAAGCACGGCCCTTAAACAGGCTTCAAACTATTTTAAGGTTGGAAGCCAAAAAATCAAACTCCATTAGCAGTATCGCTAGCAGCTTCCCTAAATGTTCGTCGTAGGCGTACAATCGATCTACCGAGAACCATGCAATCACAGCACGATGACGACATCGAGATTTATTAACGCAGTTTGACGAACTCGCCTACATCTGCGGGGCATGACTATGGGCTCTCCTCCCCGTTGATACCACAACCTTAGCCGCCCTAGGTGCCGGCACAAGCCGCCGGCTCCCCTGCGTGCCTGTTACTATCAAGTCGTCATAGCTTACACGTGTGGTGTTCCCCTCATTATATGAGAGGCCCAGGCTACAAGAGTTCGATTCGAACACTACTCGTATCCTATCCACGCCTAATACATATCCAAGTCGAAACGTAACCCAACTCATACACAATATTCGACACAAACATAACAAACTCTACCTTGCCGAATATTCTCCACCACTTTGAATTTGTCAACGGGTCAAATCTCCATGTAATCTGGAATTGAGTTGTTTTCCATGAGTTTCGCTGCTACTCCCAGACTTCATGTGACTCCACCTGCAACTGTAGTCCCTTCTTCCCGTTTCAACATGATCACACACCGATGACTGATCTGTGTGAAAGTGCTTCCAACTTGAAGGAATTTCATCATCGCCTTTTAGTCACCTTGGGTCAAATTCACAGTTGTCTGATCATGGATAGTCTTCTACATGTCCCACAGCTACAATACTCCGCCTCCTTCCGCATCTAGTCACCTACACTTTGCCATGTGCACTGAATATCACAGAATATACGACCATGTACTCTCCAAACTTCCGACATTCTAGACTTTCCATCACTTTCTCATATTCCCCATAGCTGACTCATGTCTATCACCTGCCGTCAATCTCCATAGACGCAGACACCAACTTGAATCTGATACTCGCCAACACTGCTTCAACACCCCCCGCGCACATGTCTGACCGCCTGTGCCCTGATCCGTCGCTGTGTCCCGTGCTTGACGCACGCCTCGTCGCTATTACCGCGTCGAGCATCCGCAATCTTGGCCAAGATCTACCGGGTCGCTAACCCACACCACCTCAGGCCCCACTGCAGATTACCACCAGTCATACCCGACTGGTGCCGAGTTCCACGTATCTCTCGAAATCTTACATCCAGTCTGACCAACGTGCTTCTCGTCTTCCCGCTGATTAGGCTTCGACTCTCCGCTAGCTTACGCCGTAGGCCCTCCATCAGCCGAGTGGAATCTTCTCCCAGAGACTCCAGTTCCACCTTCAACATGACTCCTTGGTAGATGATCAATTAATCCACCCCACACCCCGTCGACCTCAAGATCTCATGTGTGCACCATCTTGAATCAACCCCGCGTCATCGTATGTCGAAGTACGCTTATCCATGCGCCACGTGTTTCCACGCCATAGAATTCGGACACCATCATCCCTCACGCTCCTATATCGTTGTCGCCGATATTCACCGTCTTCTGTCCGACCGACACCATCCATTTCGATCTGTCACACTGTCCAGTCTGACCCAGCCGAACGTGTCCGACTGCACGACGCACTCCAGACTCCATGATCCTTATACGCACGTCACCACTTTGCCGCACACAGTCCATCTTGATCAACTTGCCACATACTGCCAATTTATGTCAATCTTCTCGTGAACCTGCACTCCGCGTCTCGTCTCTAAAGCCATCGCACAGCACCTGTGTACTGAGCAAGCCCCTGATGCCTTCCGTAAGCCATGCACCATCCTCAACTCACGATGCGAACCGAACTCCTGGATAAATCCCATATTATTTTTCCTTTCTCAAGCCTACTCCCCATGGCATGCACGAGACGCATTTTTTCCTAAACAAATCTATGTGGATCGCTTCTGGCCTCCTGCTGCTTGCGCCAATGGCAGCCGTATGTGCATTGCAGCTTCCGCATCCTGCGTCCATCGCGCTCTTGGGCCTGTACACTCCTGCCGTCCTGCGCTAGCTCGCTCTCCGAACTTGCGCCTTGACTCAGCTGTCCCACCGCCTGCCACGCGGCTGCTGCTGCTTCTACGCGTACGAGTCCTCGTGTTGGACCAGGCCTCCACTGCTGCCGCGGATTGCCATCGCGCGTATGACACACACCTCTAACCGATCTGGCCAAGATGCCTCCTCGTGCTGAACCAAAACGCCGCAGCTAGCCGCGATCCCTGTTGCTGTTTCCGATTGCATCTACGATTCCCGACATATCCTGATCTTGTTTTCATCGCACATCACCATGATTTGATTTCGTGCGGATAACTCCTGATCACAACGACGTATCGCCATCCTCTAGATCAACAATCCACGACCGCTAACCTCGCTCTGATACAATTGTTACCATCATAGGCGCACAATCGATCTACCAAGAACCATGCAATCACAGCACGATGACGACACCGAGATTTGTTTACGCAGTTCGGCGAACTTGCCTACATCTGCGGGGCATGACTACGGACGCTCCTCCCCATTGATACCGCAACCTTGGCTGCCCTAGGTGCCGGCACAAGCCGTCGGCTCCCCTGCGTGTCTGTTATTATCAAGTCGTCATAGGTTACACGTGTGGTGCTCACCTCATTATATGGGAGGCCCAGGGTACAAGAGTTCTACTCGAACACTACTCGTATTCTATACACACTTAATACAACTCAACATCCAAACATAACCCAACTCGTAGACAATATTCGACACAAACACAACACTAAATTTGTTTCCGAAATAACCAGTTCTAGAGATGGGAGGGAGAAGATTTTCACGGATAGAAGTTGCTCTTCTACAACAGCTTCCGAATTAACCTGCATCTCTGTATTGTTCTATGCACCTCAAACCTATGGCGCATTACGTCAACCCTAAGCTGCTGTATCCAACAAACTACTTCAGGAGCCATGGTGAACAGAACCAATTCGCGCCGCTGAACATTGATACTTAGTGTTCATGTTCTGGAGATTTAGATCAGAGCTGATAATTTGATCTGAATCAGTTGATATCTTCGCTGATTCGGTTGTCACAACCACCAACAGATCCTGGAATTCGAAAAATAATAACATCGATCATGCCCTTAAGTACTATTCCCAGGAAGTTATACCTTGGCAGAGATCTCACAATATCACAGTA
The DNA here is from genome assembly GCA_947311845.1 of Poa pratensis. Classification (NCBI taxonomy): domain Eukaryota; kingdom Viridiplantae; phylum Streptophyta; class Magnoliopsida; order Poales; family Poaceae; genus Poa; species Poa pratensis. The sequence goes on along the minus strand of CAMZMU010000033.1, from coordinate 58,819,044 downwards.
CTCACTGACCATGGTCAAACGAGAGAATAATGCCCACTCGCGCGCTTCAAAATAGTGATATACCTTTAAACTAGTGGATTTACTCGACTGTCTCCATAGTGATAGCCGATAAAACATATTGTAAGTTCAGTGCTTGGATTGCTCAATAGTTTTTGCTGGAAACAGGAATCCTCCATGTTGTCCTGAATCCTGGCTCTATGGAGCTTGGAAGGCCAAGTGTTCATCTTCTATTGAAACGGTATATATGCACGGATGCGGCTTCTTGCCCTCTTGAGCTTTCTGCAATTCTCCTGGCCTTTGGTTGTCAGTTGTCAGTCGATTCTGGCAACCATGATAGCTAGTGGACGCGTATAAAACAGCACGATGAGATGTACCGCCATAGACTAGTTGCTAGAAATACATCACGTCGATGCAAAATATGGATATGTGATGCATGAGATGTAAAGAACTTGAGTACTTGACAAGCAATTCCAAACGAACTAATGGTCTTTAAATTTTACGAGGAAATACAGGCAGGCTGTCGCAGTCATGAATCCTCTGAAGGCCGAGCGGAATCTGATGCCATGATGTATTCCTACTCTCCTGTTATACGGTCTTCGAGTTCAGTTGTTTCTGCCACATAAACATTTTCTATTTTGCTGGTCACAAGTTGCTGGACGAAATACTATCTTCCTCGACCGAGTCGATGGCGACCTTCTGGTGATTACGACGGCGACCTCGTGGTATCTTTTCCATGGCACACCACGTCAGTTAGCTTGGTTTTTCTGATTCTCCCGGTTTGCCGTCGCGCTCGACGTCGGCGTCGCGGCACAATTATTTTGAAGGAGGTCTGTAAACGAACGCCCATCATCCCAATTTACCCCCTAATAATTGTGTGCAGATCATCCGATTTATCTACTCTCACTGAGATATGATTATGTCAGTCTTTCTGCATGCTTCTGCTTGTCTTCGAACAGAAATTTAGCTGGCAGCCTGGCACGAGTGCGCGACGGATGGATGTACGCATGTTCGAACGGATAACCGTTATGACCGTTGCTAGGAGCTCCCGCGACCGCGCTGGCGGCGGCCGCGCGCCCCAGATCCCGGCCGCCGTGAGCCTCCCCGCGCCTTCCCCGTCGCTCCGGCGCGCCCCGCCTCCACCGTCCATCCCTACGGGCTTCGTCCCCGTTTTCCTCGGCCTGGTGGAGCCGGCGCGCTCCCCCACGCCCCCTGACCTGCCGCTGGCCTGGGTAAGGACGCCGCCGTCTCTGTCTCCACCGCCGCGCCTCCACGAGGAAGGCGAGCTGCACGGATTCGTCCTCGACACGCCGCCCTCCGTCTGCGAGCAGGTCAACAACGCCCTCTCCGGCTGGCGCCTCGCGGGATCCCCGTCCTTCCCTGCCACGGAGGCTTCGTCTGGATCGAGATCTGCTGCAGTGGCCGTCGCCAGTGGAGCCCTCGCCCGGGCCGCTCACCGGACCTCTGCTTCAGCCACGCGCTCCTCGTCGTCCACGCGCCCCGCTCCACCCCTCGCCAAAGCGGTTCCTGCAGCGGCTCCACGCTCCCGCGACGAGTGTGGCGCCCGGACGCTGACTCCACCGCGTCCCCGCGGCGACATGCCGCCACCGACGCCGACGCGCGCTTCCCTGGACACGGCGACCCCTTCCCTGCACCCTGGCTACTCCGGCAGGGCCCCCCCGCCTCCGGCGTCCATCCCCGCAGGCTTCACTCCGGCGTTCCTCGGCGTGGTGGCCACGCCCGAGCCCATCTTCTTCGGCTCCCTCTCTTTCGCGTCGTCCTTCCCGGTGCCGACGCCGCGGTCCCAGTCGATGTCCGCCTGCAAGGCAATCTCCTCACCGCGGGTGTGCAACGGGGTGAAATCGACTCGCCTGCGGAGCATCGTTGAGGGCTCCCTGGACCTCGACGCGCCATCCCCTACGGTCTGCGACGCCCAGAGCCGCGCGGGCTGCCCACCGTCCTCGGCGATTAAGGTGGCCCCGGTTGGCATACTGCGCACCGCGCCGTTTTTCGCTGCCCCTGCACCTCCAGGCGCCCGCCGCTCCGTCAGATTCAACATCCCTGCTCCTCGACTTCAGGACAAGCCGTCTTCCCCTGCACCGCGCCTTCGTGTTGTGTCACCTCGTCCGTCCCCTCCATCTTCGACGACGGGTGCCCCGGCCTCTACGATAGCGGGTGGCTTGAGGGGTGCCTCTCCGGAGCCGGGCTGGGAGCTGGTCACCTCGCGTCGTGCCCGTCGCGTCCTGCCCATGTCGCGCTCCTCGCGAGACGAAGCGGCCGCTCTCCGCTTCAAAAGGCGCACGAAGGGGCTCTGCTCTCGTTGTCTCGCTCCAATTCGTCAACACCGCTCCTCCGGCTGCCGCGACAAAATTAGGTGCCTCACCTGCAACCTCTCTGGCCACCGGGAAAGGGACTGCCCACTGCGGCTCGCCAAGAAGACCGTCAAGCCCTCCAATGCTTGCCTTCCTCCACGTCGGCCGGCCTCCTCCCCAACCGCGCCTGGGGCCCTGTCGTGGGCTCTTGTTGCCGCGTCTCCCTTCGTGAGTGAGGCCGCGCCTTCGCTTCTACCGCCGCTGCCCTCCTCCAACCTGCCGGTGCTCCCTCCACCGTTCGCGGACGTGCTCCTGGCGCACTCGGCGATGGACGTGTGCGTGGTGCTGGCCAGAGAGAGATGCTACATGGTGAGCGTGGATGAGGCACTCTCAGAGGAGAACGAGAGGGCTGACCTAGGGCCCCTAAACCCTTGCCTCGCCGAGCTGGATCAGCAGGTGTTGCTGCTGGACGGCGAGGAGGTGGCGCACGAAGACGGCCTTGATATCGACGACGACTTGGCTAGGAGGGGGTTTCAGCCCGTCGCTGGCGTTATTGACGTCGGCTTGGTGCCTGAAGGCGGTGAACTGCTGCAGTTCATCAGCCCCATTGAAGCGCCGGTTAACCTGCTGCTGACTGGACATGTCCCGGTGTTGATCTCGCCTGGCGACGAGCTGTGCGACGGGGGTTTTGCCAGTGACGATGATGAGGATGAGGTTGTTGACGGGAAGATGGAGCAGCTTCTGCCAGGCCTCGCCAAGCTGGACCAGGTTGAGTTGCTGCTGGACGGTGAGGAGGTGGCGCACGAAGACGGCCTTGATGACGATGGCGACTTGGCGAGGAAGGAGCTTCAGCTCGCCACGAACGTCTTTGACGCTGACGCGGAGGCTGCTACGATTGGGAACCTCTTCGTTGCCGATATTGATGACGCTTCCTCATCTGGCATCGCGACGCGGATCTGTTCAGCCTGCCGGCTGTGCCGCTGCTGCCCACGCCTACTCCGCCATTGCCTCGTGCTCTTGCGGCCCTGCCCGACCCCGAGCGTCGCAGCAGCAGCAGGCTCGCGGCAAAGCCACAACTCACAGCGGTCGGCAAAGCGCAGCGTGTCCTCCACAAGAAAATGGGGCTCGACTTTGGAGATATGCCCCTGGTGGAGGCTACAAAAGAATTCACGAACACCTGCAAGAAGGCTCCGTTCTCCGATTCGGCAATCAACGGGTTGAGGACCCTCCTTAGACTGAACCTGCCGTCCATGACGGCAGCGGATGAAGCTTTGATTGGCCTTGCTGGCCCAGGGGGAAGCGACTTCCCGCCACCGACGGCACTAGACGTCTCCGCCTGATCTGCTTCCCGATCCTTAGACCACGCCGCGTGGTTGCGTTTTGAAGAGATGACGATATATCTTTCTGAGAGATTAGACGGTGTAGGTTGAGACCTTTTCGTCTCGCATGCCTGTCTTGTATGACTTTTTTCTCTTTGGCCTCGGCCGTGTCATGTTTGCTTCTCCTATATCAATATAAAAGGCAAATCTTTTGCCTCGTTTCAAAAAAAAAAAAAAAAGTTCATGGATCCATGTTAGTGGGTCCGTATGTACTCCCTCCGTTCCACAATATAAGATATTTTAGATATTGTCTATATTTGGACTAAAAAGTGTGGACATACTGAAACATCAGAACACATGATGTCGCTTCGTCTAGCCACCCCTCCCCCCTCCTGGGGCGATCCCGAAACCCACGATTCCGATCCCAAGAACACCGATGCTACCGGCAAAGAAATCCAGAGATAATCAACCATTCCGATCCCCCATCCCACGCCCGTCCGCCAGAACCAAAATTCCCCAAAATCAACCTACACCCAATCCGACCACGGCTTCTTCCCCAGCGAGTTCAGGGCAAGAGCAAGATCCATCGTCATTCGTTCGGCGAATCCTCAAAAAAGATTCCATGACCTGCAATCAAGGTTCGCAAATCTCCTCCGATCCCAAATCCACCTCCCAAATCCCCCACCGACGCCAAATCCCCCCCCCCCCCCCGATCCTCCCGCCTTGATCCCACCCCGGAAACCCAAACCTGTTCGGAGATATGCTCCATTAAACTTGCGGGTACCCAATCCGCTTCCCCGGAGATTTTGGATTCGTCTGGGGCCGCAATCTCCGAGCCGATCACCCCTACGGCGCTTAATGACCGGTTCCTCACCCTGCCAGCGAGCAGCAGCGCCATCACCGGAGCTTTCACCGCCCCTGAAACCACGCCCCCCTGCATTCATGCCAGCCCTGATCCCGCGCCTCCCGACCCTGGCGGAACCCCTATTGACCACCTCTGCCATCACCAAACTCTCCACGCCAAAGCCAGAATCACCACCACCATGGAACACCCAAGCAAACCCACGAACACCAAAACCGCAGCCACACCCTCCCACCCAAGTGAGCTTTCCCTTTCATCCACAACCACTCCACCCATGATCGCCACCGGTGAGCCTTCTTGGAAGCGCCCCGGGAAAGAGATTGTGCAGGATGACCGCACTGAGGAGGAAAAAACCCCTATCTTCATCAACCTAGCCTCGGCGAGGGCGCCGCCACCGCGCGTCTCCTCGCGGTCGGCGTCTTCCTCTCCCTCGCCGCCATCCCAACCAAACAAATTGTGAACTACATGAGGAATGTCTGGAGGATCAGAGGTACGCTCGAGACCCACCAACTCGCTGACAAACGTTTCGTGCTTGAATTCTCTGAGAAGGGAGATTTCGAGCACGTGACGCGCGGAGGCCCATGGAGGTACCAGAAGGACGCTGTGCTCATCCGAGCACTCGAGGAGAAGGAGGACCCAGCTGAGGTCCAGTTCGTGTCCATGCCGGTGTGGGCGCAGTTCACCGGCATCCCCTACTTCCTCCTCTCCAAGAAACTTGCCAGGAACCTTGGGATGAAGCTAGGCGAGTACATCTCCATCGACAACTGGGCGCGCGGCGACCTCAACCACAAAATCCTCCGGGCCAGGGTCCGCATTCCCTTAGGCCGCCCCCTCCAGAGGTGGATCACGCTGATGGACAAGAAGTCCAACAGGGAGGAGATCATCGCCGGCGTTCTCTACGAGCGCCTGCCCAAGTACTGCCTCTGCTGCGGCGTCATCGGGCACGAGGAGACGAGCTGCAACCTTCCAATGGAGCTGAGGAAAACAAGGTACTCCGACGCCCTGGGCGTTCCCCCACTCACCCTGACGACCCAAGAAAATGGATTATCCCAGAAGATGCAGGCAAGAACGAGAAGGCTCTGCAGATGGACCTGCCATGGCGCAACGTCGCTGCTCTGGGCCGCTACACCAACATCCCGGCCCCGGAGCAGCTCGCGATCGTGGCTCATGTGGCAGAGGGAGTGGAGAAACTCTCTGTCCGAGGAGGAGGACAAGAACAACGACATCAACAAACAACCAAGCGGCGACAGATCATCAAGCCTCACGAGCCCGACGCAAACAACACCACAATGAACCCGACCAAGAACAGCACTGAGAGCACTGAAAGCAACGACAACAACAGCACCAGCAAGATCACCGGGGACGGAACAGGTGAGAATGCTGCAGTGGTAAAGCACTGGAAAAGGATAAACAGAGAGGCAAAGCAGAACAAGCAAGACAGCACCACTACAGAGACTGCTGAAAGGCATGAACAGGCTGTGGGGAGAAAGAGAAGCAGTGAAGAGAATGATGAAGAACTGAACAGCGGCAAGAAGCTAAAGGAGCAGACCTACCTGGTCACTGACGAGAAGAAGGGAGGAGGCACCGGGACTGTGGAAGAACAGGAAGCAACCAGCGCAGGGGCTGCTGGTACTCTGACAGGCGCGACAGATAGCGCCTGTCAGAAGCAATGATACTCCTATGCTGGAACTGCCGGGGCCTTGGGCTACCCCGGACATTTCAAGAATTGGTGCAGCTCGTCCGCACCTTCAAAGCCAACATTGTGTTCGTTAGTGAGACTAGACAATGCGAGAGAAAAATAAAAGAACTGAAATGGAGGCTTGGCCTCAAAAACTGCATTACGCAGAATGGTGTAGGCAAGGGTGCCGGATCGCTTTGTTTTGGAATGAACACATACATGTTACTGTTTTGTCTGAGAGTCCTAGATACTTTGATGTGGTAGTAAAGGAGGACACCACTGGCCGTACTTGGCGGTGTACCTTCCTGTACGGCGAACCAAAGGCATCAGAGAGGCACCATATGTGGACTACCATGCGAAGGATAAAACCAGCTACGTCCTTGCCTTGGCTCATGATGGGTGACTTCAACGAGACAATGTGGCAACATGAACACTTCTCAGCCACTAAAAGATCAGAAAGGAGAATGTCTGACTTCAGAAGGGTGCTATGTTACTGCAACCTCCACGACATTGGCTTCACTGGACCCCGTGGACCTTTGATAATAGACAGAAAGACAGAAGAAATGTAAAGGCAAGACTGGACAGAGCTGTTGCCTCGGATAGCTGGAACATTTTGTTTCCAGATGCAAAGCTTACTCATGTCTGCTCTACCCGGTCTGACCACCTGCCTCTCCTGCTTGAGCTAGATAAGCAGATTCCAATTAAAAGACCAGATGAAATCCCTAAATACGAGTATATGTGGGAAAGAGACCCAAACCTGCCTGAGATTATCAAGGACCTGTGGTCTAGCACAACTACTTGCACCACGCTTGGAGACCTAAATCAAAAACTGCACAAGACTAGAAGTGGCCTTCACTCGTGGAGCAGAGAGAACTTTGGAAACGTCACTAGAGACATAAAGAGAAAGAAAAACAGAATCAACAATCTCTGGAAAAAACCCGCAGCCCGGCTAGAGATGAAGAAGTACAGAGATTAAGCTCTGAGGTGGATGAACTGCTTCACAGGGAAGAAATGATGTGGAGGCAACGGTCACGTGTTACTTGGCTGCTAGAAGGAGACAGGAATACCAAGTACTTCCACAAGAAAGCGAGCTGGAGAAAGTCAAAAAACAGAATCAACAAAATTAGAGGAAGTAATGGGAAGTGGACTGACGACCCAGAGGAGATTGAGAAGCAGCAACTGATTTCTTCATGAAGCTGTACACAAAGGACAGTGTTGTCTGTCCCCAAGAACTAATCAACCTGCTCCCAAGCCCTATCTCCAGCGAAACTAACACGAATCTCTGCAAAACCTTCACGGACAAAGAGATTGCTGATGCTCTGTTCCAGATTGGCCCCATCAAAGCTCCAGGGCCGGATGGCCTACCCGCTAGGTTCTTCCAACGGAACTGGGACGTGATGAAGGAGGAGGTGACTGCAGCTGTTAAAAACTTCTTCCTCAATGGATGTATGCCAGAGGGTAGCAACGACACTGTCATCGTCTTGATTCCAAAAGGCAACAGCCCAGAATGCTTCACTGATTTCAGACCTATAAGCCTTTGTAATGTCATATACAAAGTCATCTCAAAGTGCTTGGTCAACCGTCTGCCCCATACTAGATGACATTATATCTGAAACTCAAAGTGCCTTCATTCCCGGACGCTTGATCACCGACAATGCCATGATAGCCTTCGAGAGCTTCCACAAGATTCAGAAGAGCAAAAACCCCAGAAACACTCACTGTGCATACAAGCTTGATCTGTCTAAAGCATACGACCGTGTTGATTGGGATTGCCTTGAAAAATCCTTCGCAAAATGGGCTTCTGTCAACAGTGGATCAGATGGGTCATGACATGTGTGAAATCTGTAAGGTTCTCTGTCAGGATTAATGGTCACACCCTCGAGCCGTTCACCCCATCCAGAGGTCTAAGGCAGGGAGACCCTCTCAGCCCCTACCTGTTTTTGTTCATTGGAGAAGCCCTCGCTTGCTTCCTGAAAAAAGAGGTGGATGCCAAGAATGTCACCCCCATCAAAATAGCCAGAGGTGCTCCGGGTATTTCTAATCTGTTGTTTGCAGACGATAGCCTCCTCTTCTTCAAAGCCACTGCAGAGGAAGCTAGGGCCGTTGACAGCGCTCTGAATTTATTTCAGACGTGCACGGGTCAACTACTGAGTCCCAGCAAGTGCTCTATCCTTTTCAGCTCCACTTGCCCGTCGGCTGTGCAATCAGACATCAAGAATATCCTGAATATCTCGAACTCCACCTTTGAGGATAAATATCTGGGCCTTCCCACCCCTGATGGCCGCATGAAGAACGACCAGTTCCAACCTATCATGAACAGATTTACCAAGAGGCTAACTAATTGGGCAGAAAATTCATGTCCCACGCTGCAAAAGACACCCTGATCAAATCTGTCGCCCAGTCTCTCACTAGCTACGCCATGTCAGTTTTCAAACTGAATATTGGCTTCTGTGAAAACTACGAAAAGCTGATCCGGGATTTCTTCTGGGGTGACGAAGATGGACACAGGAAGGTCCATTGGATGGCCTGGGAAAACCTTACCAAGCCTAAAGGCAAAGGTGGCATAGGCTTCCGTGATATCCATCTGTTTAACCAAGCTATGTTAGCCAGACAAGCCTGGAGATTGATCCAAAAACCGAATAGTCTCTGCTCAAGAGTCCTGAAGGCCAAATACTTCCCAAATGGAAACTTGCTTGATACTGTCTTCGCCTCTGATGCATCCCCTGTCTGGAGAGGTGTTGAGTTTGGTCTCGAGCTGTTAAAGAAAGGAATCATCCACCGTGTGGGCAATGGGCAAAACATTCAAATCATCAGAGACCAATGGATCCCAAGGGCTAGAGGTCTGAAACCAACTGGGCTAAAGAAAAATTCCAGAAGACGGTGGGTGAATCAACTCTTCATCCCGGCACTAAAGAGTGGAACTCTCCCCTTCTTCACGAGCTCTTCCATGAACATGACGCTGAAGCGATCCGCATAATTAACATACCCCAACTAGACACTAATGATATCATCGCCTGGCACTAGTACAGAACGACACATCGGATACCCCTCTATGGCAACGGAAAGAGTTAGGCAACGGAAAAATGAGCTCCGCGCGCTTCCGCGAGTGCGCGCGCGCGCTAGTCGGTCGATGGGCCCGACACAATGGTAACGGAGGCTGAAAAGATCTCCGTTGCTCATATATAGGCAACGGAGGAAAGAATATCTCCGTTGCTGATATTGCCACATCAGAAACGGAGATCGGTCTATCTCCGTTTCCTATGTGAAGGCACATTAAGCGGTGCCGGTATTAATATCTCCCACTCCAGTACTGTATCTCACTCTCACTCTCAGTCTCACTCTCCCTAGTTCCTAACCCTAGCCGCACACGCTCTCCTCCTAATTCACCCATCGATGGCGAACCCCTCCGGCGCCGACGGAAGTCAGGATGGAGCATCTTCCTCCTCCCACCCTCCAAGGCGCTGCCCGGATCTCCCCTACAACTGGGGCGAGATCCCCGGCGACTGCGGTCGCGAGTTCATTCTGAACCGTCAAATCCCATCCGGATCCACGGCGGCGGCGGCCACCGACGCCCGGATCTCGTCCTCATCGTCCTCCTCGGACGATGAGGACGAGGATCTAGAGGTCGGTCTCCTCCTCTCTCGCGCCTCCTTTGAGCGCGAGCGCGCCGAGGGTGTCATTCGGGCGTCTGCGATGCAGAGAGCTATCCGCATCTCCGCCGCCGAGCACGCGATACAAGCCGCCGAGGAGGCGTTGTTCCAGACGCGGCTCCGGGCGGCCATAGACCGCTCTCTTCTCCCTGGCCAGGGCCCTGGGCCAGATGCGGCGGCGGCAGCGGTGGCGGCGGCGGAGGAGGAGGATGAGGAGGAGGAGGACGCTCCGGTGTTCGAGCAGGATGAGGTCTCCTCTGGCAGTGGCTCCGGCGCCGACGCCTGGGACGCAATCCGCGACGGAAAGCGACCCCGCCTCGCCTAAGGTAAATGACCGCTCTGTTAGCTACTTATTTAGCTCGGTTTGCTCTGTTAGTTAGCTCTGTTCAGCTTTAGCTACTTATTTAGCTCGGTTTGCTTTGTTTAGCTATGTATTTGCTATGTTAGCTACTTATTTAGCTCGGTTTGCTCTGTTAGTTAGCTCTGTTCAGCTATGTATTTGCTATGTTAGCTACTTATTTAGCTCGGTTTGCTTTGTTTAGCTATGTATTTGCTATGTTAGCTACTTATTTAGCTCAGTTTGCTCTGTTAGTTAGCTCTGTTCACCTATGTATTTGCTATGTTAGCTACTTATTTAGCTCGGTTTGCTTTGTTTAGCTATGTATTTGCTATGTTAGCTACTTATTTAGCTCAGTTTGCTCTGTTAGTTAGCTCTGTTCAGTTATGTATTTGCTATGTTAGCTACTTATTTAACTCGGTTTGCTTTGTTTAGCTATGTATTTGCTATGTTAGCTACTTATTTAGCTCGGTTTGCTCTGTTAGTTAGCTCTGTTCAGCTATGTATTTGCTATGTTAGCTACTTATTTAGCTCGGTTTGCTTTGTTTAGCTATGTATTTGCTATGTTAGCTACTTATTTAGCTCAGTTTGCTCTGTTAGTTAGCTCTGTTCAGCTATGTATTTGCTATGTTAGCAACTTATTTAGCTCGGTTTGCTTTGTTTAGCTATGTATTTGCTATGTTAGCTACTTATTTAGCTCAGTTTGTTCTGTTAGTTAGCTCTGTTCAGCTATGTATTTGCTATGTTAGCTACTTATTTAGCTCGGTTTGCTTTGTTTAGCTATGTATTTGCTATGTTAGCTATTTATTTAGCTCGGTTTGCTCTGTTAGTTAGCTCTGTTCAGCTATGTATTTGCTATGTTAGCTACTTATTTAGCTCGGTTTGCTTTGTTTAGCTATGTATTTGCTATGTTAGCTACTTATTTAGCTCGGTTTGCTTTGTTAGTTAGCTCTGTTCAGCTATGTATTTGCTACGTTAGTTACTTATTTAGCTCGGTTTGCTCTGTTCAGCTATGTAAGTTACTTATTTAGCTCGGGTTGCTCTGTTAGTTAGCTCTGTTCAGCTATGTATTTGCTATGTTGGCTACTTATTTAGCTTGGTTTGCTCTGTTAGTTAGCTCTTCAGCTATGTATTTAGCTCGGTTTGCTTTGTTTACTGCTTATTGGCTCTGTTTATTAGCTTTGTTTGCTGTTTTTAACAAAGAATATTCGTTGTTTCAAGAGCTTGGTGACGATGTTGCTGCCGTGAAGACCTAGGAGCGGGGCTCCATACACGGTGCCGTCACCAGGAGCAATACATTTTGCGCAGCAGGGAAGACAGTAGATGTTCATCTGGCGGCCGTGAAGACATAGGAGCAGAGCTCCAGCCACGCGCACTGATGAACTTTTGTAAAGCAGGGCGTACAGGAATACGGTGACGACCGAGCGGCCGTCTAGTCGCATGGAGCGGGGCTCCATCGACGGCACAGCCCGTCACCGTGTTTTTTTTTGTTTTCCTGTAACCCTTATTAGAAACGGTTATTAGCAAAACTCCGTGTCTAAAGTTAAATACATCAGAAACGGTTTATCTCCTCCGTTGCCATTGTGAGGCTTCACATCAGTGACAGAGGCGGGGACACGGACCCTTTCTCCGTTGCCGAAGGGGTTTTTGGCCCGTTTCCGATGTGTCGTTCTGTACTAGTGTGTCACTATGAGAAGAACGGATATTCTCAGTCAAGAGTGCTTACCGGCTCGCCTGGGACCTCAAGCATCAGAATCAACACACCAGCAGCAGCTCTGTCATCAGCGGTGACCGACAGTTGTGGAATCTCATCTGGAAAGCCTCTGTCCCTCCTAAAGTCAGAATTCTCGGCTGGCGCTTGGCCACCGACTACCTCGCCACCAAGAAAAATAAATGGAGAAGAACCCTGGAGACTGACCCCTGCTGTGCCATTTGTGGGTGTGAGATGGAAGACGCCTTCCACGCCACCGTGATGTGCACAAAAGCTGCTGCGTTGCGGAGAGCAATGAGGGATCACTGGGTTTTACCAGCGGAAAAATTGTTCTCTTACTCTGGCATCGACTGGCTGCAGAACCTTCTTGCTACTTCTGATGAAAACACCAGATCGAGGATACTCCTTCTGCTGTGGAGGGCTTGGCATCTCAGAAATGACTGTATTCACCAGAATGAAAAGGAAACCATAGCACACTCCGTCCAGTTCCTGTCTGCCTTTGGAGAAGAAGCAAAAAACATGGCAAGCCATACAGACTATAAAGGAAAGGAGGCACTCTTTAGGGATGAGGGAATGATTAAACCTCGTATACCGGCGACGCCTTGGTCTGCTCCACCACTTGGTTCGACGAAAATTAACACAGATGGGTCTTTCAACAGTTCGAGCAACAGAGGTGGCATCGGTGCAGTGGCGAGAGACTCCCAGGGGAAGGTGATCTCGGCAGCCTGTGAGCCAATTCCCCTATGTTCTTCTCCGGAAGAAGCCGAAGCCAGGGCAGCTTTGTTTGGTCTCAAGATGATTTCCAACTACGCTCACCCAAAGATCATTCTGGAGTTAGATAGCACCGACGCGATCAAGGCCTTGGCATCTGTGGACACGGACAGATCGGGGCTATGGACAATTTATGAAGAAGCCAAGCAAGTCATGAAGAATTTTGATGAGATCTCCATCAGACACATCAGAAGAGAGAGTAACTGTGTGGCCGATGCACTGGCAAAGTTTGCCAACTCTACAGGTTTCTGTCAAGTACGAAATCCTCTTCCCCCATCGATGGAGGAGCTTGTACTCCTGGACTCCCGGAGCACGGCCTGTGAAGGAATGTAATCTCTCTCTCTTCCCTCTAAAAAAAAGGTGTGGACATACACACTAAAATGTGTCTAGATACATATATGCACATGTGAATGTGGAAAAAGGCTAAAACATCTTGTATTATGGAACGGAGAGAGTATATATATACGTGATTTATTTTTACATTTTTACTTGTCTTCCTTTTCGTACTTTCAGGTTTAACCTAACATGGACACATTAACGGGCTAAGGCCTGGAACTCCGGCAAGTTTCTGGGCTTCGCTTTTTGTTTTGGATGTTTATGCATCACTTTAAGAGAGCGCTATGCTCGATGGAAGATGATATACATCGCTCGCGGGTAGCGCTTAGGGCGCCCGCTAATAGGCCAGCCCATTTGTTGAGTTCTCCTTTTTTCCTTTTCTCCTATATTTTTCATTTTTTACTGGTTTCTTTACTTTTCTATACGTTTTTTTTTCGTTTTTTTTTCCATTTTATTTAGCTTTTTCGATATTTAAACAAGTGTCAGACTTGAAAATTTTCGGTTTAAATTTGAAAATTTTCAAATTAGAAATTTGTTCACATTTGAAAATTATCCAAATTAGAAAATGTTGAAATATGAAAAATGATCAAATTAAAAAAATCACGTTTAAAAATTGTTCAAAATCGAAAGTTGTTCACACGCGAAATTGTTCAAATCCGAAATGGTTCAAATTCAAAAATTGTTCACTTTCAAAAATTGTTCGAATTCGAAATTTGCTCACATTCAAATATTGCTTAAATTCAAAATTTGTTCACATTCAAAAAGTGTTCTAAGTTAAAAATGTTCAGCGCATAAATTTTTTCAATTTCGAATTTTGTTCACATTCAAAAATTCTACACCATTTTTTAAATCCCAAAACATGAAAAGTAGAAAAAGTAAAAGGAAAAAAGAAAACAAAAAGGAAAAAGAAAAAAGAAAAAACGAAAACACAAAAGATAAAAGAAGGAAAACGGGAAAAAGAAATAACGAAATTGAGAACCAAACGAAACTGGGCCGCCCCACCAGCGCGGCGCTTCACGCGGCGTGGCTGTCTGGCGTCGCCTGTAGGCAAAATATAGGAATTACGATGGTCGGCTCGCCCACACGAGTGGGAAAACTTATTTGCCGCTCAATGCACGCTATACCGCTATACGCACTCCTTTGTCGCTTATGGGCCGGGCCCATTTATCTCGCCTCTGTTTCGTTTTCTTTGCGTGAGTGGTTTTTCTGCCGTAGGTCTTCTGCCTTTTCGGCCTCGATTGGTTTGGTTGTTTATATTTCCCTCGGATAATATTAAAGATACGGAGGTTCCAAGGTCTGTGAACTTGTACCCGTCGTTTACAGCCGAAATCCAGCGAACCAAGCGCGGTCTACATTTCTGTCAGCTTTTCTGCCCCGGTTTTTTGTTTCCTGATTTCTTTTTTCTTTATACATTTTTTTGAAAGATTTTACTTCTTACATTTTGATATGTTTCTTTTCTTCCTTTATTTTTTTCATATATTTGATGTTTTTTGTTTCCTTTTTTTTAGAATTTTCTGCCTTTTAATTTTCAAATGTGTATGTTGTCGAAAAAACATTCCTAATTTTTTGTTCAGATTTTTTTTGCAAAATTGTTCAAAAAATACTAACGTTTATAATTTACTTCAATTAAAATAAAATATTCTTAAAAAATTGCTCAACTCACGTAAATGTCCAAATTGAAATATCGTTAAGAAATGTAAATATTGGAAAACCATACAAATAAGGTAAAGATTCTTATTAAATATGGTCAATAAAGATAAAATGTTCTTATTAAAAACATTCAGAAGCAGCTAATGTCCTCATTGAAAAAATCCATTCTAATCGGGTAAATATTTTGTATTTTTTCTGCTTTTCTTAATGTGTATGTTATGGACAAAATTAGTAGTTATTTTGTTCAAATAAAATTAACATCTAAATTTGTTCAAAAAAATTAAAGTAATTTTTGAAAAATCATTCTACTGCCCTAAATGTTCATACTGATATATCTTTAAAATAAGAAAAATATTTTTACTGATTTTTTTTCGAACTAAGCTAAATGTTTTTATTAAAAATTGTTCAAATAAGATAAACAATTCGAAATGTTTAATGTTCTTGTTGAAAAAACATCCAAGCAAGATAAATGTTCTCGATTTTTTAAATACGTTAAAATGTGGTAAATTGTCTTATTCGAGGTACGTTTCATGTGAAAAGGAAACTTTACGGTAAAAATAAAATAAAAATAGAGAACAAAAGAAAATAGAAAAAGAAATAGGGCGATGGCGCATGCTTGTAATCAAGATTTTAACGTGCTGAGAGACGCATGCATACAATCAAATCACATGATTATTTTTTACGCGCAAATCACAAGAGTTAGTGTCACAGAGAATGCATTACCTGGAATTGTAAAAATAAATGCTTTATGTGCTACAAACGCGCTAGGTACATGTGAATTGGGCCTAGGCCAGAACGAAGACGTGCGCGGAGCGCGGCAACGCACGCATAATCAGGGAAATAGGATTCCCCACCCGAGTAGGTTCCACCCAATAGGAGCTCCTATTTCTCGCTTTACGTGTGCGTTAGTGCTCTCCGTCCGCACGCGTCTCCAAGTGGCCAGTCCCAGTTTACGACTTGATAAAGGTTTACTGTTTTCAGCGTTTTGCACTAGTGCCTCAATCCACTAGAAGAAACTAGTACCCTCAAATAGCAAACTGTTTGTAGGTTGTTTGCACAGTTTTGATGCAAGTATTTTTGAATTGATACGTTATTTTCTTATTCTTTTTATTTACGTTTTACTTTTATTTTCGATCTTTTGTATTTTATTTTTGTGCTTTAGTTTTTCTATTTTTTCGTTTTAATAGTAAAATTTCCCTTCCAGATGAAATACTTACCTTTAATAACAACATTTACCCTATCTGAACAATTTAATTTTTTTATATCACATTTGAACATTTTTAATAAGAACCTTTACAACATTTGGGCAGTTTTGAAATTATAATAAGTATTTTATTGGAATAATTTTTAATAAGAACATTTACTTCATTTGAACAATTTTCAATAAAATCATTTATCTTATTGTAGCTATATCTTAATATGAAAATCTATTTTAATAAAACGATTTGTCAAAAAACATTTATCTTATTTTTTAATATTAACAGTTTAATCTTAATTTGAACAAAAAGCTACTACTAATTTTCCGCAATAAGAACATTTACCTCCTATAAATGTGTTTTGTAAGATAAGAATAACTATCTTCCTCGGAAGTTTTTTCAATAAAAAATATTCTCCCTCCGGTCCGTTAAAATTGTCGGGAGGAATCAACTTAACACGTAAATCTCGTACGTCGACAGTATTTTCGGATCGGAGGGAGTAGCTCATTTGAATAAATTTTTAATATGAACATTTTTCTCATTTGGGCTTTTTCAATAAGAAAATTTATCACATTTTAACCCTTTTTATTTGAATGATTTTAATGTGAACATTTATGATATTCAATCGATTTTTCAATATGAATATTTATATTATTAGAATGATTTTTTAAATAATACTCCCTCTGTTCCAAAATGTAAGCCTTTCTAGCTATTTTCTGCACACATGTATTTAAACATGTTTTAGTGTAAGATTCATGTGAATGCCGGCTATCTCTTGTGTGATTGTGTCCTCGACACCCGAGAGTTGCCCGTAGAGCACCATGCATGCAGGTCGATCGAATCTTCGTCCATTTCTCTTCAAATTTCCCGTTCATTTCCATCGACCGGCTTGGCTGAATTGTGCAAGTAGGAATAGCAAATCCACACATGATATATAGCACGTATGTACTCCCTCCGTATCTTAATATAAGACGTTTTGGTAACTCAAATTTAGCTACCAAAACGTCTTATATTTAGTTACAGAGGAAGTATGTGGTACGGTTGTCGGCTGGCCGCTCTTCTGCACGTGTGTGTATGTGTCTACTTGTACTTTTTTTTATTGAAAGAAGGTAGAGATAGCTCTACCTTATACTCTCTCCGTTACAAAATAATTGACTTCCATTTATCTTGATATGGATGTACCTACCCACTAAACATGTCTAAATACACCGTATGTGGATAAAGTTGTGTCAAGTATTTTGGAACGGAGGGAGTAGTTACAAAAGCCTGTACAACCAGGGTGCTGTCTGGCAAGAAAAAGAAAAGAAACTAAAAAAGAAAAGCTACTGCTGGTGAGCTAACCGGTGGCACCGTCAAACTGATGCGCCCAGCTCCGCAGCTGAATTGACATCTTCTCACTTCGATTTGCCCATAGTCTCAGTTCTTCGGCGATTAGTCGTAGCATTGTAAGCCTGCATATAGAAATTCCATTGAAGACTCTGTTGTTTCCCGCTCTCCATAGGATTAGAGCGCAGGCTGCGTAAGCAGCAGACCAATTTTTTGATTGAGTTTCAGTGATGGTAGCACGTAGGAATTGGGCCATGGTGTTTGATGTGGCAGTAAAGTTCACTAGCCCAACCTTCTCCTAAACCCAGGTAGATGACCTACGGTGCAGCATAACGTGATCAGTTTATCCCAGCGCAGGGCACGCATCGCAAATCGCTTCAGAGCACCATGTTTTCTTGACCATATTGTCTCTTGAATTCAGCTTTCCCAGAACGCAAGCCAAAGAAAAATCCTGTGCTTTTGCGGAATCACTGAATGCCATACCCATTCTGCATCCGTCCATCTGGTGCCACGATCGATAAATAGGCTATATAGTCCCTTGGTCGTCGGTGTCTTGCCGGTAGTGATCAGAGTTCGCGAATCTGGCAGAACAGGCAACTGAATCTAGACCTGCTGTAGGCTGCTGAAACGGCAGGCTTGAGAGCCCTGCTTTGAATTAACAAAGCCAACAACGGCCGAACGATACAAGGATGCTGAGAACAGCTTACAACACGACGCACAACCCAAGCACACAAGAAAGAAAACGAAGCACCACTTGGAGAAGACGAAGTCCTCCGCGCTCGAACGCCGTAGCAGAAGCAAAGGCATCGGCATCAAGTCGACTTGAGGCCAGCACCATGTGATCCGCTTCAGGTGGCAAGGGAAACACACCATCCTCTTCCATCGCCGAAGAGGGCCCCAACCCCCTCGCCCAGGCTCGAGGGCGCCGCACCGTCGGACAATGGAGAAGTTCACCCGAGAACAAGGAGAGGTGTGGTCCAAGGAACCACCACGGAAGACCAGACCACAGAGACCGCCACGCTGCGACGAGCACCCGCACCAAACAGTTTCAAAGCCAAGGATGGCCAAGACGAAAATGGCAAGCTTGGGGGCAGCCGCTGCCCTCGAAGATGCAGAGAAGTCGAGCATAGACTGCAACGACGGTCAGGACCGCCAGCCACCTCAACCATGCCTTCAAACACTCACCAGCCATGGCACCCCTCACCTGCAAAACCACCGAGCCCCAGGCGGCGCCTCCAAGGAGGATACGACACCCACGGCGCCGCCGCCGTCCAATCCAACGAGAGATTTGGGTTTTCACCCGGGCCGAGGTTAGTGGGGTGGGGAGATGGGACCTCAACAACGCCTTCATGAAGGTAAACGGCGCCCCAAAAGGCGTCGCCGCCGTTGTGGTCAGATCGACCAGGGATTTCTCCCGGACCCAGCTCACACCACCAGCTCCGCCGCCAGCAGCTGTGCCAGCCCCCAAAAGGGCGCCGCCAGCCAAAACCGGCGGGGAGGAGAGGGCCAGAGGGGAGAATGAGGTTCTGACCTTCGAGATATGACGAACAAGGCTGCTCACGCACACGACTCCCACCCGCCGTCGCCCTGCCACCCACACGGCCCAGGACGCCGGCCAGCATCCGCGAGCGCCACCGGCCGCACGGTCGACGTCGCCTTTCCACCTGAGGCCGCCGCCTCGGCGCCCGTAACCCTCCGCGCGAGAACCCTTCTCAGGCGGCGGCGGCGGGGGAAGGGGAGCAGGGGAGAGGTGGCGGCGCGAGGGAAACCCTAATCGCCCTCGGGAGGACGACGCGAGGGCCAGGCTGGTTCCAACTCGCTGTAGGCTGCTCATAAGCAACTGATATTGTAGGTTGGCAGAATAGAATAACGGCTGGACTAGTTGAACTTCCCAATGGCCATCTCTGAGTTGTGAGGCTACTGTGCAGTTCGGCTCTGTTGCAAAGGAGTAGAGCACAGGAAAATCCACTGCGATTCGTCCCATTGGAAGCCAAGCGTCGTGCCAGAAGGAGACCAACTTACCAGCTGGGAGAGTGCATGTTGTCACCATTTGGACACGGCGTATTAGCCTGAATAGAGATGTCCAGAATGGTGTGTATCTGTACTGCTGTACGCCCGTCGATGACTTGGTTTTCATTGACGCTCGCCTCACGCTCATTCTGTCATGCCCATCTATCAGATGATTGCCATTGCACAGTCAGTCTAGGTCACAAAAGCTGTCAATAGGCTTCGCCGAGGTTTGTTCTGGGCACAAGATGAGATTGCCTCGGGTCGGGAGGCAAATGCCATGTAAATTGGAGGAGAAATTGCCGGCCGGTCCATCATCTGGTTGTGGCCTAGGTATATCTGATTTACAGCAAGGGATTGCTCTCCGAGCTCGCTGGTTGTGGCAGACATGGACGCAGCTTCGGTGACTGGTGACTTGCTGCACATAAGTCACCGAGCGACTTAGATCCATCATTTGTCGTCCATTCTAGACAACGTAAAAGATCGTCTCAAATTTTAAAGTCATAAATGAAACATGTTCAGAAAAAATTAAAAAATTCCAGTAGATGAAAATAGATTCGTTGTGTATTATGGGAAAGTTTCATCCCATTTTTATCAGTGGTTTTTGAATAATAGGTTTTCACCTTTTATGACTAAAAACCTATGTATTTACAAACAGTTGGTCTAAATGAGTTGAAACTTTCTCAGAATACACAATGAACCTATTTTCATCTACTGCTTTTTAAGCAATTTTTTATTTTTTTATTTTAAAATTTGAGACAATCTTGTACGTTGGATCTAAATGGACGGTAGATGATGGGTCTAAGTCGCTCGGTGACTTATGTGCAGCAAGTCACCGAAGCTACATCCGCCTGGTAAACCGTGGCAAGGGCTGACCCAGTTATTTATGCGCTGCTAGCTATGGTTGAAAACCATGACAATTGGAGGATTGGAGGTATGGTCATGCCAAGTGACCATGTCCATAGAAGCCTGTCAGGCCGGTTCGGGACCAGGTGGGCCTGGCTGCGTTCTAATGTACGGGTCGTGGGCGGCTACAACTATACCTGGCCATGGGAAGCCCAACCCGACCCGGCCTGGCCCGAAATTCCAGGGCCTGGGCCGGCCTGGGTTTGTCCATGGGCCGGGCCTGGGCCTGAGATTTCAGCCCGAAGGTCGCATGGGCCTGGACTTAGCATATTGGCGTTTTAAGGAAGAGGCCCGGCCCGAGACCAGAAATCCCGATGAGATTTTGCTGTCATGGATGGGCTTGGGCCTAAAATATAGGCCCGAAGGTCAGATGGGATGAGATTTCGACCGTGGGCTTTTTTAGGCCCGGCCCGGCCCATGGCCAGGTATAGTTACAGCTAATCGTTTAGAACTTTTTTTTTCAGTTACCTCTAATCGGTTACGCCGTCTCCGACGGAGTAATATTCTGAAGATGTTTTTCTGCACGTATTACTTGTGATATTTATAATAAATATTTCTTAATAAAATTCCACTACCTATGCATGAGCACATAATTCTATAGCTGACGCTCGTACCAATCACCACCTCTTTTTCCTACTCCTTTCCCCTTTTCACAGATTTTTGCCTTAGTTCGCTGCTCTTCCAAGTGACCAATCGCAGCCACAGAGAAACACCAGCAGCTGGTAAAATACCTAGCTGTCTCTGCGTTGTATAATGTATATTGGGCTGGCGCCTGTGACCACCCTATACGAAGATCTGCGCTAGCTGTACATTGCACAGAGTATAGGTATGTGTACATCATACTACATGTATACCGTATTGGGAGTAGCATGCAGTGGTATAGCTGGTGGCGTATAGGCAGCCAGCCTGAGCCTGACCATGATGGGGTACACCGAGCAGGTGAGTGCAGGGTGGGGCCCAACGAGGATTGGCTCGACGGCAACGTCCACTTCCCATTGGCCGTCTGGGCCCCGCCGTGACCAGCTGGACAGCGCCACGTCGGACGGAAGGGACGCCCTTGAGCCGGCCTTGTCTTGCTCTCTAGGCTCTGTAGACTGCAGTTGCTAATGATTTGTAGCGGCCCGACCATGCGTAATTAAACCCTGATAATTACAGGATCCGTAGCTTACTCGTCTACTCACAGCAACTCCAACGGACTCCCGGTTTCTCCGTCTGTCTTGATGCCGAAAAGTTAGCTCACGGCTTCCCAAACGGATATTGTCCGCGCCCGCTTCTATCCCGCATGTCAGGTAAACCGCTCATTCTCCAAATGTTTCTCTTTCTCTCTCTTTCTCGATTTCTCTCCCACAACCTCATCACCGAGTGTAACCGCATGTCCTCTTCGCTTATGCGACCGCTGCCCACTTCCTGACCCCCGCGCGCTGTTGTTTCCGTCTCTTTCTAGCCCTGAACGAGTTCAGGCGGCACAAGAAAACGATTGTGGATCTTGTCATAGCCGCTGCCAGCCAAAGCCTCGAGCTGAACAAGAGGAACGATTGTTCTTTCGCTCCCAACCATGGAAATATTGATCTCACCGGCTGTAGGCCCGCCGACAGGCTCGAGCTTCACCCCGGTCTCCTCCGCCCAAGGCCGCAAAGTGTTCGTTGATTGGCCGGTCATAGGTCAAAATTGTTGCGAACTCTGTCTAGTTATTACTTGTGGACAGATCATGGAGGATATTTACGACAAGTTTTTGTTTAGTGAATTAATGGACATCATCATTATCTCTAAATCTAGCTCTCATTTTTTGGCATACCAGAATACCACAAGTATATCAACACGCTTCATCTCTCTAAGGTGTTCTCAAGTCTCGCCGAAGGCAATGCTCCTAAATACATCTGTGCATTGGCGGACGCAGCGGGTGGGCCGAGTGGGCCGTGGCCCACCCAGATTTTTGGAAAAAATATCGGACCCCCCAGATACCGAGCGACCGGCGAAGGACGAGTGGACGAGGCGACGAGCCCAGCTGCCTCCTGCCTGGCCATGGCGACCGCGAGTAGGACGACCTAGGCGCGCACATCCCCTCCGCCGCCGCCGGCCGCCGGCAGCAGCCACCACCCCATCCCCTCGACCCCTCCGCTGGCCTCCCCCGCGGCCCGCCGCCGGCCGCCACCCCCGCGGCCCCGCCACCCCATCCCTGGACTTCTCCGCCGCCACCCCCGCCACCCCATCCCTGGACTTCTCCGCCGCCGCCCCCGCCCTGCCCGCCGTCGGCCCTCCGGCCTTCGCCCTCGTCCAGTGTCCTGCTACTGCTCTGGCCCTGCCCACCCGCCCACCCTTATCTGGCTGGTGCGGCGCCGTGCTGGTGCTGCATTTTGGGCTACTGGCTCTTTCAATTTGCTATCAATCTTGGTGTCCTGCTACTGCCTCAAGGTGTGGAACTGTGGATTAACGGCCTATATGTAAATTAGTAAATACATAGTATATATTGTATTTGTATATGTTGTGCGGAAGAAATTGCATCTTGAATAGTCCTAGGATACAACGTGACCTTATTAAATGTTGTGCGGAAGAAACTACTAAACTAATTATTGAAGATATTGGCATGGACCACTATGCAATTCTAGCCGATGAGTCAAGTGATATGTCTCACAAAGAACAACTTGCTCTTTGTGTTCGTTATGTTGATAAATTTGGAAGAGTGTGTGAGAGGTTTCTTGGAGTAGTGCATGTTTCCGATACTACTTCTATGTCACTTAAGGTTGCAATTCTAGCCTTGCTAAAAGATAATGGTTTGACTCCAACTCAAATTCGTGGGCAAGGATATGATGGGGCTAGCAACATGAAAGGGGAGATTAAGGGATTGAAAACATTGATCATGAAAGAGTCACCATGTGCTTATTATGTCCATTGCTTTGCACATCAACTTCAATTGGTTCTTATTGCCGTGGCAAAGGATAATGAAGCGTGTATATGGTTTTTTGATCATGTTTCTTACTTGTTCAATATTATTGGAGTTTCTTGCAAGCGTCATGATATGCTTCGAGATGTGAGAGCTCAAAAACTCTTGGAAGCACTTGAAATGGGTGAAATTGAAAGTGGAAGTGGATTGAATCAAGAAATGGGTTTATCTAGACCCGGTGATACTCGATGGGGCTCTCATTTTAGAACTATTTGCAACATTGTTGATATGTACCCCACAATTGTTGAAGTACTTGTGAGGATTGGAAAAGATCCTTCACAAAAGGGTGAGTGGACAAGAATACGTGGAGTGGCTCAAGCCTTTGAATCATTTGACTTTGTTTTCAATCTTAACTTGATGCTTGTTATTCTTGGGTACACAAATGATTTGTCTCAAGCTTTGCAAAAGAAGGATCAAGATATTGTTAATGCAATGGCTCTTGTTGCGTTGGCAAAGAATAAACTTCGTCATATGAGGTCTCATGGATGGGAAGTATTTCTTGCAAAGGTGACATTGTTTTGCAATAAACATGGCATTGAAGTTCCATCACCGGATGATCAATATGTGGCTCATGGAAGATCACATCGGTATTATGAAAAACAAACAAATGATGATCGTTATAGAAGAGAAGTATTTCTTGGTGTCCTTGATCAAATTATTCAAGAGCTTGACAATCGGTTTGATGAGGTTAATATGGAGTTGCTTATTTGCATGTCGGCTATGAATCCATCAAATTCATTTGCTTCTTATGATGCACAAAAGGTAATGCGGCTTGCCCAATTCTATCCCAATGACATATCAAGGTGGAGTTGATAAGACTTGAGTTCCAACTTGAAATCTTTATTGATGATATGAGAAAAGATGATAGGTTCAAACGTGTGAATCATCTTGGTGAGCTCTCTACTATGCTTGTTGAAACCAAAAAGCATCTTGTTTATGATTTGGTCTACTTCTCAAATTGATATTGATCTTACCGGTGGCAACGGTGTTTGTTGAAAGAGTATTTTCTTCCATGAGTTTTGTGAAGAATAAGATGAGAAATAGCATGGGTGATAAGCTCTTGAACCATTGCTTAGTGACATTTGTTGAGCGAGAAATGTTCTTGAAAGTAAGTGAAGATGTGATTGTTGAAACTTTCATGGCAATGCGAGAACGTAGAGTTAGAAAAAAATCATAGTGATGTAATCTTCTATTTATGCTATCTTTCATCATGTAATACTTTATGTATGTGTTCGAACTATTTCGCATTGGAATCACACAACTTTGAGAAATATGTATTAATCTACATTTGTCATGAATCAATTTGTTGTTTATATTGTCATTTGCCAACTTTTTGTGGAGTGTGCCCACCCTCCAATTTTTTCCTGCGTCCGCCGCTGCATCTGTGAGAGCAATGGGCACAAATACAGTAAGGAGTACTATCTAGTCGGTGGTATCTATCCTAGCAAGGAGTACTATTTAGTCGGTGGTATCTATCCTTAGTGGACTAAGTTTATGAAGATAATCTCCAACCCGCAAGGCTGCAATTAAGCTTGCTTTGCAAAAGAACAAGAGCGTTGTAGGAGTGAAGAGAGTATTTGATATGATTCAACCTCGCTGGGCCATTGTTCGACACCTAAACACAATGTGGGAGGTGAAAATTATTGGTGTGATCATGCGTAACAAAAAAATTCTGGAGAAAAGCATGATGATGATATCTATGATATCGCCCGGTGGGACTTCAGGCATTATGATTGAGCGTGCACCTGATATTGAGATATAATCCCTCCATAGTGCAAGATTCACATGTGTGCAGAAAAAGACTAGAAAGTATTATATTTTGATACGGAGGGAGTATTTTTTACCATGACACCGACACCACTAATCTACACGAGACGAACTTTAGCTCCTAGTAGTAGTACTAGCTAGCACGGTAAATTATGAGCGGCGGTTGTTGCGTCGCGTGGCCACCCTTGCAGCGGTGCCTGCAGCACTCGACGAGAGGAAGAAAGATGTAAAAAAGCTTACAGCTCGCTCCATGGCATTCCCATAATTCTGCAGGCAAGTGGATAAGACGCTGAGCATCCATCAGTTCCCACGTTTCCAGTACGGGAAAGAAATCTTTCCTGAGGCATACATGGCGGTAAATTATGAGCGGCGGTTGTTGCGTCGCGTGGCCACCCTTGCAGCGGTGCCTGCAGCACTCGACGAGAGGAAGAAAGATGTAAAAAAAGCTTACAGCTCGCTCCATGGCATTCCCATAATTCTGCAGGCAAGTGGATAAGACGCTGAGCATCCATCAGTTCCCACGTTTCCAGTACGGGAAAGAAATCTTTCCTGAGGCATCTTTACAACATCTAAGCTCCCAGGAATTGGAGAGCTGTGGAGCGTCCAGCAATGCAAAGCGTGTTTGAGGTCGGTTTTAAACAGTAGAAAGAAGGTCGGTTTCGAACAGTAGAAAGAAGGTCGGTTTCAAAGATTCACGAAAAGAAGAAAAAAAAAGTAGAAAAACGCAGATTAGCCTCACCACAGGAACCTCGCACCAGCCCACCACCGCGCCCACCGCCTTACCCGGATCCCTTTCTCCCTCTCCCACGACGAGGCACTGGCAGGCGGCGACGTGCTGGATCCTGGAGGAGCAGACGACGCCGGAGATGCGACGGCGTGCGGCGGCGGAGATTCAACATCTCCTATGCTCGCTTGACTCCCTGAACTACCGCTCTTGACAGGTCGTATCCCTTCCTCGGCCTGATACATGTCGATCTCGCTCGCTCGGGGATGAACCTATGAGCTGCCCGACGATTTGAAGGTTGTGCCCATCCCTTCCCTCTCCTCTCACTCCTCTATGTAGCGCTGCTGATTTGATTTCCTAGACGTCCTGGTGGCATGTATTGTCGCCGGATGTAAAGCAGATTGTTTCTCCCTATTCTTGTGTTTCCATGTTGCCCTGTGTGGTGTTGTAGTCCGCTGTTCTGGTGTTCTTCCATTGCGATTAATCGTACACGATCTTCTTAATATTCCATAGAACTGCCTCTATCTGAAATCAGTTTTTCCCCTTCACGAGTGCACTGAATCTGTTCCGGGAAGCCATGTACTGTACCACACCTTATCACTCAGCTATAACTTGGGAATAAGTCATAACTTTATGCAAATTGTAAGTAGTTCACACATAAAAAGGATTTTGTGGTCATATACACGCTTCTAAATTCTGAATTATTTTCTAGATAAGCATTGACAACCATAGATTTTTTTATGTGATGAGCAGTAGTTAGTTAATTTGGATTCAGTATAATCCCTAGCTGGCGGTGACCCAGTGTTGATGTCTCCTTCCTCAATCTGGTTTACAGAACTGAGCTAATTCCTTGATATGCTTATGTCCTATCCTAAAACAAATCACCGACAGTAAAAAAAAAATCACCGAGAAGTTCATACGGCTCATTAGATGGCAGGATTGACCACACTAGCTTTAGTTAGTTCTGATATTTTCTCAACTCTACCTCTGTATATAGGTCCTGGTCCATTTATGGTTTGGTATTTCATTGTCAGCGAGAAAATCGCAATAATATATTTCCAAATGGGCCAGGACCCTTTATATACCAACTTTAAATTTATCAAGTTGTTTATTTGCATGTACTTGCTCTCTTGTTTGGATAAATATATGTATGAATTCCGAAACCTCACACGGTTACTTGCAAGCTGAACCTGTTTTGTCCTTTTAACAGATCTGCTGCTCCACTTCCTGACACTGGCCAATGGCTGCTTCGAGCTTTGAATGAGAAACTTCCTGGAAGTGTTGTTGATCTATTGAGAGCTCATGTTATCACGCTTCGTCATTATTTGATGTTATTTATGATGTTGGGGTTCTCGGAATAGCCACAATATATATGGTCAGTATGGCAATCGGTCGGTTGCTTCAGAGTTCGGACCACAACTTTTATCATCGAAACTCTTCCGTTTAAGAGACCTTGGTGCGCCGCAGGTCGATATCAAATACTTGGACATCCTCATGCCTGGGCACAAAAATATTATGTTCCATATGCTTCAGATTCACATGCTATTCGTGGGGTCATAGACAAAGATATGGCATATGGTAAGTAGAAGTTGTGGAGGCAGCAGTACATAGAACGAGAGCTGAGATGTCAAGAACTGATTGAGGGTATAGGAGGTATGTGCTTAAATTTTCTCGAGATATATTTCTACCAGTTCCTTTATTTGCATATTCAGTGTTGTAGAGATACATTTTTTAAACCCCATGATTTACTGCTTTGGGCGAAGTACACGCACAAAAGCTGCAAACTGTATATGTTCTGGTGTTTAGGTAATTTTCATCTTATGATGCTCTGATTTGATTACTCATGGCGCTGTCTAGATTGAGGAGATTTTGAATGAAAGGAATGTAATCCATGCATCCTAAGCTTCTCCGGATTGGGGTTCCAGTAATAATAAATTGCTTCCCATCTACAGAAGGTTGTGCTCCTACAATATGAATCTAGGGGTGTCCAGCAAATTTATCCTCCTAATATTTTGTGTGTGTGAAATAGAGTAAGAAAGTTCTTTGGGGGTTTACTGGTGCAACGGAATCCCAATCAACCATCTAAACATCATATAAGTTTTCTGGAACTTTTACAATGGATTGGCACAATTGTACTTCAGTGTAGTCTCTTCTCATATGGATATCATGTCTTTTTGGTAGTCATGGTTGCGGATTCAAACTAGAATTGTTATAGAATGGATGAATTGCTAGCATCTATCACCTAAAAAGGAGATCATTGTTTCTCTATTATGTTGTTTCAGAGATTAGTTGTTTTAAACTATTGTGTATATCTATATTGAATTCTTTTTTATATATGTGAAGCTGCGTCGCAGCTTCATTTCGTGTTTTTGTGTCGCTGCTGCTCCTCCGGGACGCTGTGTTATTTTTCTCCCGTGTTTTCGTGTTTGGGTTCATGGCCTGGAGGATGTCTCTTGTTTTCTTCTGTCGTTGTTTGCGCCACGTTTATTATTGTTGTTGTTCATGCTTTCCCCCCAATTTGCGTCGCTGGCTATGGTGTTGTGTCCTAGGTTTTGTTGGTGGGTTGTCAGTGGTTAATTTTCCCCTTTTAATGTTTTGGTACCTCTAACATGATACCATTGATGTTTTTCCTTCAGACGCAAGCCGCGCAGGTAGTTCCTGGGCGTCGGCAATACACCTGGTAGCGTTCAACCAAGCACGTGATGTTTCTTGGGCATTTAACTCTCAATTTGTCTTCTTTTGTTTTACACTTAAATATTTTTTGATTATGCTCAGTTCTGCATTTGGTGATTGATCCAACTTTTATTATACAGTTTACATTTGGCAAGTTCATGGATTTAGAGATTGTGCAACTTGGACAGCCCCTTCTTCAGTTTTCCTTCTTTTGTCCGGAATCATCGTTATACCTCTAGACATGGATGAAGCTTGATATGATTATGTGAAGACCGAGGAAGTCACAGGCTTAACTGAAGATTTCAGTAAAGAGGGTCACGGTGGTACTTTACTTTGTTATTTACATTTGTAGTTAGATATCATTTTGTATAGGGTATGGTTTGGTATAAGAATACATGATAGATGACTTTTACTACCCACTTATTAGCTATACTAATCCAAACATATTTGTATAGTACCGATCTTTCTTCTATTAGTCAACGTGGTGGTGTGTATTCCAAACAGCACTAGGCAGGCTTGATAATATGGGTGTCCAATTGTGATATCATTATCTTTGTGTTGCTTAATTACTCACTGGCTTGCTGAAGTTTGTTTTGTGTTTGGTAAGTAGCTCTGGCGTGTCAAGTGACGATCATCTGGAATAAGACTATTGTTGTAGCAAGCTCTGTATACATTTTCCTATGTTTAACCAGCTTAACTGTATCCCAAGAAAAAAATGTCTTCACTTGTATGCGAACTGATAAATATTTAACCACGCTTAATAGTTGTTTTTTGCTTAATCAGTCACTGTTTCATCGAAGGTTGGTTCAATCATTTCACCAAGGTTACTACTGTGCGAGTGATATATACATTTTGCTATGTTTAATTGTCTTATTTGTATTCCAGGTAGAAAGTGACAGGTTTGCTGTGCAAGAGCATGTGTAAGGTTACAGGTTTAGAAGGATAAGAGCTTGACATATGTTATATGATTTTGTAAATATAGATTTCTGGATCTCCTTTTTAATTGGTGTGCATCCCAACTTGTAGAGATTTGTAAATATCCTCACACTTATATTGTCCATGGTGGCTGTTGACCTGTTGCATGTTTCGAATTGGGCCTCTTACTACGTTTGGATTGTAGCGTTTAGTGTAAGATTTAATATATCTGTATATGAGTATGCAAGTCATATGCATCTCAGATCTGATACTTATTTTGGCTGTGTAGTACCGCATGCTTGTTGTGTACAACAATAAATTAGGAGGTGTTACTCCTCAAATCTCCTCAGTCTATGTTTGATTTGTATGCTGCAGTTGGTTTCATCCTTTATTTACTTTTCGGGTACTATAAGGAGCATGGAGGACAGTACTGCAATGTGCCACAAGAAGTACTATCATGCAGCGTCAATAGCATGTGTTCTAACATGGCTTCATTATATTTTTGTCTTCCCTTTTAAGGCAAAGATACCTTGGCTGTGAAGTTTCTATTAGTGAGCATCACATGTTAGTAGAAAACAGCCCATATGATCGAATTCAGAGTACATGAAGTATCATGTTGCTCCTAACATTTTTGCCCGAATCTCCGCATACCTATCACCTTACTTTCGTCAGTTTATTTTGGAGCTTGCAAAGTCTTGATTGTTGGACCTCAATAATTGGACTATTTTTTCAAGAGGAAGATGGATTTCTCGTGAGAGATTTTGTATATACATGTACTGACATCCAGGTTCAGGGATTTCTGAAGCTCAAAGTCCATGAGATTATGCCAGCTTTGCTTTGGTCATGACCTTATACAGTTAGCACTGGTTTTCCTTATAGGCTTTGGTTTTATGGAGTAATTGGCAATGATAGTCAAATACAAGAAGTTATGTCGTAGAACAAGAAGTGAAGTGCAAAGAGCGTAAGTTTTTCACAGAATAACGTATCAAATATATTTGGTTCCTAGAATGCTGCAGCGAGTACATGGATGGTTCCTTCTTCTTGTCGTGCACCTCTAAAGTGCTAGCTGATGTTCTAGACTCTTTCAATAGATAACGGATGTTAGGTTCACTTTGATAACATAAGTTCATCACTTTGTATGTGTGCTCCATCCAATTTATTTGCTCGAATGCCTGACCGTCCTAAAAAAACCTCTGAACATAACTGAACGTGTCCTCTCTGAATGTCCGCATGATCTTTTTTTAGCGAAGTCTGCATGATCTTGTGGAAAATATCCAGATCATATGTTCTGGTTCTCCTCAGCGTGTGAACAATAATGCCGTGTAATTATGTTCCTATGGCATTCTAAATCTTGGCATAAGTATTATTATATAATTAATGTGGAAGCAAAGGTAAATTTACATCAATAAAAAATAAGCGGGCGCAGCAAAGCGCGCCTTTCCCTTCTAGTACATGGTGGAAACTGGAAAGAAAGAACGATCGAGAGCTACTGCCGCCGTGCATGCGTGGAATCGATCTGATTTGATTGATGGCGCAAGCTAATGTGGCTCGGATGTTCTCGATCACTACAGTGCAGGTGGAGTTGAGCAGAGATTGAGACCGATCATATGAACTCTGATAGTTGGCCACTTTTGGCCGGTGCGCCGCCGCGCTGTGTGCATGCTCTGCTCTGCAGCAAGAATTGTTGGTACCCGCGGGCGGTTTACTGGCACGCCGACCGTTCTCGAAAGTCGTCGACGATCCCTCGCCGGCGGCGGCGCATGCACGATGCATGTGAGTGGAGCCGCAAATGCTTCGTTACATATGCATATGGCAAGGGCCAAGCTCCAAATCACAGGTCAAAAACATTCAAACAAGGCAGGAAGCCAGGAACAATTAGGCGCCTATATGCATCGATCTGCACTGTTGTGCTTGGCTTTGGCCACTACTTGTGCACTTGCCCGTTCATAAACGTGCTTGCATTGCATGCCGGTGTCAGCCAGGGCGGCCGCCGGCCGCCGGCCGTGCACGCGCGCGTTTGTGAAGGATCGATCCGCCTTAATCTTGCTTCACTTCTGCACCAGGGATTAGCTAGACTGAATGTGCAAAGATGCCGCAAAGCCAGCTTGCGGCCAACCAAATGCATCCGAGAAGAGATCGACACGCGGGCGATCGTATAGCCGGCCCGTCACCGTCGAAGCGAGGCGTTTTGGGGGTACTAAATTTTATCCGCGAGCGCTAGACCGGCCGGTCGATATTCAAGACAAGTGACAGTAGGTCGCTGTCTGTAATTCGAACACTTTTTGTGTACATTCTTTCCATCCTTCTCTTTGTTTCCTCTGTGGTTTTCCATTTCTAATATTGTTCAACGTGAATTTGGTGACGTGCAAAAGTTAACTCTGCTGTATGTACTGTAAATCAGGGTTTTGTTTTGACGCAAAATCACAATTCTAGGAGTTTTTAGCCGATACCTTTCACAGTGGTGGAGCTTCAAGAAGATTTGAGAGGTACCTAAATGAGCGTGAACGTGATTCTCTTTAGGGGCATTAAATCAAACATTGCTCAAAGTAGTGCTAAATATGTGTTAATCTCAAATATTACTTTGGATCGGAGATTTTTCGATAAAGTGAGCTTTATTACTTAAAAAAGTGTTAAGCATTACACCCGGCCTCTGCATAGTTAGGATGCACACAACCATCACAAGTTTAAAAGTGCGAAAAGTAAAAAAGACGAAATTACATATCATGATGAGAAATTGTAAAGACGCCTATGAAGTTGGAGGGCCAATACGCAAATTATGCTGCCATCCATGTTGGAATAAAAAGTCTCTCGCCGTCTCCTCCAGTCTTGTACAAACCTCTGTAAAAAGGTCGTCATGCACCACACATTGCAACGGGGACCACGAACGGAGTGTAGCTGTACTTCTGTAGATAACCTGTATGAGAGAAGAATTTTTATCATTAAAAATCTTGTCATTTCTACACAGCCAAAACGACTAAATAACGGCAAGCGTTGCCAACCCTAATAAGTTGTTTAAACCTATGGTCCACACCATTGAGCTAGTTGCCAAAAATATTAGCAATGCTTCTTGATGGGTATAAGGTAGAACCTATCTGGATGATTGACCATATAGAACTAGCAAATTTACACTCGAAGAATAAGTGCTTTATAGTCTCGTCCTTGTGACTGAAGACACAATTTTTACTCCCATGCCAATTGCGTTTTGCAAGGTTATCTTTTGTAAGAATTACCCTCAACGAAGATACCAAACAAAGATCTTGTTTTTCAGTGGAATCTTCATCTTTCAGATTTTCTTATTATTATCTACTGGCACATCCGACTGGATTAGAGCTTTATACATAGAGTCCACCGAGAATTTACCCGACTTGTGTAAATTCCAATGAAACTCTGGGCGATGCCTGACCCATATTGGACTTGTAATGGAGTAGTTTATTTTCGACTAGGGGAGTTTATCTGATTTTCGGCTCGAGTTGTTCAATGTTCTTGGGCTCTTGGCTCGAGCCTAGTCGGCTCACATTTCTTTTGGGATGCTTTATTTTTATTTAAAAAACTGAATGCAAATAAAAAGTCAAATTATTCCTAAAATCTAGGTTATGTGGGTATTATAGGAAACTTTGAGATCATATTTACTTGCTATTTTAAATTCTGGACCGCTTTTGCAACTTTTAGACACATTTGAATAAAATAATTTTAAAACCAGTTAAAAAATCCAGAAATCTAGGGTCTCTGAATATTCTAGAAATTTTGAAATTATTTTTCAATCCATTCTAAAGTTTGGACTGTTTTTGCAACTTTTCTTTTATCTAAAACCTCGGCTTCTCAAGAACCGCCGAGAGTTATATTCATTGATCCACACTTGCAAGCTGTAACAGGGAATCACGACAGTTTATGTGGTGTCAATCATGTAAATTATGACAACTCCGCTTGAGTCTTAAATATGTCCGTAATAACAATTGAATTCCAATTAGGTTTAGTCAGGCTACAAAATTTCTTTACTTAAGGCAATGCAGGGAACAAGATTCTTGGTATACGTGTATCATGTGATGCACACAAATTGACGGTGCACTGGGAGATGCCTTACACACGGCAAGAAATATATTACAATCTTAATCATTAAATTCAGATACAACCTAGCAAACAATGCATTGAGCTAGCTGTCTCTTATGTTTTTATATCTCCTACATTAGTGTGCTAAGAGGCATGAAAATTGTTACAAGCCCCACGTCATTTATATCCAACAAATTGGCTTTTACAGGAAAATCAAAGAACAAAAGAAGTTGTTTTTCTATTACCGCTTTCCACAGGGACAACAACATTGATTGACACAATAATTGCTAGCCAAGAGTTGAGAACTATGAACATTAATTAAAAGACATGCACTAAATATTTACAACGTACTCCCTCCATCCCACAAAAGAAGTCGTAAAACTTTTCTCATAAATCAAACAATATAAATTTTGACCTAGAAAAAAATCGTTAACAACTATGATACTACGAAGATATTATCTGAAAATATACTTCAAGATGTGTGATATTGATTTTGTATTGTAGTTTTGTTAATGGTTTTTCTAAAATCTTTATGAAACTTTGTGTAGTTTGACTTTTAAAAGAAGTTATAGGCCTTATTTAGAGAAACGGAGGTGGTAAGGTTAAACTCCGTAGATCGACGAGGGATGGGCTAATCTCAGCTAGAATGTAAGTACTTTTTCGAGCACAGAGTTTTAATGGTTAATCAGAAACACAGTTTACAATCATGGGCATGAACCTCCCGAACACATTGCATTGTTTGTACTCGTGCACTCTCACAACGCGAGCTTGCTGCTTGTCCAAGCATTAGGGTTGATCTGGTGGCCTGAGCTAAGCTAGAGAGCAAGTAACAGTAACGCGCGCGCACGTGAGATATGTGCGTCGATGTTACCAGCAGCAGAAGGCCGGCCGGGAACGTGCAACAGTGCAAGAATCGATCTTTACAACCATCCATATTAGGATCGATGTTGCTCGATCCTAGCTTGCACATTTGCGTGCGAACAAAGCGCGTGCATTGTCGCACTGTGGACCACACAACTAAGCACGCGCGCCCACTAAGATATTCTCCATCAAGTAGAGCTTAGCAGCTTACCACATCGACCGAACTGGCCGCATAAGTAGCACTTGATTTTGGATGTTACTCTTCTGTACACATGTATCTACACATGTTTTAGTGCAAGATTCATATAAACTTATCAGTATACATTGTGCAGAAAAAATCTAGAAAGTCTTATATTTTGATATTGAGGGAATAGCTGGCTAAGCTAGACAAGTCTCACAACCATTCCGGACGATCCATGCATGATGCATGGACACAAATTTACTGCAACAAATAAAAAATCCTTCCGAATATAAGTGCTTATTTCTTTTTTTTTGTCTTAGGAGTAGTCGTTCTGCCATTCGATTAGAATGAAAGCAAGTATTTACAAAGTTGCCTCGGAAGGCAAAGGCCCTAAGGCCACAAAAAACTCAAGCATACAATTTTTTTCGCTCAGATGATGTAGTCTCTGACGATAGACATACAGATTATATAAACACGCCGTCCGGCCGTCGATCCGATTGGTAGGGTCGGGATCTTCCGAAACTCCTTTGCCCAGTTTTGCCGTTCAGGAAAGGTATGGACACGTACGTGGCATGTGGAGCCCAGGGTTTAGCAGTAGTAAACACTAGTCCATTGTTGGAGAAGCTTTGAGGCAATGATCAGGTCTAGCCCACGCCAGACCACCGGCCGCCACGGCCTTACTGTTCCTGCCGGCATCGGCATCCGATGCAATCTTGTTGCTAGTTGAATTTTTCGTACTATATATTCCCTCCATATTTTGATACGGAGGGAGTATGTGGTTGCGGAAAACTCCAACGGTACTTTCCTATATATTCTAACATCATCCTTTTGGCGCCAGTTTAGTTTTAAGTTTTAAACAAACATAATCCGCGTCCGTTATGTCCGCATCTAATTATGCACATAATCCACCCGTCAGTCGCACATTTGATTTCAACACCTCTCCACTCTCTCCCAGCTTGATTCCTCTCTCTTCCACCATTTCGCCGTCGGCCGCCACCGCTTCTTGTCGCTGCCTCTGAAAGACCACCGACACCGCAACCATCGAATAACGCTTTTAGACCGTGGATAAGGTCGGACGACACAAGGAACTGGCTGCAGTCACGTTGTGCATCCCTTCATCGGCGCCACCATGGGAGTCCCAACAAGCTCTGCCTAAGATCGGGAGGCGGCTCTGTCTAAGCTTCCGGGAGCGACCACTTGGCATTCATCCGTTATTCTTTGTAGGCCTGGAGCTCCACTCTGGTCTCCTCCGCCCGCAAGGTATTAAGTGGTTTGCCCGAACAAATTAGCTGCAATGAGTTCTTTTTACCACAAATTCATGAAAACTCCGTCTGAAGATTCGTCTGAAAACACTATGATCTCCACGACCCTTTTCCTTCATGAGGAACAATATGATGCATTGCTAAGGTTCATGGGTCCACAAACACAACCGAAATGGAAGAAAATGGCAAAAACAAACATGTCTATCTCTGTTTTGGGGGGCTGACGTTCGACGATACATGTCCGTGTCCTCCCAAGTCCCAAACGAATAGACTGTGTATGTAAACGAACAATATTTTGGGGGCATCGTTCTAGTTGATATAAATTTATTTTCATATCTAGGTATATAACCTGTGTGTCTAGGTGTGATGCTGTTTACAACTATGAGGTGCGACATGATTTTTTAATTGTTTTTTCTTCAGATTTCTTACGGTAGGTTTCACCAAAGTAAATACGATTCAGATCAACATATTACTTCCCCCGTTTGTCTATAGAAGTCGTATAACCTTTCTCAATAGTCAAATTAACAATGTAAATTTTGATCAAGTTTGTAGAAAAAAACTATCAGCAACTATAATACTTTAAAAATATCATGTGAGAATATATTTCATTATGTATGTAACGATATTGATTATGTATTGCAGATGTTAATGGTTATTTTAGATCTTTGTCAAGCTATATGAAGTTTGACTTCTGAAAAAAGTTATATGTCTTATTTTGAGAACATAGCGGCCAGTAATGATTCATAATTTTTGGCGAGGAATGATTCATATCATTTCAGCTAGAGCGCCTTACACTAATCATTCGACGTCAGAATCCTGGTGCATAGGCGGTTCCGTGGTTACTCTTTCTAATCCAAGGCGCCCGACGCAAGATAAGTCGCCTGATGCTAGCTGCTTTCTCTGGCAGGCCGCGTAGAAACGGAGGCATGTGAGCGGTTAATTAGCATCCGAATAAAAGAGATCAGCGTTGCGCTTCGCTGCTTTCTTGTTTTGTGCTCTTAGTTTTTTTACTTAAGCGACTCATTAAGCGTACTGTGGATGCTCAAATGAGACTTATGAAACAAAGTGCATCGATCAGTACCTTTCACATGTACTTACTAGTTACTCCTACTTGACTTGACTCTGGACAGGGGATAAGATATTTGGCTTTCATGACACTGGATCTCTTTCCATTTGGAGGAGGGTCGCTATCAAATATACTACCTAGGTCGGTTCCGAAGTGGGTCATGAAGATGGATCAAGACAGAGACCGACGGAAACTCGCAAGCCAGTAGACAGAGGTACATGTATGGTAATAATTAACAGGAAGACATCTCTCGTGTAAATAAGGTCCACATTTTGTTCAAAAAGCAAAACTTTGCACCTCCGCCCTGGGACTGCTGCTAGGTATACTATTTGAAGCATGTGGCAATTGCAAATCGCGGGCAGAGAAAGAGAGAGACTCGTCGTGTTCCCGACTCCAGCTCCAGTCCCAGTGGGCTGACCCTCTACTCCTCTAGAACTGAACACCACCATATATATCGGCCGCAACCCCGTAGCCCCCGTTACATTTCACTCCACTCCACCCTCTCCCCTCTCCATCCGTCCATCCATCCTCTCCGCCGGGCCGGCCACATCCGAGAGAGACAGCTAGCTAGGTAGAGCAGTCAGAGAGAGATTGAGCTCGATCGAATCGAAGCTCGGAGCAGTAGTCGATCGGGCGCTGGCGGTCGCTGTTGGTGGCGGGTGGAGGTGGTGGCGGTTACGGTGGAGAAAGGAGCGGCACCAATCGGGAAAGGGCACGAGGAGATCCAGGGCTCCCCGGATTTCGGCCTGCAGACTTTGCCCGCAATCCATCCGCCCTTTCCGCCCCTCCGCGCGTGTCCCTCTCCCCTAGCTTCCTCCTCCTCCCATCCCAGGTGAAAGCGAGACGATCCGGCTAGCTAAAGAAGCCGGCCGGGGGCGCCGTGCCTATATAGATCAACCGAAACTGCCTACGAGTTGGTGTGGTAAGACTCTAGAGCTAGGCTATATCGACAGTCGACAGACCCTCTCTATGCTCCTCTTATCTGTCTAGCTTCTCTTCTGTGTCCTGCGTCGTGCCGTGCGGCCTGGGTATAAATTCCGGCGCCGCGGACTGCATGGGCGAAGGGCGCCTGCTCTGGGGATCGCGGCTACGTGCCAGGTTGCCAACTGATTAACGTGGTTCTCCAGGGGCAGGCGCAGCAGCGGAGAAGACGACGAGGAGAAGGGTAAGCACGTTCGGCCGTGCTGTGAGCCTGTGTGCGATAGGTTGGGGCGTACGTACGCTGATCAAGCTTCTGTTCTTCCTGTTGTGCAGTGTATCTTACGTAAGATCTCTCTCTCGCTCTCTCTCTCTCTCTCTGTACATTCGTGCAATGATATCTTCTTCGATTGGTCATCTCCGTTGCGAATCGTTCATGAATATAAGTAGATTTTCAACACGAAGAAGCTACTATAAAGTTTCTGTTTTTCTTTCTTGTGTCCAGCTAGTAATTGTTGTTTGCGCCTGTTCATTTCTGCATGTTTATTGTGGTAGTGCCGCATGCCAACTCTTCACTGCAGTAGACCAGATAGGATGATCTCAATTGTAAGTTGTTTTCCACATGGATTCAACTAGCTAGCAATAGCATGCATTCATTTCATACCTATACTGGCCCAGTTCACCCATAGACTTTCCTTGTTGGCTTCTCCATAGACAATACTCGTGGTTATTTTATGTCATATATGCCTCTGTGTTACTTCCATCGAAATTTGACATCACAAGAGTAAGGTTTATTAAATGGATTTGGATGGGTTTTTTAACCCTAAAATGAACATATAGTTGCATGGATAATTATTTAAAAAATCCATATAAATTTCCTGTCATGCTTCCAAATTATTGCTGTGAAGTGCATAAACACAATTTCCTTCATGTACATATATTTGAGCCGAAAGGTCTGTATGATCACCAATCTTGGCTTCCTTGGCACAAAAGTCTCCTGCGAAAACATTGAATTAATCAGGTTATCGTATATGTGATGAAAGTATCCACTTTTTATCTACTGTCATGATTGCTTGCTTTCCCTGAAAATATCATCGATCCCATTGGAGATGGAGCAAAAGCTTCTGATCCAGTTGTAAACGAAATATACAGCTATCGTGTACATCATCCAAGCTTGTGTACAAAGCAATATTTTCTCAATAAATAAAAGAAGCTAACTGAAAATTGAACAAAAGCTTCTGATTCAGTTGACATAGTCACACACTGACACACTCACGCGGGCCTGTTTTGATCATACATACCTTGTGCCCTAATTGAACTGCCTGCTTTTTAATTTGTAGAAATAAGTTTATATAAACATAGGCGCACATTTTAATTATACATAGTTCGATCTGAATAAATCAATTTTATTACTGAATTTTGTTTTAGCTTGTGCTGTAGTCACTCGGACAGTGGAACAAGATGGACACTTTCTCCCATGTTCCCC
This sequence comes from Poa pratensis, assembly GCA_947311845.1. NCBI lineage: Eukaryota > Viridiplantae > Streptophyta > Magnoliopsida > Poales > Poaceae > Poa > Poa pratensis. The sequence goes on along the minus strand of CAMZMU010000033.1, from coordinate 58,780,145 downwards.
CGGGTTTTCGGTTTCATCCGACAGACGAGGAGCTCGTCGATTACTACCTGAGAAAGAAGGTGGCGTCAAAGAAGATCGACCTTGACGTTATTAAAGACGTCGATCTGTACAAAATCGAGCCGTGGGATCTCCAAGGTAAGAAACTCATCAAGTTTTTAGTTTTGCCAGCCCATGCAAAACAGACTACGTTGTAACATATACATCCATCATGCAAACTAAACTCACCGATGGTGGCACACACTCTAAAATTGACACGCAGAAAAGTGCAAGATTGGCATGGAAGAGCAGAACGACTGGTATTTCTTCAGCCACAAGGACAAGAAGTACCCGACGGGCACCCGCACAAACAGGGCGACAGGCGCCGGGTTCTGGAAGGCGACGGGGAGGGACAAGCCCATATACACCAACAACTGCCTCGTCGGGATGAGGAAGACACTCGTCTTCTACAAGGGACGCGCGCCCAACGGCCAGAAGTCCGACTGGATCATGCATGAGTACCGGCTCGAGACCAACGAGAACGGAGCCACGCCCGTAAGTAACCTATATTGCTCGTCGTTTCATCCTTAGCATTTCTCTTGCTAACCATATATGGTCGTACATTGCTGGTTTCGTCGCACAGGAGGAAGGATGGGTGGTCTGTCGGGTATTCAAGAAACGAGTGGCGATGGTGCAAAGGATGTCAGACATGGCCTCGCCTTGCTGGTTCGACAACCATGGCGCCAGCGGTGCATTCATGCCGGATCTCGACTCGCCGAGGCAGCTCGGTTACCAGCACCACCACTCCCAGAACGTGGCGGTGTACCACGGCCAGCAGGAACATCAGCTATACCAGTGCAAGCCGGAGCTCGAGTACCATCACCTCCTGCCACAGGAGGCCTTTCTGCAGAAGCTTCCTCAGCTGGAGATCCCCAAGGCCCCAGCCTACATTGGCCACGACAGCAGCTTTCTCCTGTCGTCGAACAGCAACCTCCTTGTGCATGGCGGAGCATCCCAGTCCACCGTGCAGCAACCGCCGATGGACCAGACTCTTTACATGGCTGCCATGGACGGCGACACGGATTGGAGGCTTCTTGACAAGTTTGTCGCGTCCCAGATGTTCAGCCATGGCAATGCGAATCCAAAGGAGCCGGCCAGTTACTCCAATCCAGCGGTGCAGGTGCTTCAGGATGGGAACAAGCATGAGGACGCCTTGGACTATGCTTCCACGTCTGCCGGCTCCAGCAGAGCCGAGGCGCATCCGTGGAAATAGCTTCCACACACAAACACAACTCCACTGGACACCCTACACAATTTATACAATCCAGATCTGATCTAGTGTACAAATATAGCCGGCCATATATGTCATGATTTATCATGGTATATATGCATACATATACATAATATAAATATGTAACCAAAGTGGTTATGTATTATATATATTTGACATCAGGTCTGTGAACCTGATGTCAATAAGTTAGATGTAAGCTGAAACCAATGGGCTTCAGTGACTGACTTGACCATTTTGTAAAAATAGTCAAGCTGTTGATGGGCGTCAATTTTGTGCAGTCCATCTACTCAAAAGGCAGCTATGGTCGCTGCCGATGCCTCAACAATATTTATGAACTCCACAGATGTATCATGTATCTCAATTCATTGAAATGGAATGAAAAGTTTATTTATACTGACAAAATTTGCTCCTCTCTAGCTAGGATGCACTTGAGAGTTGAGAATGAAGACAATGGACACTTTTTTACAGCACAAATCTTCATATATTCATAATACATGTACAAAGTATACATAAGGCATCAAATATTTATGCAGTATCAGCACTTTATTTACATTCCCTAGTTTACCTGATCAATTGCAATGTTACAACTCTCGGAGAAACAAGACGAAATATCTGAAATCCTCTGAATTTTAGAACCATCCTGCTTTGGCTTCCATTAATCTTTTAATTTATATACAGCATTGAATGCTCCATTTGCACCGTATGCTAGATCATTCCTCTTTCACTTTGTATCACACATACCACTAGCTTCATCACAGAAACCATCACGGTCAAGAAGTTTAGGTGGTGGGGCACTTAAAAGAGGGGAGGAAGGACTCCCATATGCATTTCGGCGACTGTTGCCACATCCAAGGCTTTTCCGGGTGCTGACCCCTGTTACAGGGTTGGTTCCGCTTGCATATTTGCATAAAGCCTACAGATGAATTATCAGAAATTCAGAATAGATCATTTTCCATTTGTGTGCTTATAGCATACAGAGAGGACTCACGCAGACACCGAAGGTGGACAATAAAGATCACCAGAGTAAGCAATCCTTTGGATATCTTAAGTTTAGTGAAGATAGGATAATACGGAGCAACATTTTCAAATAGTGCATTAAGAATTGACTTCATTAATCGTTCTGGTAATACGGATCAACATAATCAACCAAGAAATAGGAACACCCAGGGTTCTACTGGCAAGCAACAAGGGTAGTGGGCTAGCCTAGCCAGCTTGGACTGAATCCTCACAATGCTTTATTACTCGGTTGGCCAGTTCCTCCTAGACACACCCATTCGTTTTAGGATGAACTTGGACCATCAGTACAAGAAGACTCAGCTTCTCGATCGTGCAGTTGCCACTAATGCTTGACAAAAACAACATCCATTGTCTGGTCACTTCGTCAGGCTGAAAATGGTTGATAGCTGATGAAAAGAACAAGTCTGATGCATACCGACTACCGAGGACATGGGATTTTCTTCCTAGACAAACAAAATATTACGGCTAGGAGATAATGGTCAAGTCAGCATAATACTTTAGGTGGGCATCGGAACAATTTCGATTTTCCTCCCATGAAAAGCAATTTTCACAGCTTATTGAACCGACACCGTTGTTCAGTTTTATGGGGCAGTTTTTATAACTAGTAGCACACGAACCAATAGAAAGAATTCATGAAGTACAATAAACTATACTTGTAAAACTTCAAATCAGGAAAGGAAGGAAAGGCCCATCTTTAGAACACAATGTGCAATTGCTTATCATAGAATCATGTAATTTATGGACATTTTAGGAAGAATCGTAAACCTATATTGAAAAATTATGCAATATTACTGAAATAAGAAATTATGTACCAGTTTCTGTTGTAGGTCAATAACAGCATCGCTGAAGTCGGCACCATCAATCGTTGCTCCACCGAGATCACTACGCGTAAGGACAGTCCGTGAAAGCACAGCATTTGTGAGATTAGCTTCATTGAGAACCTGTCCACAGTATTCAATGTTCAAAGCTTGCTTAAAGGTAGCTCTGTCATGGAATTATTTATTTGGACAACTTTCCTATAGCAATTAAGAACAGCGGCACAGGCTCCACTAGCCGTCATCAGAGAACGGATCACTAAACTTGACATCACATCTGCAAGTCTGGCATCACATACGCAGGTCTAACGCACCAGAATTAATACGAGAATCTAAGGATCTTTCACTGCTCTGGCCAAGATGTATGCTTCACTACATTCATTTTTGACATCTAAATGTCAAATTCTGCATATGCACAAACAAATGCATTGGCCCGCTTACGTATTTTAAAAGCCTCCTGATCAATATGAATCTACTGGGAAATGTGCAACATAAGATAAAGTGTCCACTCTGGCATGATATTCTTATTTTTTCACGAAAATATTTGCAGGCGAAATGCCTGATCAATTAAGCACTGGAAACAGCAGTTTTATGAATAAAGTGATGAAAATTAAATATGGCGATAAGCCAATAACAGGCAGATGCAAAAGCAAAAAAAATAAAAATACAGTAGCCCATCCAATAAAATAGGCAAAAGTCTTAACAGAAAATTTGGACTGTGGAATGCTCTATGCCAGTGGGTATCATCCTATTTTATGAGAAGGCGGTGGCGTTTTAATTCACTCTCTTGCTGATCAAGGTTCCACAGTTTTTTTACTTCAGCATATTCCAACAAGAGTATAAAATAATAAATTTAAAATCTATTCTATTTCTCTTCTGCATTTTCGTTGAGCATCATCAGCATGGTAGACGACACATAATTCCATGATAAAATTGCTACACTAGAGGCTTCCCAAGGAAAATTTTATTCCAAACTTATACTTCAAAGAGCACATGAGGATGTATTGACTCTGGCTGTTCCATCACAAAAAGGACAAATTGGATTATTTGGAAGCCCTCTTCGGTCAAGGATATTTGTTGTAAGAATATTATTTGGGGATGATCACCTAAGTCGAGAATCTGAATCTACTTTACAGATTGGCTCTCATGATCAGATTGGTGTTAAACCTTACAAGTTTGTGATTGGACCTGTGTGGTTATTTGATACTAGACTCTCAATGCACTATCACAACTACTAGGTGCAGTCATTTTAACACAGGGAAACCTGACCCCTGTACGAATGCAGGTATACAATTTGAAGGATGTATCAGAAAAGGATAAAAACAGCAGAAGCCCTGTGGACAACTGCAACAAACTCGAGAACAGAAAAGATGGTGACGCAACATTTTTCCAGAACACCTCATACATATATAGCAGGTGAAATTCTCATAGTAGACTGGAAAACGTGATAACACTGACTTTCTTAAGTCAGCAACTACACCATCAAGCAATTGTAATTTTACTATTTATTTATTTTGAAAAGGCAATGGTGGGAAAGCCCGCCTGAAGATTATGTTTCTTTCAGTCTTATATCCTATTTGATCATTCAGACAACTAGATACTTCTGTCCTGTTAAGAAAAATGAAACTAACAGAAGTAATCAAATAATATGGAATTGGAACCCTGAGGTGGAGATACCATGCCAACCCAAAACAGTGCGTTAAATTGGGTTCTTACTCTTATATCTTGTTTTGCCTTTAAATATTAGGCAGCATTATCATCGTCTTAACTATTGTTATTAGTTAAGTACAGAAGAAAAAAATGATATTTTGATCGAAATATCAAGGTTGGCATAGCAATTTATCTTTGCATACTGTGTCCACGCATAAAATATACAGAAAACATGACAGTATATACTACATGTATGATCAAATACATTTGCATAAACTAGCTGCTACATAAAACCAACATAATCAAGCTAGAAGAATCATTCAAGCTTTACCATGCGATCCATTAAGGTGTCACTCAAATCTGCACCTGTGAAGGAACAAAACAAAACTATGGTGAAAATTATGCCATAAATAATCACATGAGCAGATTGAAGTATTGCATCACGATATCGATTGCTGTACAAACACTAGAAATAGGCCACAGAAAGTCGTTCAATATTTTTCTACTGCTAGTAATTACAGCTTTAGTAGTACCACCGTGGTTCAGTTTGAAGACGATGAACTTCATGGTTAGCTTCCTTCTCTGAGTTTACACTTGGAGGAAAGAGTAGATTTGCTTGTAAAAAGTAGTAGCTAGAGCAATCTAAGAAATTAGTAGTAGAGAGGTATCTATAGTCAAGTAGTCTCCCTCGCAAGGTACATCGGAGGACCAGACCACTAAAAAGAGTAATTAGTTATGTGGATTGAGGAGAATGCACACATCAAGTATGAAAACATAAGGGACGGAGCTTAACATCTCCACATGTGAAAATATGTTACTATAGTTACCTGTGAAATTTGCTCTATAAGCAACAGCCTTTTCCATATAAGCACCATTGAATGTGGAACCACTAAAATCTGACTCCCTCATATCAGCAGACGTGAAGTTTCCCCGCCTACATCAATTACTGAGGTCTCAGGTAAAGGAGAAACTGCTATTAATAAGTTAACCATCTAACTGGCAGTAAGCATGCATCATAATAACTGCTACATTTGTTCCGCTAAAAACTGCTTATTGTTGCAGGCTGATATTCTTCTTCTTGATCATGCATCTATATGAGCGTCATCTTGTATTTTGCTGCAGACTGACAGTTAACTCTTGATCATTTTCCATCTAGTATGTAGGTTAGACCGAGAACGACAAACCAATGTTTCAGAATGCATCATCCATCTAGGTGGAGACAGTACCCAGGCTCGCAAGGCTGAGGCCAGGGGAACAGGATGCTTTGATTGCTATTTTTTTTGTAACTTTATGCCTAGCTCACGTGTAACTCTAAGCTTCTCTTCGTCCCAGCTCTCCTGGGGTCCTTTTGATGTTGGTATTGCCGACAGTGTTGGAATGGTGTTGTAAGATTGAACTAGACAGCTTCCGACTACCGTTTTCTCTTTCTTTGTCGAATATGATAGAGTATCTGAAACAAGGACATCACATTTCTGGTGCACCGTGCACAAACATCAACTCTGAACCTTTTGGGTGCATAAATATGTAGACTTCCACAACAATAATAATGCATTTAAGCCCAAGCACTCAAGCAGATACAAGCCAAGTTAAATTTCTTAATGATTAATTCTTTCAGACCGTTAAACATATCTGTCCCAGACACAAAAGCATACACGAATTCTAACCTGCAAGGATATAATTAAGGAAGGAACTATTCAAAGAGAAATTAAGAACCAACCTGAAGTTTTCGTTTACATGCACAGTCTTTCTGCAAAGCGACGCATAAAAGAACATTATGAGCAACGTAATGAAGCAAGGTGAGCAAGAATAAGAGACGGAGAGATGCAGGTGGCGCGTGGTACTTGAGGTCGGCATTGCCGAACTGCACGGCTGAACCGATGCCAAACTCGCCCCTCTGCTCCGCCTCGTACTTGTTGAGATCGGCGTAGGCCGGCATCGCCGCCACTACGGCGGCCGCGAGGGCAGCGGAGACCGCTACGCGCCACCTCGGCGGCGCCGGTGAGGTGTTCGACGCATTACCGCCGCCGGGACGGTCGCTGGTCGCCTGGCAGGAAACTCGCGGTAGGCGGCATAAACGATAGCGCGTGCAGGGCGCGGAGGTCTTGGGCCGGGCAGCGGTGGCGGCAAGAGGGGAGGTGGACGTGGAAGCGAGAGCCATGGCGGATTAGAGAGGAGGGTGGGGTGGGGAGTGGACGGGAGGTGGCTCGCGCGCGAACAGGTAACTGACGGCACAGCCATCGGACAGGGAGTTCGGGAGTAGATCCAGTGGTCGCAGATTTTGGACCGAAGGTATCTTATTTTGGCCGCTGTCACTTGCTTTCCTATAGCCATTAGCCCATTTCTCAAAGAGCCCGTGTTCCTAATTTGCCATTGGGCCCATAGCTTCTACTGTAAGTCGGTGACCCTTGGCGCGGCAAAACCTATAGATCGACCTGGTCGATAAGCAGTCGCATACACCCTCGCTCTATTGGGCCGGCCCGCGCGTGCGCCTTCGCATCGACGCAACTGTTTCCTGTTTCGCCTTGGGTACAACTATTAAAAGGGTACCCTTCTGAAAGGGACTCCACGCACACGAGCGTACCACGTGGATGACCTGTACGAGTAGGAAAATCAAATTTGTCCACGACCGGGCGTGGGAACCGTAAGCTTGGTCGCGTAACGAGCGAGGCTTGTCCGAAACTGGTCCCCGCGCGTACGGCTCCATGTCCTGCACTGAGGCCCCCGCGTACGCCTCCATCTCCTCCACGGTGTACAGATTGAAGCATCCGTGAGATTCAAACATTTAGACGTACAAGAGAAAAATAGACCATGCTATGTACAGAGCACGATGTACAGAACAAATAGAGACCGTTGTACAAACTATGCAAACACAGCTTGTACAACTAATAGGTTGTACAACTACACAACTAAACAGACATAGGTTGTACAACTATACAGACACAGGTTGTACAACTAGACATACACGGTTTGTACAGACACAGATTGTACAACTAGATAGACACATGTTGTACAGACACAGGTTGTACAACTAGACAGACACGGGTTGTACAGACACAGGTTGTACAACTAGACAGACACAGGTTGTACAACTACGCATACACAGTTTGTACAGAAACATGTTGTACAACTACAAACACAGGTTGTACAACTATACATAACCGGTTGTACAAAAAAAAAGTTCGTTGAAACATATCAACATGGGATCTAGTTTTGAAGATCTCGACGCGAGGAGCTCAAAAGTGAAAACGGTTCGTAATTTGGATAAACGGTTCTCAAGATATTTCGTTTTTAAAATTCGGATTTGAAAAATAAAAGGCAAAAAGGGAAAACTGTATGCCCACGTACGTGTATGCCCTCCCTTTCTCTCTCATACTCCCCCACTTTCAATTTAATTGTGACACATGGCAGACATGTAGACAACCAAAAATTGGATCATGTGAGGAGAAACCGACACTTGTCACAATTAGAACGATGGTGGGGTTACCTTTGCAAAGGGAACCCTTTTTCTGGTGATTTCCTTTCGCCTTCCTTTTTCTCTCGTGCGCGTTCCTTTTTCTCTCGAAAGCGTACTACGCTCGTACTTTTTTTAGCTGCATGTACGAACGTACTTCATTTATTTTTGAACCTTCAGTCTTGCACGTGCTTCTTGCATGTTTCTTATCCAAATGCACGATACGTGTCGGTGCATGTTCGAACTATTTTAAAATAAATATGTATACGAAAATTATGCGCGTCCATGAGTAGGTTCCATTCCTGTACTTAGTTTTCAGTTTCGTCGATTGTAACTTTTTAATTTTGAATCGATGCTCGGAACTTTTTTAGAAGAATTTTATCAAATTCGTCGCACTTGGTTGTCCGATTGAAATATCATTTGACGATGTGGTTAATCTCAACGTAACGCACAACTTTCGTGTTGTAAGTTTTTCTTTTCGACGGTCATATATGAGATAATCTTGTAATGTATGTTTGAGGGCCTTTTAAAACCGTTCAAAAATAGTTTCCGTGCAAATACCTTTTTTCACTTTTCCGAAAATCATTCAAAAATAATTTCAGTTCACATACTTTTTCCGTTCGCCTTTTAAAATCGTTCAAAAACAATTTCCGTTCAAATACCTATTTTTGTTCTCTTTTTGAAAATCGATAAAAAATAATTTCCGTTCACAGACTTTTTCTGTTCGCCTTTTAAAATCGTTCAAAAACAATTTCCGTTCAAATACATTTTTTGTTTACCTTTTTAAAAATCGTTCAAAAATAATTTTTGTTCATACACTTTTTTCTGTTCGCCTTTTAAAATTGTTCAAAAATAATTTCCGTTCAAATACCTATTTTTTGTTCACTTTTTTGAAAACCATTCAAAAATAATTTTCGTTCACTGACTTTTCCTGTTCGCCTTTTAAAATCGTTCAAAAATAGTTTCCGTTCAAGTACCTTTTTTGTTCACTTTTTGAAAATCGTTCAAAAATAATTTATGTTCATAGACTTTTCTGTTCGCCTTTTAAAATCGTTCAAAAATAATTTTCGTTCAAATACCTTTTTTGTTCACTTTTTTGAAAATCGTTCAAAAATAATTTCTGTTCACAGACTTTTTCTGTTCGCCTTTTAAAATCGTTCAAAAATAGTTTCTGTTCAAATACCTTTTTTATTCACTTTTTGAAAATCGTTCAAAAATAATTTCCGTTCTCAAACTTTTTCTATCGCCTTTTAAAATCGTTCAAAAATAGTTTTTGTTCAAATACATTTTTTGTTCACTTCTTGAAAATCGTTCAAAAATAATTTCCGTTCACAGACTTTTTCTGTTCGCCTTTTAAAATCGTTCAAAAATAATTTCCGTTCAAATACCTTTTTTGTTCACTTTTTTGAAAATCGTTCAAAAATAATTTCTGTTCACAGACTTTTTATGTTCACTTTTTAAAATCGTTCAAAAATAGTTTCCGTTCAAATACCTTTTTTGTTCACTTTTTTGAAAATCGTTCAAAAATAATTTCTGTTCACAGACTTTTTCTGTTCGCCTTTTAAAATCGTTCAAAAATAATTTCTGTTCAAATACCTTTTTTCACTTTTTTGAAAATCGTTCAAAAATAATTTCCATTCACAGACATTTTATGTTCACCTTTTAAAATTGTTCAAAATAATTTCCGTTCAAATACCTATTTTGTTCACTTTTTTGAAAATCGTTCAAAAATAATTTCCGTTCACAGACTTTTTATGTTCGCCTTTTAAAATCGTTCAAAAATAATTTCTGTTCAAATACCTTTTTTGTTCACTTTTTTGAAAATCGTTTAAAAATAATTTCCGTTCACAGACTTTTTATGTTCAGCTTTTAAAATCGTTCAAAAATAGTTTCCGTTCAAATACCTTTTTTGTTCACTTTTTGAAAATCGTTCAAAAATAATTTCCGTTCACAGACTTTTTCTGTTCGCCTTTTAAAATCGTTCAAAAATAGTTTCCGCTCAAATACCTATTTTTTGTTCACTTTTTGAAAATCGTTCAGAAATAATTTCCGTTCAAAGACTTTTTCTGTTCGCTTTTTAAAATCGTTCAAAAATAATTTCCGTTCAAATACCTTTTTTGTTCACTTTTTTGAAAATCGTTCAAAAATAATTTACGTTCATAGACTTTTTTATTCACTTTTTTGAAAATCGTTCAAAAATAGTTTCCGTTTAAATACCTATTTTTTGTTCACTGTTTTGAAAAACATTCAAAAACAATTTCCGTTCATAGACTTTTTTCTGTTCGCCTTTTAAAATCGTTCAAAAATAATTTCCGTTCAAATACCTAATTTGTTCACTTTTTTGAAATTCGTTCAAAAATAATTTCCGTTCACAGACTTTTTCTGTTCGCCTTTTAAAATCGTTCAAAAATAATTTCAGTTCAAATACCTATTTTGTTCACTTTTTTGAAAATCGTTCAAAAATAATTTCCGTTCACAGACTTTTTTTTGTTCACCTTTTAAAATTGTTCAAAAATAGTTTCCGTTCAAATACCTATTTTTTGTTCGCTTTTTGAAAATCTTTCAAAAATAATTTCCGTCCACAGAATTTTTCTTGTCGCCTTTTAAAATCGTTAAAAAATAATTTCTGTTCAGATACCTATTTTGTTCACTTTTTTGAAAATATAATTTCCGTTCACAGACTTTTTTCTGTTCGCCTTTTAAAATCGTTCAAAAAAAATACAACATGAAAGTTTCGCGAAACGTTTAGATTAAACTCCTCGTCAAATGATATTTCAACCGGTCAAACGAGTGCGGCGAATTCGATAAAACTTTGGGGTTAACCTCCTCGTCAAAGAATATTTCAAACGGTCAACCGAGTGCGATCATTTTAAAAAAATCGTCTAAAAAGGTTCCGAACATTGATTTGAAATCAAAAACTCAAAGTTGACGAAATTTCAAACCAAGCACATGAATGGAACCTACCTTCTACGTGCATATTTTTCGTGTACATTTCATTTAAATCGAAATATATTTATGTAGATTAGAGACGTCCGATTTAGAGTGCGACACGGAATTGTACTAGATTTTTCACAACGATTGAAACCAAGCTAACGTACAATGAAGAAATTAGTGCTTAACAGAACGCACACCCCCTGCATGCGATACGAAACAGGAATCAGTCCAAGAAAAGCGGTACGAATAAAAAGTTGAAAGCAAGCAAGCTAGCCAAGCCCAATGTGGGCCGGCCCAAAAAGGCGCAGGGGGTGTGCGGAGAAATCTTTCGGTTGCACTGGTCGCTAACTAGGCGCTCCCTCTTGGCGCGACTAGAGCACGGTGAACTTACCAAAGATTTCTTTCTTTTTTTTAGTGATTTCAACAATATTACAATCACCAGAAGAAAAGCCATTTCTGAAAAGGCCAACCTTTGCAACTTGGCACGCGCCCGACCGGCAGCTCAGGCGCCTCCACGCCCTCCTCCTTCACCTGCATCGCTGGGTCGAGATCCGGCGAGCTGGGCGACGGTGGCGCGAGGGAGGAGATGCAGCGGGAAGGACCTGGTTGTAATTTATTTGTTTTCTCGGGTGTTTGTACCTGCTAATAGATCTGGGGTCCATTTCGCAAAAACAAATGTATTAACTAATTTGGTTTTTTTTAATTTCTAAAAATTTACCACTGGCGGACATAACACGTACGCCAGCGCTAGCTTACAACTACTACTGGCTTGCACATAAGATGCACGCCAGTGGTAACCACCCTTACCACTGGCGGACGGCCCGCCTGCCAGCGGTATTAACTACCACTGGCGTATGCATCGCTGGCGGGCGCCTGTTCGCCAGCGGTAGCTGATTTCCGTCCGCCAGCGGTAGGCCTTTTCCTACTAGTGGTGAATCCTCTTAGAAAGCAGATCAACAATAGAAAAAATAAAAAAAAAGAACCAAACTTGCCACCGAAGACATCGGAACGAGCCCAATGGACGAGGCTCCACGACGACGCTCCCAAGAGGGTAACGACGTAAAACAGAAGGAGGGGAGGAGGTGCGGCTGGCCTAGGTGGGCCGAATGGGGCCCACCAGGGGGCCGACACACCCCTTGGTGCGGCGCACCATGTGGGAATAGTCCCACATGGGAATAGTCCCACATGGCTTAGCCACCAAGGGTGACACCCCTCCTCCACCTATATAAGGAGGTGCCCCCCATGCCTTGGAAATTCATCCAGAAATTCCTCTCTCTCTCTCTCACCTTCGGACGTGACTCCGCTATTGGAGTTGCGCATAGGTTGAGGTTTTCTCTACCATACGCACACCGCCGTGCTGCTGGTCTTCTTCGGTCCAAGTCTTCTGCTTCTGCTGCTTTGCTGGACCGGAGCCCGGATGTCGTCGTCTACACCGTACGTGTGTAGAGCTACGAGGTGCTGCACTTGCGGCACTTGGAGGAGTTCGTCTACTCGACCTTGAGGTCGGCATCGCCATCGTCATCGCCAAACGTCCCTCCGGACGCAACGCTTTCGGTCTACAAGGGTATGTATACCGATTCCTCCGTTACTGTATATCTACATAGTAATAGATCTTGGCTAATTAGGTTATCGTTGTTAGGATTTTTTTTTATTTTCTGCATACGATCCCCTTCAGTGGTATCAGAGCCGATCTATGCGTAGATATAGATGTACGTTTTTAGAACCCATGTTTACATGGGGCATTGTTCTTTTAATTGTTACCCTCTAGCGTGCACTTGTATTTGCCGGCAGCATTGTGTTGATGAAGCGGTCCGGACCGACTTTACGCGTACGCTTACGCGAGACTGGTTCCACAGCTGACATATGGCTTGTTCCATATATGTGGCTGGCGGGTGTCTGTCTCTCTCGCAATAGTTGGCTTTACATTTTCAATGGAGGGCCCGCAAGGGATATAAAACATACAATTATTTGATCATTGTTGTGGTTGTAGGTTCGTAGGTAAGAAGCGGTTCTATTTACGAAAGCCCCTAAGCCACTTAAAATATGCAAAAGATAAAGTAGAAAGCGTCTAACTTTATTTTGCGGGGGCAATGTGATATGGTCAAGATAAGTTTAGTAAATTGTTTATAAACTATGGGAGCAAAGAAGACCAATGGTGCGATGACCATATCATGTCGCATTACATTTTGATGTTATGTTATTGTGTGCATCTTATATTATGTGTATTAGATATATGGCGGTAGTTATATAAGATGATCCCTCCAAAATTCCAATATTAGTGTTCTCGCTTTAGCGTGCACCACCAAGGAAGTTCTACGTTATGAGGCAGGCCATGACGATCGGGTGTCAGACATATCGTCGTTCGCATACAGTGGGTGTAAGCCACGTTGCACAAGCGAATACGCTAAAGGTCAAGTTGGCGAGCCTAGCATGTACATACATGGCCTCAGAACACAGTGACTGAAAGGTTAAGCATGAGTCGCATAGGGTGATGTGATTGACATTTCGATGTCTATCTTTGAAATTATGCTATCGGCCGTGACGATCGGGGGTGGTATATTGGATTAGGATCGTGTAATCACTAAAACGATGCGAGGGATATTCGTTTTGAGTGAGAGTTCGTGTAGTTTATTTTATTAAAACATGAACCCATATATATTATGAACTTAGTCTTATGTTTTTGCAAATTCCATTGTAGATGTCTCGCCCCACCTTTAACCTAGGCCTGTTCCTTGAGAGAGAAAAAACTTAAGATCAATGGGTCGAACTTCATGTCCTGGTTCCGCAACTTGAGGATCCTCCTCACTTCCCACAAGGTGGCCTACGTTCTGGAGGCCACCGTAGGTGATAAGCCCGCAGATACCGCCGCTGAACACGACAAGAATGTCTATCAGTTCAAGGCAGAGATTTCCTCTTATGTCCTGAGTGGCATGCTCTATGCCATGGAGGCTGACCTGCAAGAGCATTTTGAGAACAAGAGTGCTTATGAGATAATTACTGAACTCTTGGTTGTTTTTACACCACAAGTCAAGGCTGAGAGGTATGAAGCTACCCACATGTTCTTCTCAGCCCAGATGGAAGAGCACAGCAACGTGAGCGAGCACTTAGCCAAAATGTTTGGCTGCGTTCAGCTGCTAAATGATCTGGAATGTGGGATTCCAGATGAGCTGGTTATTGATAGGGTGCTACAGTCACAACCCCTAGCTATAAGGACGCTATCATGAACTACTACATGCATGGGACGTCAAAATCCCTGTCTGAAGTTCTGATGATGCTCGAAGTTGCTGAATTGGAAATCAATATGGAGAAGATGGTGTTGACTGTCAAGCCAAAGGCGTTCAAGCATGAACATAATTGCTTCTTCTGCGGAGGCAATGATCACTGGAAGAGTAGCTGCCCCAAGTACCTAGCAAAGAAAGGCAAGATTGCCATCAGAGAGCAAGATATATTTGATATACATGTTATTGATGTTTACCTTACTAGCGCCCGGAGTAATACCTGGGTATTTGATACCGGTTCTGTTGCTCACATTTGTAACTCTCAGGAGGAGTTGCGGAATAAATGGCGCCTGGCGAAGGACGAGGTGACGATGCGCGTCGGCAACGGATCAAGAGTTGACGTGGTGGCTGTCGGCACACTCCCTCTACATCTACCATCGGGATTAGTTTTGGTTTTGAATAAATGTTATTTTGTACCATCGTTGAGTGTGAATATTATTAGTGGGTCTTGCTTGTTGCAAGACGGTTATTCATTTAAATCAGTATCAAATGGTTGTACTATTTCGATGAATGATATCTTTTATGCTCATGCCCCTGAGAGTAATGGTTTATTCTTGTTGAATCTCGATAGTAGTACTCACATTCATAACATAGATGCCAAGAGGATTAAACTTAGTTATGATACCGCCATGTATATGTGGCATTGCCGTCTCGGTCATATTGGTATAAAGCGCATGAAGAAACTCCATTCTGATGGACTTTTGGAGTCACTAGATTTTGGATCTCTTGACACTTGCGAACCATGCCTTATGGGCAAAATGACCAAGACACCGTTCACCGATTTTATGGAACGGGCGTCAGACTTATTGGGAGTCATACATACAGATGTGTGCGGACCAATGAGCATGTCGACACGCAATGGTTATCGTTACTTTGTAACCTTCACTGATGATTTGAGTAGATATGGGTATATTTTTTAATGAAACACAAGTCTGAAACATTTGAAAAGTTCAAAGAATTTCAGAGTGAGGTTGAAAATCAACTCAACAAGAAAATCAAGCACCTTCGATCCGATCGTGGTGGAGAGTATTTGAGTTTTGAGTTTGGCACACATCTGAAGGCCTGTGGCATCGTACCACAGCTTACGCCGCTGGGACACCGCAACGCAACGGTGTGTCCGAGCGACGTAATCGCACCCTATTGGATAGCGTGCGGTCTATGATGTCTCTTACCGACTTGCCCGTATCGTTTTGGGGATATGCGTTAGAAACAGCCGCATTCATTTTAAATAGGGCACCGTCCAAATCCGTAGCAACGACACCGTATGAGATATGGCATGGCAAGAAACCCAAGTTGTCGTTCCTGAAGGTTTGGGGTTGTGAGGCGTACGTTAAGAAACTGCAGCCTGACAAACTCGAGCCGAAATCGGAGAAGTCATCTTTGTAGGTATCCGCGGGAAACCATAGGATACACCTTCTACAACCAAGCCGAGGGCAAAACGTTTGTCACGAAGAACGACACCTTTCTCGAGAAAGAGTTTCTCGCCAAAGGAGTAAGTGGGAGGAAAATAGACCTCGACGAGATAGTTGACCCTGAACTCAAAATTCCGAGTGGCGCAACGGAAAATGTTCCGGAAACATCCTCCACAGATGGAGTGGGAGCAAATGTCGAGGATGCTATTCTACCTCGTAGGTCTAGAAGAACCCGTACCCCTCCTGAGTGGTACGGTAATCTTGTTGCACCGTCATGTTGATTGAACAAGACGAACCTACGAACTACAAAGAGGCAATGGAAGGACCCGAGTCCGAGAAATGGCTTGAAGCCATGAAATCCGAAATAGGATCCATGTATGACAACAAAGTATGGACTTTGATGGAGATTCCGAAGGGCACAAGGCCGTCGAGAATAAATGGATCTTTAAGAAAAAGACTGACGCTGACGGTAACGTGACCGTCTATAAAGCTCGACTTGTCGCAAAAGGTTTCCGACAAATTCATGGAATTGACTACGATGAAACTTTTCACCTGTAGCGATGCTAAAGTCTATTCGGGTTTTGCTAGCGATTGCTGCATATTTCGATTATGAGATATGGCAGATGGATGTCAAAACTGTGTTCCTAAATGGCAACATTGAGAAAGAGTTGTATATGGTACAACCTGAAGGTTTTGTCGATCCAGAGAATGCTGGCAAGGTATGCAAGCTTCAGCGTTCCATTTATGGACTGAAGCAAGCATCTCGGAGCTGGAATCTTCGCTTTGATGAGGTGATCAAAGGTTTTGGATTTGTCCAAAATGCGGAAGAAGCCTGCATTTACAAGAAAATGAGTGAGAGCTCAGTTGCATTCCTAGTTCTATATGTGGATGATATATTACTGATTGGGATAATGTGGATCTTCTGAATAGCGTGATGAAGTATTTAAACAGTAAATTTTCGATGAAGGACTTAGGAGAAGCTGCTTACGTATTAGGCATTAAAATCTATTGTGATAGATCAAGGCGCCTATTAGCGTTAAGTCAGAGTACTTACCTGGATAAGATTTTGAAGAGGTTCAAAATGGATCAGGCGAAGAAAGGGTTTCTGCCTGTTGTGAAGGGTAAGGCATTGAGCACGGCTCAGAGTCCTGTGACGGCTCATGATGTAGACGAGATGTCTAGCGTCCCCTATGCTTCAGCCATAGGATCGATCATGTATGCCATGTTAAGTACTCGACCCGATGTAGCATTGGCTCTTAGCTTGACGAGCCGATTCCAAAGTAATCCAGGCAAGGATCATTGGACAACTGTTAAGAACATTCTGAAGTATCTTAAGCGAACGAAGGAAATGTTTCTTGTCTATGGAGGCTGTGAAGAGGAACTTGGCGTTACAGGTCACGTTGATGCAAGTTTCTGCACAGATCCAGATGACTCGAAATCTTAGACAGGATATGTGTTTAAGGTGAACGGAGGCGCTGTGAGCTGGAGAAGTGGGAAGCAACCCATAGTAGCCCAATCTACAATGGAATCGGAGTACATTGCCGCTTCGGAAGCCGCGAATGAAGCTGTCTGGCTGAGGAAGTTCGTCATCAAGGTCGGAGTGTTCCCAAGCGCGCAAGACCCTGTGAACCTCTACTGTGACAACACAGGCGCTATTGCGAACGCGAAGGAACCAAGGTCTCACTCAACCGCCAAACATATTCTCCGACGCTTCCATGTGATACGGCAGCATATCAAGGAAGGCGACATGAAGATTTGCAAAGTACATACGAATCTGAATGTGGCAGATCCATTCACGAAGTCTCTTCCACAAGACAACATGATAAACACCAAGTTGCTATAGGTGTCAAGCTTTTACCAAGTTGTAAATTAGATTAAGTTGTACTCTAGTGCAAGTGGGAGACTGAAGGAGATATGCCCTAGAGGCAATTAATAAAGATATTTTATTTGTCATATCTCGATTGTTCATAATATGTTTTATACCATGCTATAACTGTATTGAGCGGAAACATTAATACACGTGTGGTATGTAAACAACCAGGTCCCTAGTAGCTTCTTTACTAGTCCATTGAGATCAACAAATGATCAAGGTTTACTGATCATCTAAAGATATAAACGGTGAGACCCATTGAAGGCTCCTTAGCGATTTGGGCTTTCTGGCCGTCCGATCCTCCCCGCTCTGTGCCTCCGCACCATCCTATCACCGCCGGCTCCTGGAGTTGGAATGAACAGGGATTCATAAAGTTGCTAACCGTACCAACCTTCGTGCACCCACTCTCGCTGATGTCCTACGTGGATCACCCCTGTAGCCCGAGGGCCCACCCGTCGGCCTCACGCTGCGTGTTTAATCGGTGTGCGGATGGGCCAGAGTGGTGAAGATTCGCAACACGTTCGTCCCATTGGTCGATTTTGTTCATTTACCGTACTAGGTTTTAGTGAATGCATTGCGTGCCCCTCTGGGAGAGCTTTCTTCGTACGTCGTTCCTTCCCCCTCTCTCTCGCTGACGATGGGCCCCATCCTATACGTGGCCCACAGGTCGGTTGCTCCGGACAGTAGGTTGGGGCACGTATGGTATTTCGCGTCGTTGATGACGTGAAAACACACATTCGTTGGGAAACCCCAAGAGTAAGGTATGAATTAGTGCAGCAGCAATTCTCCCTTGAAATCTACCAAGTTTATCGAATCCAGTAGGAGGTGGAAGAGCTTCAACACGGTGTCAATGGCGCCGTTTACGATTATTGACGTGGACCTACACACAACACAATCAAAGTACTTTGCCCCAACAAAACAGGAAGGTTGTCAATCTCCCCGGCTTGCTGAATACAAAGGATTAAACGTATGGTGTGGAGAATAAATATAAATTCAAAAAGGAACGGCGAACAAGTGATTGTAGAGCGTAGTGAAAACGGTGGTTTTATCAGTGTAGAAGAATGGACCGGGGTCCACAGTTCACTAGTGGTGTCTATCCATTAAAGATAGCATGCATGTTGGGTAAACAAATTACAGCTGGGCAATTGACAAATGGCAAACGCATGACAATGCATATTATGACAAGATGTTTAATGTAGTATTTATTGGGCATTACAACATTTTACATAGACCGCTTACCAGCTGCATCTATGACTAATAATCCACTCCTGAGATAACATCCGTGTCTCCCGCGAGTATTAGGTTACAAGCAACGGATAATTGCATTAAGCATGGTGTGTAATGTAAACAATGCATGAGACATATAAGCAAAGCAAAGTTATTTTCTCCCTAGTGACAACAGCACATCCACAACCTTAGTCGTTTCTGTTGCTCGAGCCCAGATTACTAGAGGCATGAACCCACTATCTAGCATAAATACTCCCTCTTGGAGATAGTAGCATCTACTTGGCCAAAGCATCTACTAGCATCGGAGAGCATGCAAGAACATAAATAAAACAGTAGATAAATATATAAACAACTTGATCATAACTTCACAATTCATCGGATCCCAGCAAACACAACATGTAGCATTACAATAAGATGATCTTGATCATGTTAGGCAGCTCACAAGATCTAAACATGATAGCACAAAGTGGAGAGACACACTAGTACAGAACGACACATCGGAAACGGGCCAAAAACCCCATCGGAAACGGAAAAAGGGTCCGTGTCCCCGATCCCGTTACTGGTGTGAAGGCCCTCATCGGTAACGGAGGCGAAAAAACCGTCGCTGATGAGGCGTCGGTTTGGCAACGGTTGTACACAACCTCCGTTTCTGATGTGTCGGAACATCAGTAACGGAGATTCTGTTTCTGCTCGTTTGCATTGAGGTTTCTTCATAAGCCTAGAGCAGGAATAGATTTGGCACTGGACATTTAAAATTTCACAGCAGAAGCACAAAAAGGCTAATAAATTCATTCATTCATAAGGTATAACAAATTTCACCGATACATTGCATCACAAGACAACCAATTACTTATCTTCATTGTCATGCCTCTCTAAATCTATCATTGACATGTCTAGCTAAATATATCTATGTCATGCCTCTCTAAATCTATCATTGACATGTCTAGCTAAATCTATCTATGTCATGCCTCTCTAAACTTATCCTTGTCATTTCCAACTTAATTTATCTTCATGACTTGCTGTTAGAGTTCATGAATTCAATCTTCTTCTTGGACGGTGTCGCCAAAATATAATCAACTCGCCGCTTTGTCCCCGACCTTGTATTTAGCTCATTTAAATGAGCTAAACGGATCAGCACCATGCTCTGCACATAGTGCAATAAGCGAGTGCTGATGTACTGAAGGTGCCTCTTTTGTAAAGTGGTCACTGAAATGCAAAGAGAGAATATATGACTCCATGTTAGCTCACTATACATCTAGCATAAAGGACATACAACACAAAAGGATGCATAAGACAGAATAACAAACTTACAAATCCATTGCATAGTTGTTGTGTACCAACAATTATGCCGGACGACAAGCGCACCTTGGCTAAGGACCCGGCTTTTTATACAGTGTCACCGAAATGTACATCTGTTTTGCAAAGGAGATAAGTCAGCCATGAGTTTCATACACTACCGATTTGTGCTAGTTATGTTCTTTTCGAGCGACACTACGTAGTCGTCCTCAGTGGCGGAGCTAGAACATGTTGAACCAGGATGCACACATGTTACCACAATACATTTAAAACAATTTTTAGGGGTGCATATGTGATGAAAAATTGCTAATTTACAAAGAAAAATTCCTTCTCCCGGTGTCCTGTGCACCCGGCTGGCTCAAGGTGGATCCGCCAGCGGTCGTCCTCATCGTTCTCGGATGTATTACAACCCTAGTTCTAGTTCTGTTCATGAGTGTCCTATGGAAGAAAACCTAAGCAGAACAATGACAACAACCCTAGTTCGTCGGCACGACGGCCGGTCACAAATAGACGTATTACCTTTGGATCTGGCGGCGGGAGTACGTAGTCGTCCTCGTCGTCCTCGGATCGACACGCCATGCGCCCTCCAGCTACAGATCAGGCGACGAGATCTGCCCGGGTAGAGCAAAGAACAGGTACGCGCTGCCACGGTCGGAGGAGAGGAAGATGCGCGCTGACACGGTCGGAGGAGAAGAAGATGCGCGCCACCACGGTCGGAGGGAGGCAGATGCGCGCCGCCACGGTCGGAGGAGAGGAAGATGCGCGCCGCCACGGTCGGAGGGAGGGAGATGCGCGCCGCCACGGCCGGAGGGAGGGAGATGCACGCCGCCACGGTGGAGCTAAGATCTGGTGCTGCGTGGAGGCGCCGCCACACTTTGAGAGTGAGGCTGAGAGTGAGCGATAGAGTTTAGCGTTGTGTGAAGGGCGCATTTATAGGCAGAACATCGGAAACGGAGGGTATAAACAACCGTTTCCTTTGATTTTTTCACTCACACACTGGGCTAATACTGATCTCTACTAGTATTGAAGTTGAAGAACATAAAAATAAATAACTATAACTACTCCTCAGCCTCCGCCTTCTCCTGCTCGTATGCGAGGAGAGCCGCATAGTCGTCCGTGTCGTCGCGCGGCTCCTCGCCGACGATGTCATCCCCGCCCGTGCGCCCCTCCCACATCTCGTCGTCGTCGTAGGCAGGATCGTCGCGCAGCTCCGGCGGGAGGAGGAGCCGGCGGCTCTGAAGCAGCTCAACTCTTTCCGGCGGCATAGGCACCGACGCGCGGTTGAGGTGCCAGCCACCGGGTAGCCGAACCTTCGACCATGGCACTGGCCTCCTATATTGCCAGTGCCGCTCTGCGACGGCCTGCCCGACGATGACGCGGTTCCATCCAGGCGACCGCAGACGAGCGTCTCTCCGTCGCGGCGAGCGGCTGCGGTCGCGGGCGCCCGAGGATCCCGCGTCCTCTTCCGGCGGCATAGGCACCCTCCTGTGGTTGACGCGCCAGCCAGCGGGAAGGCTAACATTTGACCAGGGTGCTGGCCTCCTATATTGCCAGTGCCTCTGCGCGACGGCCTCCGGCACGACGACGCGGTTCCAATTCAGGGAAAGCGGGAAACTGCTGCGGCGAACGCCCGAGGAGTTGCTTGGAGTATCCATGGCTGCGGCGAAGGGGCATACTGAGATAGCAGGGAGATCGTGGGTTCTTAAGGAGTAGTGGGCGGTGCCGCGGCGTCACTACGCCACTACGCCATAGCAGTTACTCCGCTCGCATCGAATTCCAAGAAGATGGAACGTGTCCACATTGCACACGGACACACAAAAGTCTCCGTTGCTATAGAGGCACATATCGGAAACGGAGCCAGAATTAAGACCGTTGCCAATACTATGGGTAACGGAGTTAATACATTCTCCGTTACCTATGTTGACGGGCCAGCCACGGCCCAGGTCAGGTTTGTACGCATTGGCCGCGCGGAAAGCGCGATTCTCCGTCGCCTAACGCCTGCCGTTTCCATAGAGGGGTATCCGATGTGTCGTTCTGTACTAGTGACAACCATGTAGCTACTGCTATGGACCCGTAGTCCAAGGATGAACTACTCGCGCATATGTCCGGAGGCGGGCATGGTGGTGTAGAGCCCTCCGGCGATGATCTTCTCCTCCGGCAGGGTGCCGGGAAGAGCTTCAGAACCCTCCCGAACTAGGGTTGACGACGGCGGCGGTGACGGAACTTTTCGTGGAATAATGCTCGGGTCTTTAGGGTTTTCAGGAGGAGGTGAATATATAGGTGAAAGGGCGGCGCGAGGAGCCACCCGAGGCGGGCAGACGACCCCCCGGCGCGGCACCACCTTCTGCCGCGCCGAGGTGGCGTCTCGGCCCCCTGGGTCGCTTATTCGTTCGCCCTTCGGACTTCGTCATCGTGTCGGTGTAAAACTCATCCCCGTTGATTTTCGTCCAATTCCGAGAATATTTCCTGACTAGCTTTTCTGAAACAAAAAGACAGCAGAAAACAGGAACTGACACTGTGGCATCTTGTTAATAGGTTAGTCCCAGAAAATGCATAAAAATGATATGAAGTGCATATAAAACATGTAGCAATTGGTATAAAACATGCATGGAACATCAAAAATTATAGATACGTTTGAGACGTATCAGCATCCCCAAGCTTAGTTCCTACTCGTCCTGAGTAGGTAAACGATAACAAATATAATTTTTGGAGTGGCATGCTGCCAACATAATCTTGATCAAATAGTAATGTACATCATGTGAACTGAGATTAAATCATTCAAATCAAATGTCAATAATTGATATTAAACAAAAGATAATAAAGCAAGATAGTTAAATAAGCTAAAAAAATTCATGAACGATGCTTTAAAGATATGAAACCGTACAAGGTTCATTATAAATGTTTTCAGTATTCAGTGTAGAAGTTCTATCCTTCAAATCAAGCATCAAGCAATTTTTCACAACATAGAAATGATCCAGTCAAGTAAAAATAAACATGAACGTCATGAATCAACTGTTTCGAAATTTTACTCAATCGGTGAGCGCAAGCATTTGGTTTTGGCACCAGGATGTTATGGCAAATTAGAATAATAATGGAGGTTTGGAAGGCCA
The DNA here is from genome assembly GCA_947311845.1 of Poa pratensis. Taxonomy (NCBI): domain Eukaryota; kingdom Viridiplantae; phylum Streptophyta; class Magnoliopsida; order Poales; family Poaceae; genus Poa; species Poa pratensis. Next base: position 58,756,818 of record CAMZMU010000033.1, on the reverse strand, counting down.
ATGGAAGAAAAGCTCACAAAGCTATAAGTGATCATTAGACAAGAGAAAGTCTTATAATCGAAGCTATGTGAGGAGTAGTGATTGCCATGCAATGGATGCACATAGAGCTATATGTGTATGAAAGCTCTCCAATGGAACTAGTGGGGGTGCATCCAACTTGGTTGCTCACGAAGACCTAGAGCACTTTTGAGGAAGCTCATCATTGGAATATACAACCCAAGTTCTATGGTGTAAATTCCCCACATAGTTATACTAATGAAACATGGAAACTCTCTCAAATGAAACATAGGTGCTAAACATTATCACAAGTGTGCAAAAAGGATAGTGATGTTGCCCCCTCTCTCTTTATTCTTTTCTCTTTTTTTCTTTTTTTCTTTTTCTGTTTCTCTTTTCAATGGCCTCCATGGCTCTTTTCACTTTTCTCTCCCTCACTGTAGGGGGAACATCCTAATATGACAACACACTTTTTGTACAAATAACTCATAATAAACAGAACATGATGTATGAAACTGAATGCATCTGCCAGTGTAGCAGGATGTGCAATGATCTAGCGTAACATGGGTAAACCGCACGTCAGCTGTATAGAATCATGGAAATCAATATATAACAATGATGAATGACAACAAGTCATGTAATGTATGATGGAAGTTGCATGACAATATATCTCGGAACAGCTATGGAAATGCTGTGATAGGTAGGTATGATGGATGTTTTGAGTAAGATGTATTGGCTCATGTGTAGGAGAACAAGAGGAAGTCCTCCCACGGGGTTTGGATGTACTGGCGAAGTATGCACCAACTCTCAAGGTGAGAAGAGGGCAATGCACAACACCGAAGAGGCTAGCAAAATTTGGATGATGGAAGTGCCAAAATCGTAGCTTAACATTTGTCAAAAAGAACTCACAAATTTATCGCAAACGACTAGCAGGTTCAACATTAAGAGCATGATTAAATTTCACTCTAAGGAGGGCCGTTCACGGAGGTACAAGTACCCCGTTAGATCCCTCAACCTTAGCACGCAACTATGTTAATTACGAATTACTTTTAGACATGAAAAGCTATCACGACCATCTACACCTTCAACAATTTTAGTAGAGTTTGTAGTACGGTACAAGCTTAAAGACAACAATCTACTAATAATTTCAACTTAGGTAACCAGCAAGCTTTTACATCTATTAATTAATACCTCAAAACATTTGTAAGGAATCAAGTTATCAAAGTTCAATGATCTACAAGACTATGCAATTTTTATCATACCATTACCACATGCATAACATTTTCTGTTCCAACCAAACGCCAATCAACTTATTTAATAAACTCTCCAAACAAGTATAAGTGAAGCAAGAGAGTACTTTCTTCAAAAGAACTAATAGCTCTGAACAAGAGATACATGAAAACAAGAGCTAGAAGCATAGCAGTGCTAGAACAGAATACTCAACAAGTATAAGTGAAAAACATGAGTATTCCATGAAAAGGCAGAGCGTGTCTCTCTCCCAATCAAGAATGCTAGGGTCCAACTTAGTTATGACCAGAGAACAAAACATAAACAAACTGAAAATAAAAACACACAGACGCTCCAAGAACAACACTTAAAATGTGAAGGAATAGAAATATAGTCTCACTAGAAATGACCTGATAATTTGTCGATGAAGAAGGGATGCCTTGGGCATCCCCAAGCTTAGATGCTTGAGTCTTATTGAAATATGCAGGGGAGGTTAATGGGAGCCTCCCAAGCTTAAGCTATTCTACCTTCTTAATCGTCTTTTATCAACCTTCTCTCTTGATACTTGAAAACTTCCTTCACACCAAACTCAACATAAACTTCATTAGAGGGTCAGTGCATCAAAACATAAGTTCACTTGGTTCTGTAGAGACACATTATAAAAATTTATTTTAAACATTAACTACTGTTTACTAGCCTTCACTAGTACAGAACGACACATCGGATACCCCTCTATGGCAACGGCAAGAGTTAGGCGACGGAAAAATGAGCTCCGCGCGCTTCCACAAGTGCGCGCGCGCGCTAGTCGGTCGATGGGCCCGACACAATGGTAACGGAGGCTGAAAAGATCTCCGTTGCTCATATATAGGCAACGGAGGAAAGAATATCTCCGTTGCTGATATTGCCATATCAGAAACGGAGATCGGTTTATCTCCGTTTCCCATGTGAAGGCACATTAAGCGGTGCCGGTATTAATATCTCCCACTCCAGTACTGTATCTCACTCTCACTCTCAGTCTCACTCTCCCCAGTTCCTAACCCTAGCCGCACACGCTCTCCTCCTACTTCACCCATCGATGGCGAACCCCTCCGGCGCCGACGGAAGTCAGGATGGAGCATCTTCCTCCTCCCACCCTCCGAGGCGCAGCCCGGATCTCCCCTACAACTGGGGCGAGATCCCCGACGACTGCGGTCGCGAGTTCATTCTGAGCCGTCAAATCCCATCCGGATCCACGGCGGCGGCGGCCACCGACGCCCGGAGGTCGGTCTCCTCCTCTCTCTCGCGCCTCCTTTGAGCGCGAGCGCGCCGAGGGTGTCATTCGGGCGTCTGCGATGTAGAGAGCTATCCGCATCTCCGCCGCCGAGCACGCGATAGAAGCCGCCGAGGAGGCGTTGTTCCAGACGCGGCTCCGGGCGGCCATAGACCGCTCTCTTCTCCCTGGCCAGGGCCCTGGGCCAGATGCGGCGGCGGCAGCGGTGGCGGCGGCGGAGGAGGAGGATGAGGAGGAGGAGGACGCTCCGGTGTTCCAGCAGGATGAGGTCTCCTCTGACGTCTCCTCTGGCAGTGGCTCCGGCGCCGACGCCTGGGACGCAATCCGCGACGGAAAGCGACCCCGCCTCGCCTAAGGTAAATGACCGCTCTGTTAGCTACTTATTTAGCTCGGTTTGCTCTGTTAGTTAGCTCTGTTCAGCTATGTATTTGCTATGTTAGCTACTTATTTAGCTCGGTTTGCTTTGTTTAGCTATGTATTTGCTATGTTAGCTACTTATTTAGCTCAGTTTGCTCTGTTAGTTAGCTCTGTTCAGCTATGTATTTGCTATGTTAGCTACTTATTTAGCTCGGTTTGCTTTGTTTAGCTATGTATTTGCTATGTTAGCTACTTATTTAGCTCGGTTTGCTCTGTTAGTTAGCTCTGTTCAGCTATGTATTTGCTATGTTAGCTACTTATTTAGCTCGGTTTGCTTTGTTTAGCTATGTATTTGCTATGTTAGCTACTTATTTAGCTCGGTTTGCTCTGTTAGTTAGCTCTGTTCAGCTATGT